>BNST01000602.1:0-82786 GCA_019650275.1 Xylocarpus granatum
CATTGGTGCTTCAGTTTTGAACCCTAAATCTTGAACTAAAGCCTTCAACCAAATCAACTCACATGTTGCACTTGCCATTGCTCGATACTCAGCCTCTGCACTTGACCTGGCTACCACACTTTGTTTCTTACTCTTCCAGGTTACTATGTTTCCTCCAACAAATGTGCAATATCCGGTAGTTGACTTTCGGTCTTCAACATTTCCGGCCCAATCTGCATCACTATATGCTAGGATCTCATGGTGACCATTCTTTTGCATGTGTAAACCTTGGCCTGGTGTGCCTTTTAGGTAGCAGAGGATCCGATTTACCATGTTCATGTGGTTGGTCATTGGTTGCTGCATGAATTGACTAACCTGATTCACAGCAAAGCTAATGTCAGGTCTAGTAATGGTTAAATATATTAACTTACCGACAATTCGTTGATATTGCTTGACATTCTGAATTGGCTTGGGCTGCTTCTCTTTGTCTTCTTCTTTATCCTTTTGCTTGTAGGTATTTTCAATTGGCGTTGGAGCTATCCTTGCACCTAGTTTACCTGTTTCACCAAGTAGATCAAGTGTATATTTTCTTTGGCATAGAAATAGTCCCTTTTTAGAGTGGGCAATTTCTATTCCTAAAAAATATCGTAAGTATCCCAAGTCTTTAATGTCGAAAACAGATTTAAGATATGATTTAATGCAACTAATGCCTATTTCGTCATTACCAGTAATGATTATGTCATCGACATAAATGAGAATCACCGTTATTCCATCTTTGGAATGTTTGGTGAATAGTGAGAAATCAGCCTCACTTTTAATGAAGGCTTGACAACTGAGAGCATTGTGCAATTTAGAGTACCAAGCCCTAGGGGATTGTTTAAGGCCATAGATAGCCTTTCTAAGCTTACATACATGTGATTTAGGAATGTCAGTCCCATACCCTTCAGGTATTCTCATGTATACTTCCTCTTCTAATTCGCCTTGTAAGAAGGCATTTCTTACATCCATTTGGTACAATGGCCAATCATAATTAACAGCTAAGGACATAAGAACTCTAATGGAATTCATTTTAGCTACGGGGGCAAAAGTCTCGGTGTAATCAATACCATAAGTTTGAGTGAAGCCTTTGGCCACTAACCTAGCCTTATATTTTTCAACAGTTCCATCACTCTTAAGCTTGGTCTTGTATACCCATTTGCAGCCAACGACCTTCTTCCCTTTAGGCAGTGGAACAATATCCCAAGTTTGATTGCGAATTAGAGCCTTAAGCTCTTCATTCATTGCACTTCTCCAAATTGGGCTAATTTGGGCCTCTTGGTAATTGGAAGGCTCTTGAATATCATCAATGGCATTTAGAAAAGCTTTATACTGATCTTTAATGTGATCATGAGTATAGTAGCTTTGAATAGGGTGATTGGTTACATGGTTTCCATGATGAAACACTCTAGTTTTCATCCATTCAGAGGCAGGTCTTTTGATCCGAGTAGATCTTCTGAGTGTGGGTAGTTCCTGTGTAGCATGAGCATCACTATCCATAAATTGATTTGGTATGTCATGGCTACTAATTTGGTCATCTCCAAGATGATCTGGATCAATCTGATTGTGGGATGAATCATCTTGGGCAAAAGTAGGTTCATTCTCATCATTTGTTTGTCTAAGAGGGTAAGGATCATTCTCATTTTGAGATGATTCCTCTTGAAATTCTAGCTGATTATGCATATTCTTCCTAAGTTCAAGAATGGGTCCCTTTGTGTGAATAGTGTCAATAACAGGACCTGGGTTGGAATTACCCACATCCTCCCCCTTACCATTGGTTTTGAGTTCATGTTTTTCGAAGTAGGGTTCATGCTCTAAAAATGTTACATTTCTAGATACAAACAACCTATTTGTTTTAGGGTCAAAGCATCTATAACCCTTTTGGGTTGTGGCATAACCTAGGAATATGCATTTTTGACTTTTATAGCTAAGTTTGTCCCTATTGCTACAAGGAATATGAACATAACATATACATCCAAAAATTTTAAGATATGAAAGATTTGGCTTATGATTAAACATTACCTCATTCGGAGTCTTGCCTTTTAGAACCTTTGTTGGTGTTCTATTTATCAAATGAACAGCTGTGAGGATGGCATTGCTCCAGAAATGCTTAGGAACATTATGGTAGAACATCATTGATCTTCCAACTTCCAAGACTAAGCTTGATACAGAGATGTCATATTCTTTGAATTCCTGGCTGAAAGCAGAACAAGTCCAAAGAAGAAAATGAAAGAAAAGTTCCTGACTAACAATCAGTGGTAGTTAACAAAAAGGTATATTGAAACCTGTATCGCCTAAGGAGATTTTGACCTAACGATAACAACACTCGACTAATGAGATGGAAGTTTTAGATTTACAGTGCAGAAAACCAAACATTTTATGACTCGGTGAACAACCCGATTCCACCTAGCTTATTCTTCATTAGTTAATCCTGAAGGACAGCTTAGGGGATGAAAATCCAAGAAAAGAACTCAAGAATCAAATGGGACAGCAAGTTAGGAAGGTTTGAAGTGGGCGTACTGACCCCTAAGGTGTGGAAAAGTTGGGTAAAAGAATTGTGACCCGAACAAATTAGTGCTTTCATTGAGAGATCAGCACAGTCACCAGTCAGTTGCAAGGCATTACAGTTACCATGTCATCTAGGCAGTATTCACCCGCACCACTGGAACAGACCGGGGAACACTTCTTAGTCACCAATCGCGGAAGAATCCTTGCCTTGAAGAGGAACTAAAATGCGATCAATGACAAGGTAGGTGATATCAAACACCAACTATCATCTATCATTAGTTCTCTTGAATAATTAAAAAGAGATACACCTCGAGTGATTGGAAAACAAGTCCAAACCAACCAGGGTAGAAACAGCCACCTACCACAAACGTCTAGGAGGCTGCAATCAGAAGTCACATGGCACCAAGTGCATGAGGATGAATCTGACCAGGAGCAACTTCCCTCTCAAGAAAGGGGCAAAGGTGCATGAGTCTGGGAAGCAGGAGGGAGACTTCAGCAAATGAACACCCACCCCATGATCATTATTATGATTATAGCGACAATGAGGAAGTTCTGGACAGAAGGCCCGCATCATGGCAACCAAGAAGGGTGCAGAGTCACCCTCAGGCAGAACAATGGCACACCACAAGAAGGGAGGATTGGCACTATGACAGTCCAAGCCATTACACATGGCCAAAGGTAAAAATCAAATTCCCTACCTTTGAGAAGGGAGATCCAACCGAATGGATCTCCAATGCTGAATTTTACTTTGAGAAACAAGGTATTGAGAGAGGTGAAAGGGTTGATTTTGTATCCTATCACCTATGTGGGGGAGCCAACCAATGGTGGTGTTTGGCTTAAGGCCACCTATGGCCGAGAAGGAAGAAGGATAGGCTGGACAATGTTCACACAAGAGTTAGTGAACAGATTTGGGCCTATCTAGCATGACTAACTATGAGGGACAGCTTGCCACGATTAGGTAAGTGGGATCTCTAGAAAGTTACCTTGAAGAATTTGAGAGGTTGGCAGAATTGGCAGGACATTGGCCAGATAGTGCACTAATTGGCAATTTTCTAGATGACCCCTCTGCTGCGCCAATGGGGATGTTCCGGTAGGTCCAGGAAGTTCGTTCCGTGTACAGCCAGACGTACCTGATGCTGCTGCCGCAACTGCGGGATGTTCTGGTCGCTCTCGAAAGATCATTACTATACCTAGATGTTCAAGAATCAAACGGGATAGCAAGTTAGGAAGGATTTCAGTAGGCGTGCTGACCCCTAAGGTGTAGAAAAGTTGGGGAAAAAAATCGGGACCCCAACAAATTGGTGCTTTCGTTGAGAAATCAGCACAAACACCTCTACAAATTACTATCCCGTTTCCACAAATCAAGAACATATTTTCTTTGGGATAGAAATAGCCCTTCATTGGAATAAGCGATTTCTATACCTAGAAAATATCGTAAGTTTCCCAAATCTTTAACATCAAATGCAGACTTCAAATATGTTTTAATACTCTTAATGCCATTAATGTCACAACCGGTGATGATAATATCATCCACATAAATAAGAACAATGGTAGATCCCTCACTTGAGTGCTTAATAAATAAGGAATGATCAGCATCACTCACTTTAAAATTTTCAGAACACAATGCATTATGCAACTTATTATACCATGCTCTTGGTGATTGTTTTAATCCATATATGGCTTTCTTCAATTTGCAAACATGTGTATTTGGAACCATAACATCATATCCTTGAGGTAAACTCATGTAAACCTCTTCCTCTAACTCTCCTTGCAAGAAAGCATTCTTCACATCCATTTGATGTAAATCCCAATTATAATTAGCCGCTAAGGAGAGAAGCACCCTAATGGTGTTCATTTTTGCAACTGGTGCAAAAGTTTCTGTATAGTCTAAGCCATAGGTTTGAGTGAAGCCTTTGGCCACTAACCTAGCCTTATGTTTGTCCAAGGTTCCATCACTATTTAACTTAGTCTTATACACCCATTTGCATCCTACAACCTTCTTTCCCAAAGGTAAAGGTACTAATTCCCATGTATTATTTTTAACTAAAGCATCCAATTCCTCTTGCATGGCTTGTCTCCAAACTGATAATTCCCTAGCTTCCTTAAAGTTATTAGGATCCTTAATGGTGTCTACTTTAGTTAAAAAGGCTCTAAAACTCTCTTTTACATTTCCTAAGGTGTAGTAGTGGTTAAGAGGGTGTGCGATTACTTTGTTACCATGGAAAAACACTCTTTTCTTCATCCAATCCGATGGAGATTGTCGAATTCTTTGAGATCTCCTAAGTGGGGGATTTTGGCCTTGCATAGGTGCAACATGCTCCCCCTCACTTCGTATACTAATGGATGGCCCATCTTGGTTACTAGAGGATAGTGATTCTAGTTGAACATTCAAGTGTTCATCACTATGTATTTCATTTTGCTCTCCCTCGTCTCTAAGTCTACTAGATGATAACGGTAAATCTTCACTTACATCACTAGGTGAATGTGCATCTAGACTTTCATTGCTGGTTTCACCCTCATTAGACTCTTGATCTTGTGATTCTATGTTATCACTACTCAAGTGTTGGTCATGGTTGCCTAGTACGTCACTAGATGGTGGTATATACTTGTCTATTATGGCTAAAGGAAGTGGATCATCAACTTCACCTTTTCCATTACCAATGCTATGAAAATATGAGTCATTTTCTACAAAAGTAACATTTCTAGAGATATACTTGCTCTTAGTTAAGGGATTATAGCACCTATAACCCTTAGTATCTACACAATAACCTAAAAAGATGCATTTAATGCTTCTTTCACTTAATTTATCTCTTGAATGACTTGGCATATGCACATAACATACACATCCGAAAATTCTAAGATAGGACAAGTCCGGTTGGGTACTATAAGCAATCTCAATTGGTGTCTTTCCTTTCAGTACCATAGATGGTGTTCGGTTAATAAGATGTGTCGCTGTGAGAATAGCTTCCCCCCAAAACTCTCTAGGTACATTGTGATAGAACATCATAGTTCTTGCCACCTCTAAAATATGCCTATTCTTACGTTCAGCCACTCCATTTTGTTCTGGAGTGTAAGGACAAGTAGTTTGGTGAACAATTCCTTTACTAACTAAAAACTCTTTAAACAAGTTGTTCACATACTCTCCTCCATTATCAGTTCTCAACACCTTAACTTTCTTATCAAATTGGTTTTCAATCAATATCACAAACTCTCTAAAACAACAAAAAACCTCAGATTTCCTTTTAATAAGATAAATCCATGTATACCTGGATTTATGATCTATAAAAGTTACAAAATATTTGAAGCCCTTATGAGATAGAGTGGGAGAAGTCCACAAATCAGAATGTACCAAAGCAAATAAATCATTATATTCATGATGAGATTGTACAAAAGGTATCTTAGTTTGTTTTCCTAAAATACAAGAACTACAATCTTTGATCTTATCAAATTTCAAGTTAGGAACTAATTTTTGCAAAATATGACTAGGAGGATGCCCTAATCTAGCATGCCAAAGTTCTTGGATTTTGCTGCTATCTACTTTAAAGGCTTTGCTTGAATCTTCCAAAACATACAGCCCATTTTTCTCTCTTCCCTCACCAATCAATTGTCCGGTCTTGATGTCCTGAAATGTTACTTTATTAGGTTCAAATATAACATAACAATCTAAATCTTTAGTAATTCTACTTACGGACAACAAATTTGAAGAAAAACATGGCATATAAAGACCTTTAGTATGCTTAGACAAAATATTCAAGTGTCCTAAACCACTAATCGGTATATCTTTTCCATTAGCTATACTCACCCTTTTATCCTTTCCTATAGACTCAATTTTAGAAGCTAAATTTTTACTTCTAAACATGTGATTTGTAGCACCCGAGTCTATAACCCAAGGATCAATATTTAAAGATAAATTAGAGATCAAACCTTGAGAGGTGTTTGGCCTTTGACATTGAAGGAACTTTGCAAATTGCTCAATGAGGTTTGTGGACAAGTTTGCCTCTGATGTGTGGTTTAATTCTTCTGAAATTTTGGCTTTATTCTCCTTCTTCAAGTGAGGATGAAGCTCAAAACATTTATCCTTGTTATGCCCAAACTTTCCACAATGATCACAAAACCTACAATTTCTTTTGATGTGTCCTAGTCTTCCACATCTTTCACATTTGATGGCTTTGCTTTCTTTCAACCCTTGTGTTACCATTGCTGCTTCTTTTGCCTCCGCAAATGCACCTTTCTCAATTTTAGGCTCATCTCTATCAAACGCTTCTCTAGCCATCAATTCCCTATCCACAATATTCACCACATCATCATATGGTGGCATCTCCTTATTCCTTAGAATTTGATTCCTAAGGTCCCCAAAACTAGGCCCCAATCCTGCCAAGAGGAAACAAACAAGATCTTCATTGGCCCTTTTCTCCAATTCTTCCTCATTGGTAGTAATCGGCCTCAAACACTCCAATTCATCCCATGCTTCCTTGATTTTGTTGGAGTAGGAAAGGAAATCACTTCCATTCATCTTGGCATTTGTAATGATTTCCCTCAACTCATAGACTTTTAAGAGATTACCTTGATTTCCGAACCTTCTAGCAAGTGCATTCCAAAGGTCTTTGGCAGTTTTGGCTTTGTTGAAGGCACCAACCAAGGATTGATCAATGGAGTTGATAATCCAAGTAATGACAAGATTATCAACATATCTCCATTCAGCATATTCTTTATCTCCCACCTTAGGTTGATTAATTTCTCCATCAACAAATCCCAGAACTCTCATGCCCAGTAAGGCCCTTGTTGCATTCGTCACCCATGTAGAGTAATTCCTTCCATTTAGAGGAAAGGTAGTAAGCTTAGTGGTGATTTTGTAGTCGGAATCAACATTGAAAAAATTCTCTCTCTTGGCAGAACTACTTCCCACTTGTGCTGCCATTTTAATTTCAGCAACCTGGCCTTGCACAATGGAGATTGATCACACAACCAAGAGAGAGTAAAAAATAAAGGAGAGATGATGAAATGAGCTCCCTAAATGCAACCTTGCTCTGATACCATGTTGATAAATAGAATTTGAATGTGTTTAGCTCACACTTTCAAAGATTCAACATAAACAAATAAAAAAATGCAAGTAGAGAGAAAATAGATGAAGAGAGAAAATTGAAGAGCTTTTGTATTCTATCTCCAAATATTTACACAGCTTGGGTTTTTATATACAACATCCTAACGGCTAGGTACAAGCTTACTTTACTTTTCTAACAGCTAGGTACAACACATAATAGCATATCTTTCAATTTAAAAAACTAGCCGTTATTTCGTCCTTTAGTAGTTAGCTTGAATTGGGCTTTGGGCTTGATATGGGTATCCATAGATCAATCCAAGAGTTATTTGGGCTTTTCATCTTCACCCTCAATCTCTTCATCTTTAACAGCCATTACACATGGCCAAAGGTAAAAATCAAATTCCCTACCTTTGAGAAGGGAGATCCAACCGAATGGATCTCCAATGCTGAATTTTACTTTGAGAAACAAGGTATTGAGAGAGGTGAAAGGGTTGATTTTGTATCCTATCACCTATGTGGGGGAGCCAACCAATGGTGGTGTTTGGCTTAAGGCCACCTATGGCCGAGAAGGAAGAAGGATAGGCTGGACAATGTTCACACAAGAGTTAGTGAACAGATTTGGGCCTATCTAGCATGACTAACTATGAGGGACAGCTTGCCACGATTAGGTAAGTGGGATCTCTAGAAAGTTACCTTGAAGAATTTGAGAGGTTGGCCGAATTGGCAGGACATTGGCCAGATAGTGCACTAATTGGCAATTTTCTAGATGACCCCTCTGCTGCGCCAATGGGGATGTTCCGGTAGGTCCAGGAAGTTCGTCCCGTGTACAGCCAGACGTACCTGATGCTGCTGCCGCAACTGCGGGATGTTCTGGTCGCTCTCGAAAGATCATCCCGCGCGCTGCCGAATGTGTCCGAAGACGTCGCCGTGTGCGCGGTCCGGTCACTCCCGGAAGTTCGTCCTTGTACTGCCAAACATGCCTGACGCCTCTACTACACTCGCGGGGATATTTCAGTCCCTCTCCAAAGTTTTTCTCGCGCACTGTCGAATGTGCCCGAACCCTCCACCATGCCTGCGGGAATGTACTGGTTGGTCCAGGAAGTTTGTCCCATGCACCGTCGAATGTGTCCGACACCGCTGCTGTGCCCGTGGGATTTTCTGGTCACTCCTGGAAGTTCGACCTGCACACTGCCAAACGCACATGACGCCTCTGCAGTGCATGCAAAGATGTTCTGGTCACTGCCAGAAGTTCGTCCCCTGCACTGCCGAACGCATCCGAAGCTGGCACCGTGCGCACAGGGATGTTCTGGTCCCTCTCAAAAGCTCGTCCCGCACACTGATGAACGCATCCGATGCCACTGCTGTACCCACGGGGATATTCTGGTCACTCCTGGAACTTCGTCCCCACACACGGCTGAACACGTCCGAAGCCTCTGCCACGCCTGTGGAGATGTTCCCGTCACCCTTGAAAGTTTGTCCCGTGCACTGCCGAATGCTTCCAATGCAGCTGCCGTGCCTGCAGGGAATTTTCAGTAGCTCCTGGCAGTTCGTCCCAAGCACTGCCGAATGTGTCTGACACCTCTGCCACACCCACAGGGATGTTCCGGTCACTTCTGGAAGTTCGCTCTGTGCACTGCCAAATGTGCCTGAAGCGTCTGCTGTGCCCTCAAGTATGTTCCGGTAGGTTCAAGAAATTAATCCCAGGCATTGCCGAACATATTTAATGCCGCTGCCTCGCCCACGGAGATGTTCCGGTCACTCCTGGAACTTTATCCCACGCACGGCCGAACACGCCCGAAGCATCTGCCACACCTGTAGAGATGTTCCCATCACCTTCGGAAGTTGTCCCTGAGCACTGCCGAGTGTGTCTGATGCCGCTGCCGCGCCCGTGGGGAATTTTTGATAGCTCCCGGAAGTTCATTTCAAGCACTGCAAAACACGTCTGACGACTCTGCTGCACCCATGGGGATGTTCCAGCACTACTAGAAGTTCGTATCGTGCACTACTGAATGTTCGTGAAGCCTCTGCCATGCCCTCAGGCATGTTCTGGTAGGTCCGGGAAGTTCATCTAGTGCACTGCCGAACGTATTTGATGCAGCTGCTGTTGAAATAAAGTCGAGTGAGCCAATTGATCAATCTCCAGATTCATACCAGCATCGTGACTATGTTGCATTGGAGATGAAAAGATTGAGGGTGAAGATGAAAAGCCCAAATAACTCTTTGGCTAATCTATGAGTACCCACATCAAGCCCAAAGCCCATGTCATACTAAACCACTAAAGGACAAAATAACGGCTAGTTTTTTAAAGTTAAAAGATGTGCTTTTGTATGTTGTACCTAGCTGTTAGAAAAGTAAAGTGAGTTTGTACCTAGTCGTTAGGATAGTGTGTATATAAACACAAGATGTGTAAATGTTTAGACATTTTTGAATAAGAAGTAGAAAACATTTCACTCATCTTCTTCATCTTTCTCTCTTTGGTGAAAGTTCTCTCATTCTCTCATCAAACTCAACATGGTATCAGAGCAGTAAGCTCCTATCATTCTTCTTGTTCTTTATTCTTTTACATTGGTGCTTCAAAGAAAAAAAAAGAATATCCCTCATTCTTTGCCCAAATCTAAATGGCAAATGAGGGACCCTCTTTAGGCACCAACAAATCCAGTGAAGCACCTTCTCAAACCACCATCAACACCTCTACTAGAACCAATTCCATGATAATGGAAGTAGATGCTAACACCTCCCTTAAACTCACCACAATTCTACTAAACAACCACAACTACCCCATATGGGTCAAGGCTGCAACAAATGCTTTGTGTGGTAAAGGTAGATATGGGTTTGTCACAGGAAGGGTTAAGAGACCGTTGGATGATGATGGATTTGAAGAATGGTTCCAAGTAGACAAAATGGTTCTAACTTGGATCCTTAACTCAATAGAACCAAGCTTGATTGGTATCTTCTCCAATGCCGAGACGTCGAAAGAGTTGTGGGATTCTATCAAGAGAATCTATGGTCAACAAAAGAATCTCATGAGAGTGTATGAGCTTAAATCTTTCTTGAATAAGCTTAATCAAGGTGAGATGAGCTCAGTTGAACACCTTGGAAAATTCGTAGAGGCATGGGATGAGCTTCACTCCTATAGGCCAGAAACTAACGACATTGCCATTATTCTTGCACGTGCTAATGAGGATAAGGTATTTACTTATCTTGCTAGCTTAAACTCCAAGTTTAATGACATTCGGAATCAAATACTGAGAAGCAATGAAATGCCTCCCTTTGAAGAGGTTTGTTACATGATCAACAAGGAAGAAACAGCCCATCGTGTCCTGGACGTAAATGGCCATGACCACAAGGTGGAGACAAATGCTTTTTCGGCTCAAGAGAAGCTTAAAACTGAAGCCTTAGTGACCAAGTCAAAGGGAAACAGCAACAACCAAATCGAGCTAAGTGTGACCATTGTCACAAGAATGGTCACTCTAAAGATCGATGCTGGTATCTTCACCCAGAACTCATGCCTTCACGGTTCAAGAAGGGTAAAGTCTCAAATCAAAGTATCCACGGTGTTCCAAGTGCCCATTCAGCTCCTATCACCGAGACTTCAAGTGTTCACTCCTTTAGCCTCGATGATATTGCCAAGGTGATACGGAACCAACTCCAAATCAATATGGAAGCACTTGGAACCCAACACCATGCTCATAAAGGCAAATGGGAGGACGGTACTCTTCTTAACTCTCACTTTTACTCTCGCAATGATCATGAACCATGGATTATAGACTCAGGTGCTAGTGATCATATGTTTAGAAACATAAATAAAGCATCTAGACTATATCCTTTAAGGAGAATACAAAGTGTCAAAGTTGCTAATGGAAAGCATGTTCCCATTAAGTATTCAGCGGATTTAGATTTATTGTCAAAACATACTAAAGGGTTCTATATTCCTAATTTTGATTCTAATCTATTATCGGTTAGTAAACTCACTAAAGACTTAAATTGTATTGCTATATTTAGTCCTAATAAAGTGATTTTTCAGGATATTATAACCGGGAAGAAGATTGGTGAAGGTTTCGCTGAAAATGGCCTCTACATGCTAAATGACGCAAAACAAGCTTTTAGGGTCACTAAACAAATTAATTCACATGAGCTATGGCATGCACGGCTGGGACATCCTTCTAATCACATTTTGAATAGTCTAGTTCCTGATTTAAAAGATTGTTACATTTCTAAGTGTGAAGCATGTATTTTAGGAAAACAAACTAGACCTCCTTTTGTACTGTCAGAACATGAATGTGATAATGTTTTTGATTTAATTCATTCTGATTTATGGACTGCTCCTGTGACATCTCATGATAACTATAGATACTTCGTTACATTTATTGATCACAAATCTAGATATACGTGGATATACCTTTTAAAATGCAAGTCGGACACATTACCATGCTTTAAACGCTTTATGCTTTTTGTCACTAACCAATTTGGCAGAAAAATTAAAATGATTAGAACTGATAATGGTGGAGAATATGTCAATAATTCCTTTAAGGAATACTTGGTAAGTGAAGGGATTGTACATCAAACTACATGCCCATACACTCCAGAACAAAATGGAGTGGCAGAGAGGAAGAATAGACATATCTTGGAAGTTGGAAGATCAATGATGTTCTACCATAATGTTCCTAAGCATTTCTGGAGCAATGCCATCCTCACAGCTGTTCATTTGATAAATAGAACACCAACAAAGGTTCTAAAAGGCAAGACTCCGAATGAGGTAATGTTTAATCATAAGCCAAATCTTTCATATCTTAAAATTTTTGGATGTATATGTTATGTTCATATTCCTTGTAGCAATAGGGACAAACTTAGCTATAAAAGTCAAAAATGCATATTCCTAGGTTATGCCACAACCCAAAAGGGTTATAGATGCTTTGACCCTAAAACAAATAGGTTGTTTGTATCTAGAAATGTAACATTTTTAGAGCATGAACCCTACTTCGAAAAACATGAACTCAAAACCAATGGTAAGGGGGAGGATGTGGGTAATTCCAACCCAGGTCCTGTTATTGACACTATTCACACAAAGGGACCCATTCTTGAACTTAGGAAGAATATGCATAATCAGCTAGAATTTCAAGAGGAATCATCTCAAAATGAGAATGATCCTTACCCTCTTAGACAAACAAATGATGAGAATGAACCTACTTTTGCCCAAGATGATTCATCCCACAATCAGATTGATCCAGATCATCTTGGAGATGACCAAATTAGTAGCCATGACATACCAAATCAATTTATGGATAGTGATGCTCATGCTACACAGGAACTACCCACACTCAGAAGATCTACTCGGATCAAAAGACCTGCCTCTGAATGGATGAAAACTAGAGTGTTTCATCATGGAAACCATGTAACCAATTACCCTATTCAAAGCTACTATACTCATGATCACATTAAAGATCAGTATAAAGCTTTTCTAAATGCCATCGATGATATTCAAGAGCCTTCCAATTACCAAGAGGCCCAAATTAGCCCAATTTGGAGAAGTGCAATGAATGAAGAGCTTAAGGCTCTAATTCGCAATCAAACTTGGGATATTGTTCCACTGCCTAAAGGGAAGAAGGTCGTTGGCTGCAAATGGGTATACAAGACCAAGCTTAAGAGTGATGGAACTGTTGAAAAATATAAGGCTAGGTTAGTGGCCAAAGGCTTCACTCAAACTTATGGTATTGATTACACCGAGACTTTTGCCCCCGTAGCTAAAATGAATTCCATTAGAGTTCTTATGTCCTTAGCTGTTAATTATGATTGGCCATTGTACCAAATGGATGTAAGAAATGCCTTCTTACAAGGCGAATTAGAAGAGGAAGTATACATGAGAATACCTGAAGGGTATGGGACTGACATTCCTAAATCACATGTATGTAAGCTTAGAAAGGCTATCTATGGCCTTAAACAATCCCCTAGGGCTTGGTACTCTAAATTGCACAATGCTCTCAGTTGTCAAGCCTTCATTAAAAGTGAGGCTGATTTCTCACTATTCACCAAACATTCCAAAGATGGAATAACGGTGATTCTCATTTATGTCGATGACATAATCATTACTGGTAATGACGAAATAGGCATTAGTTGCATTAAATCATATCTTAAATCTGTTTTTGACATTAAAGACTTGGGATACTTACGATATTTTTTAGGAATAGAAATTGCCCACTCTAAAAAGGGACTATTTCTATGCCAAAGAAAATATACACTTGATCTACTTGGTGAAACAGGTAAACTAGGTGCAAGGATAGCTCCAACGCCAATTGAAAATACCTACAAGCAAAAGGATAAAGAAGAAGACAAAGAGAAGCAGCCCAAGCCAATTCAGAATGTCAAGCAATATCAACGAATTGTCGGTAAGTTAATATATTTAACCATTACTAGACCTGACATTAGCTTTGCTGTGAATCAGGTTAGTCAATTCATGCAGCAACCAATGACCAACCACATGAACATGGTAAATCGAATCCTCTGCTACCTAAAAGGCACACCAGGCCAAGGTTTACACATGCAAAAGAATGGTCACCATGAGATCCTAGCATATAGTGATGCAGATTGGGCCGGAAATGTTGAAGACCGAAAGTCAACTACCGGATATTGCACATTTGTTGGAGGAAACATAGTAACCTGGAAGAGTAAGAAACAAAGTGTGGTAGCAAGGTCAAGTGCAGAGGCTGAGTATCGAGCAATGGCAAGTGCAACATGTGAGCTGATTTGGTTGAAGGCTTTAGTTCAAGATTTAGGGGTTCAAAACTGAAGCACCAATGAAACTATTTTGCGACAACAAAGCAGCAATCTACATAGCTTCAAATCCAGTATTCCATGAGAGAACAAAGCACATTGAGATGGACTGTCACTTTATTAGGGAGAAAGTTCAGAATCAGACCATCTGCACCCCTTATGTTCCAAGCGAAGATCAACTAGGAGACTTGTTCACAAAGGCTCCTACTAAAAAACATATCGGGATCGCAATAAGCAAGTTGAATTTGAACAACATCTTCAAGCCCAACTTGAGGGGGAGTGTTGAAATAAAGTCGAGTGAGCCAATTGATCAATCTCCAGATTCATACCAGCATCGTGATTGTGTTGCATTGGAGATGAAAAGATTGAGGGTGAAGATGAAAAGCCCAAATAACTCTTTGGCTAATCTATGAGTACCCACATCAAGCCCAAAGCCCATGTCATACTAAACCACTAAAGGACAAAATAACGGCTAGTTTTTTAAAGTTAAAAGATGTGCTTTTGTATGTTGTACCTAGCTGTTAGAAAAGTAAAGTGAGTTTGTACCTAGCCGTTAGGATAGTGTGTATATAAACACAAGATGTGTAAATGTTTAGACAATTTGAATAAGAAGTAGAAAACAATTCACTCATCTTCTTCATCTTTCTCTCTTTGGTGAAAGTTCTCTCATTCTCTCATCAAACTTAACACATCTGGGAGCAACTAGAAAATCATCAAGGGCTCAGCCGAGGTGTCGGATGCATTCAGTAGTTTTTGGGATGAACTTCTTGGAGCAACCGAACATCCCTACAGGTGTGCCAGAGGCTTTGGGTGTGTTGAGCAGTGTACGGGATGAACTTCAAAGAGTGACCGGAACATCCCTACGGGCACAACAGAGGCACTAGGTGCATTTGGCAGTGTGTACGATGAACTTTGGGAAGTGACTGCAACATCGTCGTGGGTGTGGCAGCAGTGTCAGTTGCATCCAGCAGTGCACAGGACGAGCTTTCGAGATTGATTGGAGCATCCACGTGGGAGTGGAAGAAGTGTTGGGCGCATTCGGCTGTGCGTGGGATGAACTTCTCGGAGCTATCGAAAAATCCCCCTAGGCACGACAGAGGCTTCCGGCGCGTTGGGCGGTGTGTGTGGTGAACTTTCAGGAGCAAACGGAATGTCCCTATAGGCACAAAAGAGGCATCATGTATGTTTGGCAGCGCGTGGGACAAACTTTCGGGAGTGACCAGGACATCCCCGCAGGTGCGGCAGCGGCATCCAGCGTGTTAAGGACCTTAGGAGGCAAAGGGAGCTTGAGAGAATGTGCCAAGACGCTAGGCAGCAACAGGCCAGCAAGTGTGCACAACAAGCCTGCATGCAGCAAGCAGTGAAGCATGGCTAGGTTCTGACTCAGTCCTAAGTGATTGTGGAAAGCCAAGCCAAGAAGAAGACCAGCATTGGCAGGACACGCATGAAGCAATCCGAGTAGGAGAAGGAGAGTGACGACGTGAAGAACTCCAGCAGCAGCAGGATGTCTTGCAGGTTTACTTCAACAAGGGTGACCACACCAAAGAGAAGTCTTGGAGAGGAAGGACTGCCACAGCAGAAGTCTAATCCAGAGAAGGCAAGATACAGCAGCTAGTAGGAGAGAGATAAGATAAGGACAGAAAGACTTAGTCAAAATAGGAAATCTTTTCTTAGTAGGAATTCAAGAAAGACCAAGAATCCTTGTAGGATTAGGAAACAATGGATAAGGTCTATCTTGATAATGTTTTAGTTTGACTTAGAAAAGCTTGTTGACTTAGGAAAACATATCCTAAGTGGATAAGGAACCTAAGTACTAGTTGAATTAGGATAAGGCTGTCTTAGGACTATAAATACAGCCCATTATTTGTGAGGAGGATATAAGCTCCGAATTTTGTTATTTCTCATTCATTAATCAAGAATCAAGGTTAGCATTCTTGCTTCCATTCTTGTTTATATTTTGGTTATCTTTTAAGAGTTGTCTTGAGATAACTTGGGCTTAAGACAAGGTTAAGAGTTGTCTTCCTTGCTTAAGAGCTTAGGTTGAAGTTAAGAGTTGTCTTCTTCAACCAAGGCAAGTTGTGATAGGTTTAAGAGTTGTCTTGCCTATCCAACATATCCTTATATATATTAGTTAACCCGAAGGATAGCTTAGGGGACATAAATATAAGAAAAGAACTCAAGAATCAAACAGGGACAGCAAGTTAGGAAGGATTTCAGTAGGCGTGCTGACCCCTAAGGTGTAGAAAAGTCGGGGAAAAATTTGGGACTCCAACACCAGGACATTTGGCAGTGCGCTGGATCAACTTCTAGGAGTGACCGAAACATTCCCGCAGGCCTAGCAAAGGCGTCGGGCGCATTCGGAAGTGTGTAGGACAAACTTCCATGAGCAAATGAGCATCCTGTGGGCACGACAGAGGTGTCGGGCGCGTTCCATAGTGTGCAGTATGAGCTTCCAGGAGCGACCGGAACATTTCCAGGGACATGGCTGATGCATTAGGCAAGTTCAACAGTGCACGGGATGAACTTCTGAAAGCGACCGGAACATTCCTGTGGGCATTGTAGAGGCATCGGGCGCATTGGGCAGTGCACAGGATGAACTTTCAGGAGTATCCAGAATATCTCCGCAGGCATGGCAGAGGCATTTGGCGTGTTGGGCAGTGCGCAAGACAATTTTCTGGGTGCGACTGGAACATATCTGCTGGCATGGCAGAGGCTGCGAGTGCGTTGGGCTGTGAGTGGGATGAACTTCTGGGAGCAACTGAAACATCCCTGTTGTTGTGGCAGAGGTGTCAAGTGCATTCAACAGTGGGCAGGATGAACTTCTGGGAGCAACCAAAATATTCCCACGGGCGCGGCAGACGCATTGGGTGCATTTGGCCATGCACAAGATGAGCTACTGGTAGCGGCAAGGACATGACAACTGGCACGGTAGAAGCTTTAGGTGCAACCGTAAAATCTCCATGGGCTTGCCAGATATGCTGGACGTGTTCGGCAGTGCTCGGGATGAACTTCCATGAGCAACCAGAACATCCCAGCGAGTGTGGCAGTGGTGTTGATGCGTTTACCAGTGCATGGGACGAACATCCAGGAACAACCAGAACATCCCTGTGGGTGGGCAGAGGCGTCGAGTGCATTCGGCAGTGCGCAGGATGAACTTCTGGGAGTGACCCGAACATCCCAGCGGGTGTGGCAATGGTGTTCCTAAGTTAATAAGGTTTTCTAAGTCAACTAAAACTTTATCAAGGTAGACCTTATCCCACTGTTTCCTAATCCTACTACGATTCTTGGTCTTTCTTGAATTTTTACCTAGACTAGAATTCCTACTTTGACTAAATCTTTCTATCTTTGTCTTATCTCCTCTCCTACAGCTGCTGACCTTCATCTTGCCATTTCCTTCTAGGATTAGGACTTCCATTATGGCGTGTCCTTCCATTCCAAGACTCTCTTTGACGTGATCATCTTGTTGAAGTCAACCTTGTCATGATGTCCTGCTGTTGCTAGAGTTTTTCATGCCGTCCATCTCCTTCTCGGGCTCGGATTGCATCATGGGTGTCCTGCCAATGCTGGTGTTCTTCTTGGCTTGGATTTCCACAATCAGTTAGGACAGAATCAGAACCTCGCTGTTCTTCATTGCATGCTGCGTGCATGCTTGTTGCGCACATATTCTGGCCTGTTTCTGACTCTCTTGCTGCTTGACGCCCTGCGCACATTCACTCACGATCCCTTTGCCTCCCAAGGTTCTCAACAATTTGGCAACGCCCGGAGTGAATATCCCAGGCAGCCTCAGCAGAGGCATCATATGTGTTTGGCAGTGCTCATGACGAACTTCTAGGAGTGACTAGAACATTGCCTTGGGCATGGTAGTGACTCGGACACATTCATCCGTGCGCAGGATGAACTTCTGGGAGAGACCAGAAGATCCCTGCAGGCGTGGCAGATGGTTTGGGCGCATTGGGCAGTCCACAGGATGAACCTCCAGGAGCAACTGAGAACATCCCTGCAAGCACGGCAGTGGTGTCGGGTGCATTCAGCAGTGCATGGGACAAACTTCCAGCAGCAACTGAAACATCCCCACGAGTGTGGCAGAGGCTTCGACGCGTTGGCCAGTGTGCAGTATGAACACCCAGAGTGACCAGAACATCCCCGAGAGCCTGACAGCAGCGCAGGCTGTATTTGACAGTGCACGGGATGAACTTCTGCGAGCGATCAGAACATCACGTGAGCGCACCAGATGTGTCGGGCATGTTTGCTAGTGTGCGGTATGAACTTTCAGGAGCAACAAGAAAATCTCTGTGACTGCAGCAGTAGCATCGGACGCACTCAACAATGCGAGGGATGAACTTCCAAGAGCGACCCGATCATCCCCACAGGCGTGACAGAGGCATCAGGCGCAATTGACACTGCATAGGACGAACTTTCGGGCATGACAAGAACATCCTCGTGAATGCGCTAGAGATGTTAGGCGCATTTGGTAGTGCATGGGACGAATTTTCGGGAGCGATCAGAAAATCCCTGCAGGCTCAGCAAGGGCATCGGACGCGTGGGGCAGTGTTCAAGATGAACTTCTGGGAGCGACCATAACATCTCCACAGGCATGGTAGCACCGTCGGATGCTGCGTGATAAACTTCTGGGAGCAGCCGGAACATCCTTGCGGGCGCGGCTGAGCCGTAGGCCACATTCGGCAGTGTGCGGGATGAATTCCCGAGGCTGCCAGAACATCCCCGCGGGTGTGATAGAGCTGTTGGGTACATTCGGCAGTGTCCAGATTGAACTTCTGAGAGTGAGCAAAACATTCCCGTGGGCACGACAGCGGATTGGACATTTTTGGCAGTGCATGGGATGAACTTCCAGGAGCGACCTCAACATCCCCGCGAGCGTGGCAGAAACCTTGGGTGCGTTCGGGACTATCTGGAACAAACATCTAGAGTGACTAGAACATCCTTCCAGGCATGGCAGAGGCTGCGGATGTGTTGGGCACTGTGCAGGACGAATTTCGGGAGTGACTAGAAAATCTCTGCATACTCGGCAGAGGCTTTGGGCACATTGGGCAGTGCCCATGACGAACTTTCGAGAGCAACCGGAACATCCCTGTGGGTGCGGCAGATGTGTCGCATGCATTTGGCAGTATTGCGATGAGCTTCCAAAGCTACCGGAACATCCCCACGGGCTCGGCAGAGGCATCGAACGCGTTAGTCAGTGCATGGGATGAACTTTTGGGAGCGACTGTAAGATCCGCGCTAGCACAGCTGAGATGTCAGGCATGTTTGACAGTGCGTGGCATGAACTTCCGGTCTTACTAGAACATCCCTACAGGCGTGGAATGAACTTTGGGAGTGACTGGAAAATCCAAGCTGGCATGGCAGAGGCATCACGTGCATTCGGCGGTGCACGGGACAAACTTCTGGGAGCGACAGGAACATCCTTGTAGGTGTGTCAGAGGCTTTGGGCATGTTGGGCAGTGCACAGGATGAACTTCTAGGATTGACCGAAAGATCCCTGCAGGCGAGGCAGAGGCTTTGGGCACGTTGGGCAGTGCACAGGATGAACTTGTGAGAGCAACCCAGTACATCCCCGTGGCGCAGCAGAGGTGATAGGCGCATTCAGCAGTGTCAGGATGAACTTCCTGGAGCGACTGGAACATCCCCACAGGTGTGGCAGTGGTGCTGGGCAGTGCGCGGACGAACTTCTGGGTAGCGATCTGAACATCCCCATGGGTGCGGCAGAGTCTTTGGGCACATTGGCAGTGCGCCAGACGAACTTTTGGGAGCAACCGGAACATCCCGTGAGTGCGGCAGAGGCATCGTTGCATTTGGTAGTGCTGAGGATGAACTTTCAGGAGTGACTGAAACATCTCCGCAGGCATGGCAGAGGCTTTGGGTGCATTCGGCAGTGCACGACATGAACTTCCCAGAATGACCCAAACATCTTTGCGGGCATAGCAGCGGCGTTGGACACATTCAACAGTGCACGGGACGAACTTTCACGGGGCAACTGCAACATCCCTGCGGTCGTGGCTGAGGGTTTGAGCGCATTGGGCAGTGCACAGGATAACTTCTGGGAGCGACGGAACATCCCCCAGGCGTGGCGGTGGCTTCAGATGCATTAGGCAGTGTGTGGGACGAACTTCCAGAGTGACCAGAACATCCCGATGGGTGCAGCAGAGGCATCAGGGCATGTTCTAAAGTGCATGGGACAAACTTCTGAGAGTGACTGAAGCAGGCCTGCAGGCTCGGAAGAGGCGTCGGACGCGTTTTGCAGTGCATCGGGACGAACTTTCGGGAGTGACCAGAACTTATCCGTGGGCACAGCAGAGTCGTTGGGTGCATTCAGCAGTGTGCAGGATCAAACTTCCAGGAGAGACCGGAACATTCCCGTGGGCACAGCAGCGGCGTTGGGTTGCATTCTTGTTGAGGACCTTAGGAGGCAAAGCGAGCATGAGCGAATGCTGCATGAGGCACCAAGCAGCAAGAGAGGCAGCAACAGGCAAGAAAGTGCACGCAATAGGCATGCACGCGACATGCAGTGAAGCATGGCCAGGTTCTGATTCTGTCCTAATTGACCACGGACATCCAAGCCAAGAAGGACACCAGCATTGGCAGGATACGCATGAAGAACTCCAGCAGCAGAAGGACGTCATGGTGGGTTTAGCTTCAACAAGATGATCATGTCAAAGAGAAGTCTTGGAATGGAAGGAGACGCCATATGTAAGTCCTAATCCTAGAAGGAAATAGCAAGATGAAGGTCAGAAGCTGTAGGAGAGGAGATAAGATAAGGACAGAAAGGTTTAGTCAAAGTAGGAATTCTAGTCTAAGTAGAAATTCAAGAAAAACCAAGAATCCTAGTAGGATTAGGAAACATTGGGATAAGGTCTATCTTGATAATGTTTTAGTTGTCTTAGAAAACCTTGTTGACTTAGGAAAACATATCCTAAGTGGATAAGGAACCTAAGTACTAGTTGAATTAGGATAAGGCTGTCTAATACTATAAATACAGCCCATTATTTGTGAGCAGAAAATATGCTCCGAATTTTGTATATTTTCATTCATTAATCAAGAATCAAGGTTAGCATTCTTGCTTCTATTCTTGTTTATATTTCGGTTATCTTTTAAGAGTTGTCTTGAGATAACTTGGGCTTAAGATAAGGTGAAGAGTTGTCTTCCTTGCTTAAGAGCTTAGGTTGAAGTCAAGAGTTGTCTTCTTCAACCAAGGCAAGTTGTGATAGGTTTAAGAGTTGTCTTGCCTATCCAACATATCCTTTTATTATTAGTTAATCTCGAAGGACAGCTTAGGGGACAGTAATCAAAGAAAAGAACTCAAGGATCAAATGGGACAGCAAGTTAGGAGAGGTTTTAGTAGTTGTGTTGACCCCTAAGGTGTAGAAAAGTTGGGGAAAAAAATCGGGACCCCAACAAATTGGTGCTTTCGTTGAGAAGTAGTACGATCACCCCAACAAATTGGTGCTCTCGTTGAGAGATCAGCACCGACACCATTCAATTGAAAGGCATCACGGTTACCATGTCATCTAGGCAGCATTCACCGCACCACAAGAACAGACCAGGGGAAGACCTCTCAGTCACTAACTGCAGAAGAATCCTTGCCTTGGAGAGGAACCAGAATGCGATCAATGACCAGGTAGGTGATATCAAACACCAACTATCATCTATCATTCATTCTCTTGAACAATTAAAAAGAGATACACCCCGAGTGGCCGGAAAAACAAGTCCAAACTGAGCTAGGGACAGAAACAGCCACCTACCACAAATGTCTAGGAGGCTGCAATCAGAAATCACATGGCACCAAGTGCATGAGGACGAATCTGACCAGGAGCAACTTCCCTCTCAAGAAAGGGGGAAAAGGCGCATGAGTTTGGGAAGCAGGAGGGAGACTTCACCAAACAAACACCTGCCCCATGATCACTACAATGATTATAGCGACGATGAGGAAGTGCTGGACAGAAGGCCCACATCATGGCAACCAAGAAGGGTGCTGAATCACCCTGAGGCAGAACCATGGCGCACCACAAGGAGGGAGGATTGGCACTACTGACAGCCCAAGCCATTACACACGGCCTAAGGTAAAAATCGAGTTCCCTACCTTTGAGAAGGGAGATCCAACCAAATGGATCTCCAAGGCTGAATTTTACTTTGAGAAACAAGGTGTTGAGAGAGGTGAAAGGGTTGATTTTGCATCCTATCACCTATGTGGGAGAGCCAACCAATGGTGGCATTGGCTTAAGGCCACCTATGGCCAAGAAGGTAGAAGGATAGGCTGGACAAGGTTCACGCAAGAGTTAGTGAACAGATTTGGCCCGTCTAGCATGACAAACTACGACGGGACAGCTTGCCAAGATTAGGCAAGAGGGATCTCTAGAAAGTTACCTTGAAGAATTCAAGAGGTTGGCCGAATTGGTAGGACATTGGCCAGATAGTGCACTAATTGGCACTTTTCTAGATGGCCTTGTACCTTGGCTAAGCTGAGAAGTGAAGATGAGGGATCCAAACTCTCTCACTTAGTGCATTCGGTCAGCAAGACTCATCAACGATGGGAGAAGCATCATTCGCAGCACAACCAAGGTCATCAACCCTCGGACATATTAGGTAAGGCATCCTCATAATGTAAGACAGTACCCTCAAAAAACAAAGGACCCTTGAACGACTATACAGAAAAAGGGCACATTGTTTTGCAGTTCTCTTGGCCACAAAGGAGGAAAACACAGCTAAACATCATATGCACGAAGACATACCAGTGGCAGTAAGGAACCCTACTGGAGCAATTTGGAGATGTCTTAGGAGAGCCACAAGAGCTACCACCCTCAAGACATTACAACCATGTGTTAAAGATGAAGAGATTGAGGGTGAAGATGAAAAGCCCAAATAACTCTTGGATTGATCTATGGATACCCATATCAAGCCCAAAGCCCAATTCAAGCTAACTACTAAAGGACGAAATAACGGCTAGTTTTTTAAATTGAAAGATATGTTGTTATGTGTTGTACCTAGCTGTTAGAAAAGTAAAGTAAGCTTGTACCTAGCCGTTAGGATGTTGTATATAAAAACCCAAGCTGTGTAAATATTTGGAGATAGAATACAAAAGCTCTTCAATTTTCTCTCTTCATCTATTTTCTCTCTACTTGCATTTTTTTATTTGTTTATGTTGAATCTTTGAAATTGTGAGCTAAACACATTCAAATTCTATTTATCAACATGGTATCAGAGCAAGGTTGCATTTAGGGAGCTCATTTCATCATCTCTCCTTTATTTTTTACTCTCTCTTGGTTGTGTGATCAATCTCCATTGTGCAAGGCCAAGTTGCTGACATTAAAATGGCAGCACAAGTGGGAAGTAGTTCTGCCAAGAGAGAGAATTTTTTCAATGTTGATTCCGACTACAAAATCACCACTAAGCTTACTACCTTTCCTCTAAATGGAAGGAATTACTCTACATGGGTGACGAATGCGACAAGGGCCTTACTGGGCATGAGGGTTCTGGGATTTGTTGATGGAGAAATTAATCAACCTAAGGTGGGAGATAAAGAATATGCTGAATGGAGATATGTTGATAATCTTGTCATTACTTGGATTATCAACTCCATTGATCAATCCTTGGTTGGTGCCTTCAACAAAGCCAAAACTGCCAAAGACCTTTGGAATGCACTTGCTAGAAGGTTCGGAAATCAAGGTAATCTCTTAAAAGTCTATGAGTTGAGGGAAATCATCACAAATGCCAAGATGAATGGAAGTGATTTCCTTTCCTACTCCAACAAAATCAAGGAAGCATGGGATGAATTGGAGTGTTTGAGGCCGATTACTACCAATGAGGAAGAATTGGAGAAAAGGGCCAATGAAGATCTTGTTTGTTTCCTCTTGGCAGGATTGGGGCCTAGTTTTGGGGACCTTAGGAATCAAATTCTAAGGAATAAGGAGATGCCACCATATGATGATGTGGTGAATATTGTGGATAGGGAATTGATGGCTAGAGAAGCGTTTGATAGAGATGAGCCTAAAATTGAGAAAGGTGCATTTGTGGAGGCAAAAGAAGCAGCAATGGTAACACAAGGGTTGAAAGAAAGCAAAACCATCAAATGTGAAAGATGTGGAAGACTAGGACACATCAAAAGAAATTGTAGGTTTTGTGATCATTGTGGAAAGTTTGGGCATAACAAGGATAAATGTTTTGAGCTTCATCCTCACTTGAAGAAGGAGAATAAAGCCAAAATTTCAGAAGAATTAAACCACACATCAGAGGCAAACTTGTCCACAAACCTCATTGAGCAATTTGCAAAGTTCCTTCAATGTCAAAGGCCAAACACCTCTCAAGGTTTGATCTCTAATTTATCTTTAAATATTGATCCTTGGGTTATAGACTCGGGTGCTACAAATCACATGTTTAGAAGTAAAAATTTAGCTTCTAAAATTGAGTCTATAGGAAAGGATAAAAGGGTGAGTATAGCTAATGGAAAAGATATACCGATTAGTGGTTTAGGACACTTGAATATTTTGTCTAAGCATACTAAAGGTCTTTATATGCCATGTTTTTCTTCAAATTTGTTGTCCGTAAGTAGAATTACTAAAGATTTAGATTGTTATGTTATATTTGAACCTAATAAAGTAACATTTCAGGACATCAAGACCGGACAATTGATTGGTGAGGGAAGAGAGAAAAATGGGCTGTATGTTTTGGAAGATTCAAGCAAAGCCTTTAAAGTAGATAGCAGCAAAATCCAAGAACTTTGGCATGCTAGATTAGGGCATCCTCCTAGTCATATTTTGCAAAAATTAGTTCCTAACTTGAAATTTGATAAGATCAAAGATTGTAGTTCTTGTATTTTAGGAAAACAAACTAAGATACCTTTTGTACAATCTCATCATGAATATAATGATTTATTTGCTTTGGTACATTCTGATTTGTGGACTTCTCCCACTCTATCTCATAAGGGCTTCAAATATTTTGTAACTTTTATAGATCATAAATCTAGGTATACATGGATTTATCTTATTAAAAGGAAATCTGAGGTTTTTTGTTGTTTCAGAGAGTTTGTAATATTGATTGAAAACCAATTCGATAAGAAAGTTAAGGTGTTGAGAACTGATAATGGAGGAGAGTATGTGAACAACTTGTTTAAAGAGTTTTTAGTTAGTAAAGGAATTGTTCACCAAACTACTTGTCCTTACACTCCAGAACAAAATGGAGTGGCTGAACGTAAGAATAGGCATATTTTAGAGGTGGCAAGAACTATGATGTTCTATCACAATGTACCTAGAGAGTTTTGGGGGGAAGCTATTCTCACAGCGACACATCTTATTAACCGAACACCATCCATGGTACTGAAAGGAAAGACACCAATTGAGATTGCTTATAGTACCCAACCGAACTTGTCCTATCTTAGAATTTTCGGATGTGTATGTTATGTACATATGCCAAGTCATTCAAGAGATAAATTAAGTGAAAGAAGCATTAAATGCATCTTTTTAGGTTATTGTGTGGATACTAAGGGTTATAGGTGCTATAATCCCTTAACTAAGGACAAGTATATCTCTAGAAATGTTACTTTCGTAGAAAATGACTCATATTTTCATAGCATTGGTAATGGAAAAGGTGAAGTTGATGATCCACTTCCTTTAGCCATAATACACAAGTATATACCACCATCTAGTGACGTACTAGGCAACCATGACCTACAATTGAGTGGTGATAACATAGAATCACAAGATCAAGAGTCTAATGAGGGTGAAACTAGCAATGAAAATCTAAATGCACATTCACCTAGTGAAGTACGTGAAGATTTACCGTTATCTTCTTGTAGACCTAGAGACGAGGGAGAGCAAAATGAAATACATAGGGATGAACATTCGAATGTTCAAATAGAATCATTATCTAGTAACCAAGATGGACCATCTATTAGTATACGAAGTGAGGGGGAGCATGTTGCACCTATGCAAGGCCAAAATCCCCCACTTAGAAGATCTCAAAGAATTCGACAATCTTCATCGGATTGGATGAAGAAAAGAGTGTTTTTCCACGGTAACAAAGTAATCGCACACCCTCTTGACCACTACTACACCTTAGGAAATGTAAAAGAGAGTTTTAGAGCCTTTTTAACTAAAGTAGACACCATTAAAGATCCTAATAACTTTAAGGAAGCTAGAGAATTATCAGTTTGGAGACAAGCCATGCAAGAGGAATTGGATGCTTTAGTTAAAAATAATACATGGGAATTAGTACCTTTACCTTTGGGAAAGAAGGTTGTAGGATGCAAATGGGTGTATAAGACTAAGTTAAATAGTGATGGAACCTTGGACAAACATAAGGCTAGGTTAGTGGCCAAAGGCTTCACTCAAACCTACGGCTTAGACTATACAGAAACTTTTGCACCAGTTGCAAAAATGAACACTATTAGGGTGCTTCTCTCCTTAGCGGCTAATTATAATTGGGATTTACATCAAATGGATGTGAAGAATGCTTTCTTGCAAGGAGAGTTAGAGGAAGAGGTTTACATGAGTTTACCTCAAGGATATGATGTTATGGTTCCAAATACACATGTTTGCAAATTGAAGAAAGCCATATATGGATTAAAGCAATCACCAAGAGCATGGTATAATAAGTTGCATAATGCATTGTGTTCTCAAAATTTTAAAGTGAGTGATGCTGATCATTCCTTATTTATTAAGCACTCAAGTGAGGGATCTACCATTGTTCTTATTTATGTGGATGATATTATCATCACCGGTTGTGACATTAATGGCATTAAGAGCATTAAAACATATTTGAAGTCTGCATTTGATGTTAAAGATTTGGGAAACTTACGATATTTTCTAGGTATAGAAATCGCTTATTCCAATGAAGGGCTATTTCTATCCCAAAGAAAATATGTTCTTGATTTGTTAAGTGAGACAGGAAAACTTGGAGCAAAGCCAGCTGTGACACCTATGGAGGCACTAAGAAGGAAGAAAGAGGATAACAAGCATGAAAACGAACATGACAAGGAGGAGCCATACAAGGACATCAAGCTTTATCAAAGACTTGTAGGTAAGCTTATATATTTAACTATTACACGACCTGATATTGTTTTTTCTGTGCAACAGGTAAGTCAACACATGTCATGCCCAAAGAATATACACATGGAAATGGTGAGTAGAATTTTAAGGTACATAAAACATGCACCGGGGCAAGGAATCTTGATGAGAAGAAATGGCCACCACAAGATATGTGCTTACACAGATGCGGATTGGGCCGGTAACTTCGAGGACAGAAGATCAACCACTGGTTATTGCACATTCGTGGGAGGTAATTTGGTGACTTGGAAAAGCAAGAAGCAAAGTGTAGTTGCAAGATCGAGTGCAGAAGCTGAATATAGAGCTATGGCATCTACTACGAGTGAATTGGTTTGGATAAAATCATTAGTGGAAGACTTAGGATTTTCAGTTGAAACACCTATAGACATGTACTGTGATAACAAGGCAGCAACACACATTGCATCTAATCCAGTGTTCCATGAGAGGACCAAGCACATCGAAGTTGATTGTCACTTCACAAGAGAAAAGTACTTGAGCAAAGTGATCAACATGCCTTATGTGAAGAGTGAAGATCAACTTGCGGATATATTCACCAAACCATGTACTCATCAACAACTTCTTAAGGTGAGTTCCAAGTTGAACTTCTTCAATTTGTACAAGTCCAACTTGAGGGGGAGTGTTAAAGATGAAGAGATTGAGGGTGAAGATGAAAAGCCCAAATAACTCTTGGATTGATCTATGGATACCCATATCAAGCCCAAAGCCCAATTTCAAGCTAACTACTAAAGGACGAAATAACGGCTAGTTTTTTAAATTGAAAGATATGTTGTTATGTGTTGTACCTAGCTGTTAGAAAAGTAAAGTAAGCTTGTACCTAGCCGTTAGGATGTTGTATATAAAAACCCAAGCTGTGTAAATATTTGGAGATAGAATACAAAAGCTCTTCAATTTTCTCTCTTCATCTATTTTCTCTCTACTTGCATTTTTTTATTTGTTTATGTTGAATCTTTGAAATTGTGAGCTAAACACATTCAAATTCTATTTATCAACACCATGCCATCCCATTAATCGACGAGACCAAGGCGATTAATGTAGCACCTTACCAGTATGCACACTTCCAAAAGACGGGATCAAAAGACAAATGGAGGAGATGCTACAGTAAGGTATTATCCAACCTAGGCCCTCACCCTTTTTCTTCTCCATTCTACTTGTTAGAAAGAAAGACAGAACTTGGAGGTTTTGCATCGATTACGGGCACTCAACCAAGCAATTGTCAAGGATCATTTTTCGATCCCAACAATTGATGGTATGTTGGATGAGTTACATGGAGCAAAGCTGTTTACCAAGTTGGATCTCAAGGCCGGATATCATCAAATACACATGAAAGAAGAGGATGTGTAGAAGACAGCATTTCGGACTCATAGTGGACACTACAAGTACCTAGTCATGCCCTTCGGACTATGCAATGCACCCTCCACCTTTCAAGCAGCAATGAACAACATCTTCAAACCTTATTTGTGCAGGTTTGTCTTAGTTTTCTTTGATGACATTTTGGTCTATTCCAGGAACCATGATGATCACATAGAACACTTAGCAAAAGTGCTAGAGGTGTTAAGAAGAAATCACTTTGTTATCAAGCCATCCAAGTGCACGTTCATGCAAGAAGAGCTTGAATACCTCGGTCACATCATATCTGGAGATGGAGTGAAGGTAGACCAACAAAAAATAGGAGCCATGCAAACATGGCCAACTCCTAAGAATGTCACAGAACTTAGAGGATTTCTAGGCTTGACAGGCTACTACCGCCGATTTGTTCGCAAATATGGTGCCATAGCAAAACCATTAACGGATTTGCTGAAGAAGGATGGATTCCTATGGACAGAGAAGAGTGAAGACGCATTCAAGTTATTAAAGCAAGCTATGTGTGAGACCCCAGTGTTAGCACTGACCAACTTCAACCAAACCTTCGAGCTTCACACTGACGCATGTCAAGATGGAATAGGTGCTGTCTTTTGTTAAGCTCGGAAGACCTATTGCATACATGAGCAGATCTTAGGGTCCATGAAGAAGGAATGGTCAGTATATGCCAAGGAGATGTTGGCCATCATCCATGCAGTCAAGGTATGGCGACCTTACCTTCTTGGGAGGAAATTCCTGATCATTACAGATCAACAACCCTTGAGAAGCCTCATGGAGCAGAAAATTACCACACCGGAGCATCAAAAGTTCCTTGTCAAGTTGCTGGGATACGAGTATGAAATAATCTACAAACCGGGCAAGGAAAACAAGGTGGCAGACGCATTGTCCAGAAGCAATGGAGGTCAAGCATTGTGGACAGCATGTGAGCCTAATGATGCATGCCTCACTGCCATTAGTGGAGCGGAGTGGAATGTATGGACAGAAATCAAGGAGGCAATAGAAATTGACCCTCAAAGCCAAGAGCTCACGGAGAAGATCAAGAATTTTCGACCCTAAGGTTAGTAAATATCACCCTTAAGAATGGATATATTTGGCACAACCAGCAGGTGTATGTACCAAACATACCAGGGACTAAGAGGGAAGATCTTGAATCACTTCCACAACTCACGGGAAGGAGGACATTCAGGATGGTTTCGTACTTACATGCAGATCAAGTTATTCTTTTGGTGGGAAGGACTTAAGGCTGAGATCAAAAAGCTAGTCCGAGAATGTGATGTTTGTCAGCGCACCAAACCAGAAGGTGGCAAGACCAAGGGGGTTGTTATAGCCTTTGCCAGTACCAGGACAGATTTGGGAAGACTTAACAATGGACTTCATCATGAGAATGCCCAACAGCAAGGGTTACATGGTAATATTAACCGTAGTAGACAGACTCAGCAAGAGTGCACACTTTGTGCCACTCAAGCAACCATACACGGCAAAAGAAGTAGCCCAAGAGTTCATAAAAAATGTGGTAAGACTTCATGGCATACCACGGACAATGCTGTCTGATAGAGATACTGTTTTCATGAGCAAGCTCTGGAAAGAGCTTTTTACACAGCTCGGCAGCAACTTGGTCGCCTCATCCCACCTTTCATCCACAAACAGATGGCAAAGTGAGGTAACCAATTGAACCCTAGAGCAGTACTTAAGGTGTTTTTGCCATGATCATCAAAACGATTGGGAGGAGTACATACCATGGGCAGAACTGTGGTATAATACTACCTATCATGTGGCAATCAAGATGACACCATACCAAGCTGTATATGGAAGAATACCCCCTGGGAATGTCAAGTTATACCATGGGGAACAGCAGCATACATGAAGTGGATGTCGCACTTCAGTCAAGAGATGAGGTCTTGAAGAAACTCAAGCATGAGCTTGAGAAAGCAAGGGACAGAATGAAGAGACAAGTGGACAAAGGGAGGAAGGAAGTGGAATTTAAGGTAGGTGACTATGTCTATCTTAAAATCCATCCTAGGAGGAAAATAAAGGCTGGAAAGCCAACTACAGCAAAGCTGGCTAGAAAGTATTTTGGACCATATGAGGTAGTTGAGCGTATTGGAGCAGTAGCTTATCACCTAAGACTACCATTAAACTCCAAACTACATCCAGTGTTTCACATTTCATTAGTGAGAAAAAAAGATAGGAGATGTGAGACAAGTGAATGAGGGATTGCCTGACGTTTTTAGGGAAGATCACCTTGGGCAGCAACCAAAGGAAGCATTAGGATTTCACAAGTAAGCTATGGGTGCAATAGAAGGCCAGTATGGAGAGTACTCATATGGTGGAGTCATTCGCCCAAGGATGAATCAACATAGGGAAGACTATGATGATATCCAGCAATGTTTCCCTTAATTTCCACCTTGAGGACAAGGTGAGTCACCAAGAAAGATGCATTGTTGAGGACCTTAGGAGGCAAAGGGAGTGTGAGCGAATGCATGCAAGGCGCCAAGCAATAAGAGAGGCAGCAATAGACAAGAAAGTACGCGCAACAAGTATGCACACGGCATGCAGTGAAGTGCAGCCAGGTTTTGATTCTGTCCTAATTGATCATGGACATCTAAGCCAAGAAGGACACCAGCATTGGCAGGATACACATGAAGAATTCCAGCAGCAGCAGGATGTCATGGCAGGTTTAGCTTCAACAAGATGATCACGCCAAAGAGAAGTCTTGGCATGTAAGGAGACGCTATATGGAAGTCCTAATTCTATAAGGAAACAACAAGATGAAGGTCAGAAGCTGTAGGAGAGGAGATAAGATAAGGACCGAAAGGTTTAGTCAAAGTAGGAATTCTAGTCTAAGTAGAAATTCAAGAAAGACCAAGAATTCTAGTAGGATTAGGAAACATTGGGATAAAGTCTATCTTGATATTGTTTTAGTTATCTTAGAAAACCTTGTTGACTTAGGAAAACATATCCTAAGTGGATAAGGAACCTAAGTACTAATTGAATTAGGATAAGACTGTCCAATACTATAAATACAACCCATTAGTAGGGAGCAAAAAGATATGCTTCGAATTTTGTATATTTTCATTCATTAATCAAGAATCAAGGTTACCATTCTTGCTTTTATTCTTGTTTATATTTCGGTTATCTTTTAAGAGTTGTCTTGCGATAACTTGGGCTTAAGATGAGGTGAAGAGTTGTCTTCCTTGCTTAAGAGCTTAGGTTGAAGTCAAGAGTTGTCTTCTTCAACAAAGGCAAGTTGTGATAGGTTTAAGAGCTGTCTTGCCTATCCAACATATCCTTTTATTATTAGTTAATCCCAAAGGACAGCTTAGAGGACAAGATCCCATCGGGCTTGGCAGAGGCATCAGCTGTGTTTGGCAGTGCTCGGAATGAACTTTTGGGAGTGATCGGAACATCCCCGCAGGCATGGTAGAGGTGTTGGCCATGTTCAGCAATGCACGAGACAAACTTTCAGAAGTAACTGGAACCTCTTCGTGGGCGTCGCAAAAGCATCGGACGCATTCGCCAGTTCTCAAGACGAACTCTCGGGAGCAACCGGAACATCCCTGTGGGCACAGAAGTGGCATTGGATACATTCAGTAGTGCATGGGACGAACTTCTAAGAGCGACGGGAACATCCCTTCAGTAGAGGCATCGAGCACATTTGGCTATTTGCAAGATAAACTTTCAGGAGCAACCGGATCATCCCTATAGTCTTGGCAGAGATGTCAGGTGCATTTGGCAGTGTGCAGGACGAACTTCCAAAAGCGACAACAAGAACATTACCACAGGTGAGGCAGTGGAGTCAGACACGTTTGCCACTGTACAGGACAAACTTCCAGGAGCAGCCAAACATCCCCGCGGGCGTGGCAGATGAATCAAGTGTGCTGGGCAGTGCACAGAATGAACTTTTGGGAGTGACTGGATCATCCACATGGGCGGGAAAATGAACTTCCGGGAGCGAATGAAAAATCCCTGTCGGTGTGGCATAGGTGTTGGACACATTCGGCAGTATGCGAGACGAACTTCCTGGAGCGATTGGAACATCCTCGTGAGAGCGGCAACGGGTCGGCTGCATTCGCCAGTGTGCGTGACTAACTTCTGGGAGCGACCACAACATTCCCCCTGGAGTGGAAGAGGCATTGGGCACGTTCGATAGTGCACGGCCTGAACTTCCGAAAGCAACCGAAACATTCTCGTAGGCGTGACAAAGTCGTCGAGCACGTTGGCCAGTGCGTGGGATGAATTTTAAGGAGTGACTAGAACATCCCTGCAAGCACGGCAGAATTGTCAGGTGTGGCAGCATCGTCGGGAGCAACCAGAAAATCCCTGAAGGCTCGGCAAAGGAGTTAGCTGCATTCGGCAATGCTCAGGATGAACTTCTAGGAGCAACCGGAACTTCCCCGTGGGTGTGGCAGAGACATCAAGCGTGTTTGGCAGTGCACGGTACAAACTTCCAAGAGTGACAAAGGCGTGTGCATTTGGCTGGAATGTCCCTACGACATGGCAGAGGCATCGGGTGCATTCGGTAATGTGTAGGAGGAACTTCACAGAGCGACTAGAATATCACCATGTGCATGGCAATGGTATCGGGTGCATTTTGCAGTGTGCAGGATGAACTTCTGTGACCAACCGTAACATCCTCATGGGCGCGGCAATGGCATTGGACGTGTTCGGCAGTGCATGGGTCAAACTTTTGGAAGCAACCGGAACATCCCAATAGACATGGCAGAGGCATTGGACATGTTCGGCAGTGTTGGGGACGAGCATCTGGGAACCACCAAAACATCCCTGCGGGCATAAAAGAGACATTGGAAGCGTTCGACTGTGCACGGAACGAACTTGCAGGAGTGACTGGAACATCCCTGCAGTTGCAACAATGTCGTCTGGCATGCTTAACAGTGCGCAAGACAGACTTCCAGGAGTGGCAGGAAAATCCTAGTGGGCTCGGCAAAAGCGTCGGACACATTTAGTAATGCGCAGGATGAACTTACAGCAGCATTCAGAACAACCCCAAGTGTGCGACAAAGTCATTGGCCACATTTGGCAGTGCACAAGATGAACTTCTGGTAGCAACCTAAACATCCTTGTGAGCATGGAATAAACTTCTGGGTGTGACTGGAAAATCCCTGCAGGCTTTCCAGAGGCGTCGGACACGTTCAGCAGTGCATCGGACTAACTTAAGGGAGCAACTAAAACATCCCCACAAGCACGACAAAGGCATCGTACACGTTTGGCAGTGCGAGGGATGAACTTCTGGGAGTGACTGAAACATGCCTTTAGGCACGGCAGTGGCGTCGGGAGCATTGGGTAGTGTGTGTGACGAACTTCCTAGAGCGACCGGAACATCCTCAAAGATGTGGCACCAGCGTTGGGCGTGTTCAGCAGTGCGTAGGACAAACTTCCGTGAGCGACCGAACATCCCTGCTGATTTGGCAGAGGCATCGGGTGCATTCGGTAGTGCACGGGAAGAACTTCCGGGAGCAACCAGCACATTCCCGCAGGCGTGGCAGCTGCAGCGGACACGTTTGGTAGAGTGCGGGACGAACTTCCGAGAGTGACTAGAACATCCCCGTGGGCGTGGCAGTGCCTGGGATAAAATTCTGGCAGCGACTGCAAAGTCCCTACAGGATGGATTTCTGTGAGTAACCAGTACATCCTTACGGGCATGGCAGGGGCATCAGGTGTGTTCAGTAGTGCATGGGAAGATCTTCCAAGAGTGACAGGAACGTCCCCACTGGTCGGACTTCGGTGTTGGGTGCATTCATGTCAATGCCTGATTTCTTGTCCCAACTTTTCTACACCTTAGGGGTCAGCACTTCTACTAAAACCTCTTCTAACTTGCTGTCTCTTAAGCTTTCCTTCGGGATTAACTAACGAATAAAAGATATGTTGGATAGGCAAGACAACTCTTAAAGCCTTTCACAACTTGCCTTGGTTGAAGAAGACAAATCTTGACTTCAACCTTAGCTCTTAAGCAAGGAAGACAACTCTTCACCTTGACTTAAGCCCAAGTTATCTTAAGACAACTCTTAAAAGATAACCAAATTATAAACAAGAATAGAAGCAAGAATTCTAACCTTGATTCTTCATTAATAAATGAAAAGAATACAAATTCGGAGCATATGCTTCTGCTCACAATAAATGGGCTATATTTATAGCATTAGATAGCCTTATCCTAATTCAACTAATACTTAAGTTCCTTATCCACTTAGGATATATTTTCCTAAAGTCAACAAGGTTTTCTAAGACAACTAAAACTTTATCAAGATAGACCTTATCCTAATGTTTCCTAATGCTACTAGGATTCTTGGTCTTTCTTGAATTTCTACTTAAACTAGAATTCCTACTTTGACTAAACCTTTCTGTCCTTATCTTATTTCCTCTTCTATAGTTGCTGACCTTCATCTTGCTGTTTCCTTTTAGGATTAGAACTTCCATATGGTATGTCCTTCTATTCCTAGACTTCTCCTTGACGTGATCATCTTGTTGAAGCTAAACCTGTCATGATGTCCTGCCGCTGCTGGAGTTCTTCATGCCATTCATTTCCTTCTCCTGCTCGAATTGCACCATTTGTATCCAGCCAATGCTTGAGTCCTTCTTGGCTTGGATGTCCACAGTCAATTAGGACAAAGTCAGAACCTGGCCTGCTTCACTGGCTGCCATGTGCAAGCTTGTTACGCACACTTTCTTGCCTGTTGCTGCCTCTCTTGCTGCTTGGCGCCTCTCTCACATCTGTTTACGCTCCCTTTGCCTCCGAAGGTCCTCAACAATCCCCCCTTCTTGGAGACTCAACTTGTCCTCAAGGTGAAAATTAGGGAAACATTGCAGGATATGGTCATAGTCTTCCCATGTTGCTTCATCCTTGGGCGAATGACTGCACCATATGAGTACTCTCTATACTAGCCTTTTATTGCACTCATAGCTTACTATGCAAAATCCTCAGGCTTCCTTTGGGTGGTGCCCCAGGTGATCTTCCCTGAAAATGTCAAGCAGTACCTCATTCACTTATCTCACATCTCCTATCTTTTTTCTCAATAATGAAATGTGAAACATTGGATGTAGTTTGGTGTTTAACAGTAGTCTTAAGCGATAAGCTATTGCTCCAGCTCGCTTAACTACCTCATATGGTCCTTTGTTTGCTCAAGTTCATGTTTGAGTTTCTTAAAGACCTCATCTCTTGACTTAAGTACGACATCCACTTCATGTATGCTGCTGTTCCCATGGTATAACTTGACATTCCCGGGGGTATTCTTCTATATATGGCTTGGTATGGTGTCATCTTGATTGCCGCCGCAGGATAGGTAGTATTATACCACAGTTCTGCCCATGGGTATGTACTCCTCCCAATCATTTTGATGATCATGGCAAAAACACCTTAAGTATTGCTCTAGGGTTTGGATTGGTTACCTAACTTTGGCCATCTGTTTGTGGATGAAAGGTGGATGAGGTGACCAAGTTGCTGCCGAGCTGTGTGAAAAGCTCCTTCCAGAATTTTCTCATGAAAACAGTATCTTTATCGGACAGCATTGTCCGTGGTATGCCATGAAGTCTTACCACGTTTTTGATGAACTCTTGGGCTACTTCTTTTGCCGTGTATGGTTGCATGAGTGGCACAAAGTGTGTTCTCTTGCTGAGTCTATCTACTACGGTTAATATCACCATGTAACCTTTGCTATTGGGCATTCCTATGTTAAGTCTTCCCAAACTTCTCCTGGTACTGGCAAAGGCTGTAAAAACCCCTTGGTCTTGCCACCTTCTAGTTTGGTGTGCTGACAAACATCACATTCTTAGACTAGTTTCTTGATCTCAGCCTTAAGTCCTTCCCACCAAAAGAATAGCTCGATCCGCATGTAAGTATGGAACCATCCTGAATGTCCTCCTTTCCGTGAGTTGTGGAAGTGATTCAAGATCTTTCCTCTTAGTCCCGATATGTTTGGTACATAAAGCTGCTGGTTGTGCCAAATATATCTGTTCTTAAGGGTGAATTTACTAACCTTAGGGTCGAAATTCTTGATCTTCTCCATTAGGTCTTGGCTTTGAGGGTCAATTTCTATTGCCTTCTTGATTTCTGTCCATACATTCCACTCCGCTTCGCTAATGGCAGTGAGGCATGCGTCATTAGGCACACATTCTGTCCACAATGGTTGACCTCCATTGCTTCTGGACAATGCATCTGCCACCTTGTTTTCCTTGCCCAGTTTGTAGATTATTTCATACTTGTATCCCAGCAACTTGACAAGGAACTTTTGCTGCTCCGATGTGGTAATTTTCTGCTCCATGAGGCTTCTCAAGGGTTGTTGATCCGTAATGATCAGGAATTTCCTCCCAAGAAGGTAGGGTCGCCATACCTTGACTGCATGGATGATGGCCAACATCTCCTTGGCATATGCTGACCATTCCTCCTTCATGGGCCCTAAGACTCTACTCATGTATGCAATAGGCCTTCCAGCTTGACTCAGGGCAGCACCTATTCCATCTTGACATGCATCGGTGTGAAGCTCGAAGGTTTGGTTGAAGTTGGGCAATGCTAACACTAGGGTCTCACGTAGCTTGCTTCAACAACTTGAATGCATCTTCACTCTTCTCTGCCCATAGGAATCTGTCCTTCAGCAAGTTCATTAATGGTTTTGCTATGGCACCATATTTGCCAACAAATCGGCGGTAGTATCTTGTCAAGCCTAGAAACCCTCTAAGTTTTGTGACATTCTTAGGAGTTGGCCATGTTTGCATCGCTCCTACTTTTTGTTGGTCTACCTTCACTCCATCTTTGGATATGATGTGACTGAGGTATTCAAGCTTCTCTTGCATGAACGTGCACTTGGATGGCTTGATAACGAAGTGATTTCTTCTTAACACCTCAAGCACTTTTGCTAAGTGTTTCTATGTGATCATCATGGTTCCTAGAATAGACCAAAATGTCATCAAAGAAAACTAAGACAAACCTGCACAAATAAGGTTTGAAGATGTCGCTCATGGCTGCTTGAAAGGAGGAGGGTGCATTGCATAGTCCGAAGGGCATGACTAGGTACTCGTAGTGTCCACTATGTGTCCGAAATGTTGTTTTCTGCACACCCTCTTCTTTCATGCATATTTGATGATATTTGGCCTTGAGATCCAGCTTGGTAGACAACTTGGCTCTATGTAACTCGTCCAGCATATCATCAATTGTTGGGATCGAAAAATAATCCTTGATAGTTGCTTGGTTGAGTTCCTAGTAATCGATGCAAAACCTCCAAGTTTTGTCTTTATTTCTAACCAGTAGAACGGGAGAAGAAAAAAGGTGAGATGCTAGGTTGGATAATACCTTATTGTAGCATCTCGTCCACTTATCTTTCTATCTCATTCTTTTGGAAGTGTGCATACTGGTAAAGTGTTACATTAATCGCCTTGGTCTTGTCAATTAATGGGATGGCATGGTCGTAATGTCTTGAGGGTGGTAGCCCTTGTGGCTCTCCTAAGACATCTCCAAACTGCTCCAGTAGGTTCCTTACTGTCAATGGTATGTCTTCGTGTGTGATCTACCTTTCATAATGTTTGGCCCCTTTTTTATATAGTCGTTCAAGGGTACTTACCTCACAATGATGTGCTGCATTGGTGGTGGATGCCTCCCACGTGCAGTCCTTTCCCTTCCATTGGAAGCGCATGGCTATGGATTCATAGTCGAACATAATCTTGCCTACAGTTTTAAGCCACACATTGCCTAAAACCACATCAAGGCCTGCCAAGGCTAACACATGCACTTCTGCCTCTATTTTGACTCCTTGAATCTGCATTACTACTGCCTAGATAACTTGTGCGCACTTGAGCTTTCTGTCCGCTTGCCATTCTTACCTCAAAGGGTGCAATCCTTTTCGGATGTAGCTGAAGTGTTTTGACCAATTTTGTGTTGATGAAGTTATGGGTAGTTCCACTATCTATCAACACCAAAATGTTCTTCCTGTTAATGGTTGCGAACAACCTCATGCAGTAGGCTCGGTGGTTGCCCCTACTGCATGCAAGTTGATTTCGCCTTCTTCTGCATGATCAGGGAAAGTGTTCTGCCTCTACTTCCTCCTTGCTGTCCATGCAGCTTTCCTGTTCTTCCTCGCTGCTTTCTTTGTGTTTTTCATCACTTACCACTTTAATGATGTTGAACAGCCCTTTTTTGCACTTGTGGCTAACTTGCCACTTATCATTGCACCTAAAACATAGTCTTCTTTTGATTCTCCTGTTGATTTCTTTGGTGGATAGTTTGAGAGGGTCCTTTGTTTTTGAGGGCGCTTTCTTACTTGATGAGGATGCTTTACCTAATTTGTCTGAGGGTTTGATGACCTTAGTTGTGCTGCTGGGTGATGCTTCTCCCATCGTTGATGAGTCTTGCCAACCGAATGCACTGAGTGAGAGAGTTTGGATCCCTCATCTTTACTACTCAGCTTAGCCAAGGTACAAGGCCGTCTAGGAAAGTGCCAATCAGTGCACAATCTGGCTAATGTCCAACTAATTTAGCCAACTTCTCGAATTCTTCAAGGTAACTTCCCACAATCCCTCTTGCCTAATCTTGGCAAGCTGTCCCTCATAGTTTGTCATGATAGATGGGCCAAATCTCTTCACTAACTCTTGTGTGAACCTTGTCCAGCCATCCTTCTACCTTTTTGGCCATAGGTGGCCTTTAAGCCAATGCCACCATTGGTTGGCTCTCCCACATACGTGATAGGATGCAAAATCAACCCTTTTCACCTCTCTCAATACCTTATTTCTCAAAGTAAAATTTAACCTTGGAGATCCATTCGGTTGGATCTCCCTTCTTAAAGGTAGGGAATTTGATTTTTACCTTTGACTGTGTGTAATGGCTTGGGCTGTCGTAGTGCTAATCCTCCCTCCTTGTGGTGTGCCATGGTTTTGCCTTAAGGTGATTCCGCACCCTTCTTGGTTGCCATGATGCGGACCTTCTTTCCTACACCTCTTCATCATCACAATAATCATTGTACTGATCATGGGGGCAGGTGTTCGTTTGGTGAAGTCTCCCTCCTGCTTCCCAAACTCATGTGCCTTTTCCCCCTTTCTTGAGAGGGAAGTTGCTCCTGGTCAGATTCATCCTCATGCACTTGGTGCCGTGTAATTTCTAATTGAAGCCTCCTAGAAGTTTGTGGTAGGTGGCTGTTTTTGCCCTTACTTGGTTTAGACTTGTTTTCTGACCACTTAGAGTGTATCCCCTACCTGGTCATTGATCGCATTCTGGTTCCTCTCCAAGGTAAGAATTCTTCCACGGTTAGTGACTGAGAAGTCTTCCCCAATCTGTTCTTGTGTTGCAGGTGAATGCTGCCTAGATGACATGGTAACCATGATGCCTTTAAATTGAATGGTGTCTGTGCTGATCTCTCAACAAGAGCACAAATTTGTTGGGGTCCTAATTTCTTGTCCCAATTTTTCTACACCTTAGGAGCTAGCATGCCAATTAAAACCTCTCCTAACTTGCTATCCCATTTGATTCTTGAGTTCTTTTCTTAGATTTATCTCCCCTAAGCTGTCCTTTAGGATTAACTAATGAATAAAAGATATATTGGATAGGCAAGACAACTCTTAAATTTATCACAACTTGCCTTGGTTGAAGAAGACAACTCTTGACTTTAACCTTAGCTCTTAAGCAAGGAAGAAAACTCTTCAGCTTGACTTAAGCCCAAGTAATCTCAAGAGAACTCTTAAAAGATAATCGAATTATAAACAAGAATAGAAGCAATAATGTTAACCTGGATTCTTGATTAATGAATGAAAAGAATACAAATTCGGAGCATATGTTTCTACTCACAAATAATGGTAAGATAAACCTTATCCCAATGTTTCCTAATCCTACTAGGATTCTTGATGTTTCTTGAATTTCTTCTTAGACTAGAATTCCTACTTTGACTAAACCTTTCTTGCTTATTGCTGCCTCTCTTGTTGCTTGGCCGTACTTCACTGCCTGCCACGTGCAAGCTTGTTGTGCACACTTTCTTGCTTATTGCTGCCTCTCTTGTTGCTTGCTGCCTCTCTCGCATTCGCGCACGCTCCCTTTGCCTCCTAAGTCCTCAACAATTTGGTAGTGTGTGGGAAAAACTTCGGGGAGCAACTGAAAAATTTACACTGGCTCGGCAGAGGAGTCGGGCGCATATGTGTTGAGTACCTTAGGAGGCAAAGGGAGCATGAGTGAATGAGCTCGAGGCGCCAAGAGGCAAGCAAGGTAGAAACAGGCCAAAATGTGCACACAACAATCCTGCATGCAACATGCAGTGAAGCATGGTAAGGTTTTGACTCTGTCCTAACTAATTAGAAATCCAAGCGAAGTAGAAAACCAGCATTGGTAGGACACGCATGAAGCAATCTGAGCAGGAGAAGAACATGGACAGCATGAAGAACTCTAGCAGTAGCAAGATGTCATGGTAGGTTTAACTTCAGCAAGATGTTCACGTCAAGGAGAAGTCTTGGAATGGAAGGACATGTCATAGGGAAGTCCTAATCCTAGAAGGAAACAGCAAGATGAAGGTCAGCAGCTGTAAGAGAGGAGATAAGATAAGGACAGAAAGACTTAGTCAAAGTAGGAATTCTAGTCTAAGTAGAATTCAAGAAAGAGCAAGAATTCTAGTAAGATTAGGAAACAGTGGGATAAGGTCTATCTTGATAATGTTTTAGTTGACTTAGAAAACTTTTGACTGGAAAATATATCCTGAGTGGATAAGGAAATCTAAGTACTAGCTGAATTAAGATAACGCTGTTAAATACTATAAACACAGCCCATTATTTGTGAGGAGGAAATATGCTCCGAATTTTGTATATTTCTCATTAATTAATCAAGAATCAAGGTTAGTATTCTTGCTTCTATTCTTGTTTATATTTTGGTTATCTTTTAAGAGTTGTCTTGAGATAACTTGGGCTTAAGACAAGGTAAAGAGTTCTGTTACTTGCTTAAGATCTTAGGTTGAAGTCAAGAGTTGTCTTCTTCAACCAAGGCAAGTTGTGATAGGTTTAAGAGTTGTCTTGCCTATCCAACATATCCTTTATACATTAGTTAATCCCGAAAGACAGCTTAGGGGAGGAAATTCCAAGAAAAGAACTCAAGATCACTACAAACTCCGGGAAATAAGAGCCATGCAAACATGGCCAACTCCTAAGAATGTCACAGAACTTAGAGGATTTCTAGGCTTGACAGGCTATTACCGCCGATTTGTTCTCAAATACGGGCCATAGCAAAATCACTAACGGATTTGCCAAAGAAGGACAAATTCCTACAGATAGAGAAGAGTGAAGAGGTATTCAAAGTTGTTGAAGCAAGTCATGTGTGAGACCTGCAGTGTTAGCACTGCCCGACTTCAACCAAACCTTTGAGCTTCACACTGACGCATGTCAAGATGGAATAGGTGCTGTCCTCAGTCAAGCTGGAAGACCTATTGCATACATGAGTAGAGTCTTAGGGCCCATGAAGAAGGAATGGTCAATATAGCCAAGGAGATGTTGGCCATCATCCATGCAGTCAAGGTATAGTGACCTTACCTTCTTGGGAGAAAATTCCTGATCATTACAGATCAACAACCCTTGAGAAGCCTCATGGAGCAGAAAATTACCACCCCAGAGCAGCAAAAGTTCCTTGTCAAGTTACTGGGTTATGAGTATGAAATAATATACAAACCAGGCAAGGAAAACAAGGTGGCAGATGCATTGTCCAGAAGCAATGGAGGTCAAGCATGGACAGCATGTGAGCAACATGTATGGACAGAAATCAAGGAGGCAATAGAGATTGACCCTCAAGAGCCAAGAGCGATTGACCCTCAAAGCCAAGAGCTCACAGAAAAGTATCAAGGATTTCGATCCTAAGGTTAGTAAATTCACCCTTAAGAATGGATATATTTGGCACAACCAGCAGGTGTATGTACCAAACATACCAGGACTAAGAGGGAAGATCTTGAATCACTTCCACAACTCATGGGAAGGAGGACATTCAGGATGGTTCCGTACTTACATGCGGATCAAGTTATTCTTTTGGTGGGAAGGACTTAAAGCTGAGATCAAAAAGCTAGTCCAAGAATGTGATGTGTGTCAATGCACCAAACCAGAAGTCGGCAAGACAAAGGGGTTGTTACAGCCTTTGCCAGTACCAGGACAGGTTTGGGAAGACTTGACAATGGACTTCATCATGGGAATGCCCAACAGCAAGGGTTACACGGTGATATTAACCATATTGGACAGACTCTGCAAGAGTGCACACTTTGTGCCACTCAAGCAACCCTACATGGCAAAAGAAGTAGCCCAAGAGTTTATCAAGGTGAGGCCCGGCCAGTATTTGACTTAATCCTAATCAATGAAAGACATTCACACCAATAAGAGTTTCAGCAGAAGAAGGATATTCGCATCAAGAAGAACTCCAGCAGCAATAAGACGTTTATGTCAGAGAGAGTTCCAACAATAGCAAGACATCAATGCCAAGGAGAATTCTAGCAGCAATAGGACATCTATGCTAAGAAGAATTCTAAGGGCAGAAGGATACGCATTGAGAGTCCTAGTCTTAGAAGGATAAGCCAAGTGGAAGTCCAGCCGCTGTAGAATACAAGATAACTAGGAATTCTAGTCTAGGTAGATAATTCAAGAAAGACCAAGAATCCTAGTATGATTGGGATTCCTTTGGATAAGGTCTATCTTGATGAGGTTATAGTTGTCTTCGAAAACCTTGTTGACTTAGGAAAACTTATCCTAAGTGGATAAGGAACCTAAGTACTAGTTAAATTAGGATAAAGGCTGTCTTAGGACTATAAATACAACCCATTATTTGTGAGGAGGGCATATGCTCCGAATTTTGTTTATTTCTTATTCATTAATCAAGAATCAAAGGTTAGCATTCTTGCTTTCATTCTTGTTTATATTTCTATTATCTTTTAAGAGTTGTCTTGAAATAACTTGGGCTTAAGACAAGGTTAAAAGTTGTCTTCCTTGCTTAAGAGCTTAGGTTGAAGTTAAGAGTTGTCTTCTTCGACCAAGGCAAGTTGTGATAGGATTAAGAGTTGTCTTGCCTATCCAACATATCCTTTATATATTAGTTATCCTGAAGGATAGCTTAGGGACGTAAAAATAAGAAAAAAACTCAAGAATCAAACGGGACCCGATTTTTTTCTTATATTTACATCCCCTAAACTGTCCTTCAGGTTAACTAATATATATAAGGATATGTTCGATAGGCAAGACAACTCTTAAACCTATCACAACTTGCCTCGGTTGAAGAAGACAACTCTTAACTTCAACCTAAGCTCTTAAGCAAGGAAGATAACTCTTAACCTTAGCTTAAGCCCAAGTTATCTCAGGACATCTCTTAAAAGATAACTGAAAATATAAACAAGAAAGTAAACAAAAATGCTAACCTTGATTATTGAATGAGAAAATAACAAAATTTGGAGCTTATGTCCTCCCACAAATAATGGGCTGTATTTATAGTCCTAAGACAGCTTTATCCTAATTCAACTAGTACTTAGGTTTCTTATCCACCGAGGATATGTTTTCCGAAGTCAACAAGCTTTCTAAGTCATCTAAAACATTATCAAGATAGACCTTATGATATGCCTCAAGGATCTTTAACGGTAAATCAAGATCTAATGGGTATATTTTCTTTTAGGGTTTTGTGGATGGAAAGAGGTGTTGGGATATGGTATAGTTGTTGGGTGGATGAAAATTCGTAATTGGAGTAAGTTATTGGATTTGTAGAGGTGTTTTAAGGAAGCTGAAGGGATTATGTACGAATTTGAAGTGGGAATGTGATAGGGATAGCTTATGAAAGGTTTAAGAAGAGGAAAAGGAGCTTCAATCAATATCCAAAAATCAAAATAAAGAAATTAAAACTAGTTAATCAAATTTGATAAGATCAGATCGCCACAAACAAGATTACTAGGTTGATTCGCCACATTCTAAGATAGAAAGAAGGAAGAGTGATAAGAATAAATCGATAATTCGCCACTAAACAAAAAAATTTGTTTAGATAAGAATTTGGATGCAACTAAGCAAAATTCTGCTTATTCATCAAAACTGCTCAATTACAAGCAATAATGCTGTATTTATAGTGATGACAGCCTTTCCATGTCTAACTTATACTAAAATGCCTAATTCATCTATGATAAGGATTCTTAAGTAAATAAGGACTACTAAGTCATCTAGAATTCTATAAGGATAAGCCTAATATATTGGTTTCCTAATCCTACTTAAAATCTTGCTTGTAGAACCCTACTTGATCTCTGTTAAAGATGAAGAGATTGAGGGTGAAGATGAAAAGCCCAAATAACTCTTGGATTGATCTATGGATACCCATATCAAGCCCAAAGCCCAATTCAAGCTAACTACTAAAGGACGAAATAACGGCTAGTTTTTTAAATTGAAAGATATGCTGTTATGTGTTGTACCTAGCTGTTAGAAAAGTAAAGTAAGCTTGTACCTAGCCGTTAGGATGTTGTATATAAAAACCCAAGCTGTGTAAATATTTGGAGATAGAATACAAAAGCTCTTCAATTTTCTCTCTTCATCTATTTTCTCTCTACTTGCATTTTTTTATTTGTTTATGTTGAATCTTTGAAATTGTGAGCTAAACACATTCAAATTCTATTTATCAACATGGTATCAGAGCAAGGTTGCATTTAGGGAGCTCATTTCATCATCTCTCCTTTATTTTTTACTCTCTCTTGGTTGTGTGATCAATCTCCATTGTGCAAGGCCAAGTTGCTGACATTAAAATGGCAGCACAAGTGGGAAGTAGTTCTGCCAAGAGAGAGAATTTTTTCAATGTTGATTCCGACTACAAAATCACCACTAAGCTTACTACCTTTCCTCTAAATGGAAGGAATTACTCTACATGGGTGACGAATGCGACAAGGGCCTTACTGGGCATGAGAGTTCTGGGATTTGTTGATGGAGAAATTAATCAACCTAAGGTGGGAGATAAAGAATATGCTGAATGGAGATATGTTGATAATCTTGTCATTACTTGGATTATCAACTCCATTGATCAATCCTTGGTTGGTGCCTTCAACAAAGCCAAAACTGCCAAAGACCTTTGGAATGCACTTGCTAGAAGGTTCGGAAATCAAGGTAATCTCTTAAAAGTCTATGAGTTGAGGGAAATCATCACAAATGCCAAGATGAATGGAAGTGATTTCCTTTCCTACTCCAACAAAATCAAGGAAGCATGGGATGAATTGGAGTGTTTGAGGCCGATTACTACCAATGAGGAAGAATTGGAGAAAAGGGCCAATGAAGATCTTGTTTGTTTCCTCTTGGCAGGATTGGGGCCTAGTTTTGGGGACCTTAGGAATCAAATTCTAAGGAATAAGGAGATGCCACCATATGATGATGTGGTGAATATTGTGGATAGGGAATTGATGGCTAGAGAAGCGTTTGATAGAGATGAGCCTAAAATTGAGAAAGGTGCATTTGTGGAGGCAAAAGAAGCAGCAATGGTAACACAAGGGTTGAAAGAAAGCAAAACCATCAAATGTGAAAGATGTGGAAGACTAGGACACATCAAAAGAAATTGTAGGTTTTGTGATCATTGTGGAAAGTTTGGGCATAACAAGGATAAATGTTTTGAGCTTCATCCTCACTTGAAGAAGGAGAATAAAGCCAAAATTTCAGAAGAATTAAACCACACATCAGAGGCAAACTTGTCCACAAACCTCATTGAGCAATTTGCAAAGTTCCTTCAATGTCAAAGGCCAAACACCTCTCAAGGTTTGATCTCTAATTTATCTTTAAATATTGATCCTTGGGTTATAGACTCGGGTGCTACAAATCACATGTTTAGAAGTAAAAATTTAGCTTCTAAAATTGAGTCTATAGGAAAGGATAAAAGGGTGAGTATAGCTAATGGAAAAGATATACCGATTAGTGGTTTAGGACACTTGAATATTTTGTCTAAGCATACTAAAGGTCTTTATATGCCATGTTTTTCTTCAAATTTGTTGTCCGTAAGTAGAATTACTAAAGATTTAGATTGTTATGTTATATTTGAACCTAATAAAGTAACATTTCAGGACATCAAGACCGGACAATTGATTGGTGAGGGAAGAGAGAAAAATGGGCTGTATGTTTTGGAAGATTCAAGCAAAGCCTTTAAAGTAGATAGCAGCAAAATCCAAGAACTTTGGCATGCTAGATTAGGGCATCCTCCTAGTCATATTTTGCAAAAATTAGTTCCTAACTTGAAATTTGATAAGATCAAAGATTGTAGTTCTTGTATTTTAGGAAAACAAACTAAGATACCTTTTGTACAATCTCATCATGAATATAATGATTTATTTGCTTTGGTACATTCTGATTTGTGGACTTCTCCCACTCTATCTCATAAGGGCTTCAAATATTTTGTAACTTTTATAGATCATAAATCTAGGTATACATGGATTTATCTTATTAAAAGGAAATCTGAGGTTTTTTGTTGTTTCAGAGAGTTTGTAATATTGATTGAAAACCAATTCGATAAGAAAGTTAAGGTGTTGAGAACTGATAATGGAGGAGAGTATGTGAACAACTTGTTTAAAGAGTTTTTAGTTAGTAAAGGAATTGTTCACCAAACTACTTGTCCTTACACTCCAGAACAAAATGGAGTGGCTGAACGTAAGAATAGGCATATTTTAGAGGTGGCAAGAACTATGATGTTCTATCACAATGTACCTAGAGAGTTTTGGGGGGAAGCTATTCTCACAGCGACACATCTTATTAACCGAACACCATCCATGGTACTGAAAGGAAAGACACCAATTGAGATTGCTTATAGTACCCAACCAAACTTGTCCTATCTTAGAATTTTCGGATGTGTATGTTATGTACATATGCCAAGTCATTCAAGAGATAAATTAAGTGAAAGAAGCATTAAATGCATCTTTTTAGGTTATTGTGTGGATACTAAGGGTTATAGGTGCTATAATCCCTTAACTAAGGACAAGTATATCTCTAGAAATGTTACTTTCGTAGAAAATGACTCATATTTTCATAGCATTGGTAATGGAAAAGGTGAAGTTGATGATCCACTTCCTTTAGCCATAATACACAAGTATATACCACCATCTAGTGACGTACTAGGCAACCATGACCTACAATTGAGTGGTGATAACATAGAATCACAAGATCAAGAGTCTAATGAGGGTGAAACTAGCAATGAAAATCTAGATGCACATTCACCTAGTGAAGTAAGTGAAGATTTACCGTTATCTTCTTGTAGACCTAGAGACGAGGGAGAGCAAAATGAAATACATAGGGATGAACATTCGAATGTTCAAATAGAATCATTATCTAGTAACCAAGATGGACCATCTATTAGTATACGAAGTGAGGGGGAGCATGTTGCACCTATGCAAGGCCAAAATCCCCCACTTAGAAGATCTCAAAGAATTCGACAATCTTCATCGGATTGGATGAAGAAAAGAGTGTTTTTCCACGGTAACAAAGTAATCGCACACCCTCTTGACCACTACTACACCTTAGGAAATGTAAAAGAGAGTTTTAGAGCCTTTTTAACTTTTGCACCTACGGCTTAGACTATACAGAAACTTTTGCACCAGTTGCAAAAATGAACACTATTAGGGTGCTTCTCTCCTTAGCGGCTAATTATAATTGGGATTTACATCAAATGGATGTGAAGAATGCTTTCTTGCAAGGAGAGTTAGAGGAAGAGGTTTACATGAGTTTACCTCAAGGATATGATGTTATGGTTCCAAATACACATGTTTGCAAATTGAAGAAAGCCATATATGGATTAAAGCAATCACCAAGAGCATGGTATAATAAGTTGCATAATGCATTGTGTTCTCAAAATTTTAAAGTGAGTGATGCTGATCATTCCTTATTTATTAAGCACTCAAGTGAGGGATCTACCATTGTTCTTATTTATGTGGATGATATTATCATCACCGGTTGTGACATTAATGGCATTAAGAGCATTAAAACATATTTGAAGTCTGCATTTGATGTTAAAGATTTGGGAAACTTACGATATTTTCTAGGTATAGAAATCGCTTATTCCAATGAAGGGCTATTTCTATCCCAAAGAAAATATGTTCTTGATTTGTTAAGTGAGACAGGAAAACTTAGAGCAAAGCCAGCTGTGACACCTATGGAGGCACTAAGAAGGAAGAAAGAGGATAACAAGCATGAAAACGAACATGACAAGGAGGAGCCATACAAGGACATCAAGCTTTATCAAAGACTTGTAGGTAAGCTTATATATTTAACTATTACACGACCTGATATTGTTTTTTCTGTGCAACAGGTAAGTCAACACATGTCATGCCCAAAGAATATACACATGGAAATGGTGAGTAGAATTTTAAGGTACATAAAACATGCACCGGGGCAAGGAATCTTGATGAGAAGAAATGGCCACCACAAGATATGTGCTTACACAGATGCGGATTGGGCTGGTAACTTCGAGGACAGAAGATCTGTTGAAAATGAAGGGATTGAGGGTGAAGATAAAAAGGCCCAAATAACTCTTTGATTGGCCTATGTACACCCATATCAAGCCCAAAGTCCCATATCAAGCTAACCGCTAAAGGACGAAATAACGGCTAGTAAGCTAATCACTAATGGACGAAATAACGGCTAGTTCTTGAAATTGAAAGCTATGTTGTTATGTGTTGTACCTAGCTGTTAGAAAAGTAAAATCAACTTGTACCTAGCCGTTAGGATGTTTGTATATATATACCCAAGATGTGTAATGTGAAAAACAAGCTTCTTTATTCTTTCATCAATACTTTCTTTCACACTTCTTTGTTTCTTCAATATTTTTCACATGGTATCAGAGTAGGTTTCATCTCTAATCTAGCTTTTTACCTTTTGTTGCTTTGTTGGTTCTTGGTGTATCAAGACATTCCCCTTCATAGCCAAATTAAAGAATGGAAAGGGAAGGGCTCGTCATACAACACCAAGAGCAGAAGTTCCTTCAAGGGAGTTGATAATGATGGTAACACCACCTTGAAACTTACCACATTTCCCTTGAATGGAAAAAATTACTCAATTTGGATCAATCCCGCTGAAAGAGCATTATGTGGAAAACGAGCATTGGGTTTCGTGAATGGAAGAATCACAAAGCCCACAGACACATCAAGTGAAGAATAAGATTGGTGTTATAATGACAACTTGGTGTACACATGGATTTTAAATTCCATGGAACCATCCGTGGTAAGTGCATTCTCAAAGGCTGAAACTTCTAAAGCACTTTGGGAGTCTATCAAGAGACAATTTGGTCATCAAGGAAACTTGATGAGAATATACGAGTTGAAGCAGTTCATCAACAATATCAGCCTTAGTGGAGGTGATCCGATAGAATATAACACCAAAATTAAGGAGGCATGGGATGAACTTCAATCATTAAGGCCGAATACTACCAACATTGAAGAGGTGGAAAAAAGGGCCAATGAAGATCTTGTGATTTCATATTTGATGGGTTTGGGTTCGAACTCATCAACAACTTCTTAAGATGAGTTCCAAGTTGAACTTCTTCAATTTGTACAAGTCCAACTTGAGGGGGAGTGTTAAAGATGAAGAGATTGAGGGTGAAGATGAAAAGCCCAAATAACTCTTGGATTGATCTATGGATACCCATATCAAGCCCAAAGCCCAATTCAAGCTAACTACTAAAGGACGAAATAACGGCTAGTTTTTTAAATTGAAAGATATGCTGTTATGTGTTGTACCTAGCTGTTAGAAAAGTAAAGTAAGTTTGTACCTAGCCGTTAGGATGTTGTCTATAAAAACCCAAGCTGTGTAAATATTTGGAGATAGAATAATAAGCTCTTCAATTTTCTCTCTTCATCTATTTTCTCTCTACTTGCATTTTTTTATTTGTTTATGTTGAATCTTTGAAATTGTGAGCTAAACACATTCAAATTCTATTTATCAACAGATCTCAAACTCCTTGCCTAGTGACATTTGCTGCTGTTGTTGCTGGAATTCTCCTTGGCATGGATGTCCATTGTCAATGAGGATTAATCTTTCTTGGATGGCAGCAACTTCATTTCCATGATTGAGCACATCATCTTCCCCTTATTGAATTGGATTTGCCCTCAAATCTTTCTCCTCGGTGTCTTTGAAATCATCTTCTAAGTAAGGAGAAAGGTCCCTGACATTTATTGTAGCAGAAACGTTATAATCTTCCGGCAATTCGATCTTATAAGCATTATCATTCACTTTGTCAACAACTCTAAAAGGACCATCAGCCCTTGGCATTAGTTTTGATTTTCTTTGTGTTGGAAACCTTTCCTTGTGTAAGTGAATCCAAACTAAATCTCCTGGTGCAAATTGAATTCTTGTTCTCCTTTTGTTTGCTAGCGTATTCTTCATTTTTCTTTTAATAGTTGTCTTGAGATAACTTAGGCTTAAGACAAAGTTGTCTTCCTTGCTTAAGAGCTTAGGTTGAAGTTAAGAGTTGTCTTCTTCAACTAAGGCAAGTTGTGATAGGTTTAAGAGTTATCTTACCTATCCAACATATCCTTTTATATATTAGTTAACCCGAAAGGATAGCTTAAGGGGATATAAATCTAAGAAAGGAACTCAAGAATCAAAGGGAATACCAAGTTAGGGAGGTTTTTACTAGGCGTGCTGATCCCCTAAGAAGTAGAAAAGTTAGGAAAAAAAATCAGGACCCAAACAAATTGGTGCTTTCATTGAGAGATCAGCACATTCAACTCAAATTGAAGTGTCAGAACATCACTACGTCATTCAAGCAGCATTCAACGCTCACCACAACATTGAACTAATAAGGACTTTGGAAGAATCCTAGCCTTGGAAAGGGACCAATGCACCATACATGACTAGGTAGGTGATATCAAACACCAACTATCATCTATCATTCATTCTCTTGAAAAATTGAGAGAGATACACCCCGTGTGGCCTGAAAACAAGTGCAAACTGTGCAGGCTAGGAACAGCAACCTACCACAAACATCTAGGAGGCATCAATCAGAAATCATGTGGCACCAAGTGCTTGAGGTCGAATCTAACTATGAGAAGCTTCCCTCTCAAGAAAGCGGGGAGAGGGCGGATGAGTCTAGGATGCAGAAGGGAGGTACCACCAAATTTGCACTAGCCCCATGACCCCTATGATGAGTACAGCGATGATGAGGTCCTGGATTGAAGGCCAGCAGCATGGCAGCCAAGGAGAATGCGGAGTCATCATGAGGCAGAACTTTGGCGGACAACTAGGAAAGAGGAATGGCAGCACTATGACAGCCTTAGCCATTACACTAAGCCTAAGGTAAAAATCGAATTCCCTACCTTTGAGAAAGGAGATCCAATGAAATGGATCTTTAAGGCTGAACTCTACTTTGAGAAACAAGGTGTAGAGAGAGGTGAAAGGGTTGATTTTGCATCCTATCACCTATGTGGGAGAGCCAACCAATGGTGGCGTTGGCTTAAGGCCACCTATGGCTGAGAAGGTAGAAGGATTGGCTGGACAAGGTTCACACAAGAATTGATGGACAGATTCAGCCCCTCCAGCATCACCAATATTTGCTCCGAGTTTGATGGGAATCAAGTCTTTCCTTCATCAAATTCTAAGAGTTCTGCGCCAGTTCAGAACTTGGAATACTCATCTCCACCTCTTGAGTTGCCACTCTGGAGAGCAAGTGAAGATGTTTCATCACCAAGAATTCCAATTGATGACAGTAGAGGAAAAGAATTGTGCACAGGAGATGCATATGCACTTCCATATGATAGCCATACTAAGGTCACAAGTGTTCCAGGACATGACTTGGTATGTCCAAATGCAAAGATAAAGATGCAGATGTATTGTTAAGAGTTGAACAATGCATCTGCCAAATGTCCTAATTCATCTATTCATGTTCATGCTGCTACTTCTACATCTCTACCATATCAGTTGCAGAACAATGACTTAAGAGCTCCAATAGTTTCCACTGGACTGCCTTCTACATCTTCATTAGCATTGACCAGGATAGGGAGACAGCAGATTAAATTGATGCAGGATCAAATAGGTCTTTGAATGGATTGCAAGAACATTCCAATGCTTCTACAAATTATCCACCAAAAAATACTCCAACAAGGACTGTGCAGGACCAATCTGCCTTGTTGGCTAAACCTGGATCAGAAGACAAAGTTCCTAATCATATTCTTGTCCAGATTGAAGGACTTGCTGATCTTTCACGGACAGCTTCACAAGCTGCAAGAGATCAGACCTTTAGACCATTCATTGTTCAAACTGCAGCAGAAAATATGCATAGCATGCAGCAAGTTTTGCAAGGCACAAATATTGATCAAACGCCATCATCTGCACCTGTTTTAGACCCTCAATTCCCTGGACAGAATGAGGATTATTTGGGTTGCAGCTTGAACACTGAAGATCCAGACATTCCATGCAACAGGTCAGGTGTTCTGGACAGCAACCCCATTGCCAGCACAAATGCCCAAAGTTGCATGGATAGCAAGGAGGAAGCCGAGGCAGTACACTCCCTGGATCATGCGGAAGAAGGCGAAATCAACTTGCATGCAGTAGGGGCAACCACCAAGCCTACTGCAATGAGGTTGTTCGCAACCATAAATGACAAGAATGTTTTGGTGTTGATTGATAGTGAAGCCACCCATAACTTCATCAACACAAAACTGATCAAAACACTCCAGCTATGTCCAAAAAGGATTGCACCCTTTGAGGTAAGAGTGGCAAGCGGACAGAAGCTCAAGTGTGTACAAGTTATCCAGGCAGTAGCAATGCAGATTCAAGGAGTCAAAATAGAGGTGGAACTGCATGTGTTAGCCCTTGGCAGGTCTTGATGTGGTTTTAGGCAATGCTTGGCTTAAAACCATAGGCAAGATAATGTTCGACTACAAATCCATGGCCATGCACTTCCAATGGAAGGGAAGGGACTGCACGTGGGAGGCATCCACCACCAATGCAGTGCATCATTGTGAGGTAAGTACCCTTGAACGACTATACAGAAAAAGGGCACAATGTTTTGCGGTTCTCTTGGCCACAAAAGAGGAAAACACAGCCGAACATCATACACACGAAGACATACCATTGGCAGTAAGGAACCTACTGGAGCAGTTTGAAGATGTCTTAGGAGAGCCACAAGGGCTACCACCCTCAAGACATTACGACCATGCCATCCCATTAATCGACAAAACCAAGGTGATTAATGTAGCACCTTATCGGTATGCACACTTCCAAAAGAACGAGATCGAAAGACAAGTGGAAGAGATGCTACAGCAAGGTATTATCCAACCTAGCACTTCCCCTTTTTCTTCTCCCGTTCTACTTGGTTAGAAAGAAAGACAGAACTTGGAGGTTTTACATTGATTGCCGGGCACTCAACCAAGCAACTGTCAAGGATCGTTTCCCAATCCCAACAATTGATGATATGCAGGACAAGTTACATGGAGTGGAGTTGTTTACCAAGCTGGATCTCAAGGCCAGATATCATCAAATACGCATGAAAGAAGAGGATGTGCAGAAGACACATTTCAAACTCACAGTGGACACTACAAGTACCTAGTCATGCCCTTGGACTATGCAATGCACCCTCCACCTTTCAAGCAGCCATCAACAATACCTTCAAACCTTATTTGTACAGGTTTGTCTTAGTTTTCTTTGATGACATTTTGGTCTATTCCAGGAACCATGATGATCATCATAGAACACTTAGCAAAAGTGCTAGAGGTGTTAAGAAGAAATCACTTTCATCATCAAGCCATCCAAGTGCACATTCATGCAAGAGGAGCTTGAATACCTTGGTGACATCATATCTGAAGATGTAGTGAAGGTAAACCAACAGAAAATAGGAGCCATGAAAACATAGCCAACTCCTAAGAATGTCACAGAACTTAGAGGATTTCTAGGCTTGATAGGCTACTACCGCCTATTTGTTCGTAAATATAGCGCCATAGCAAAACCAGTAACGCACTTGCTAAGGAAGGACTGATTCCTATGGACAGAGAAAAGTGAAGATGCATGCAAATTGTTGAAGCAAGCCATGTGTGAGACCCCGGTGTTAGCAGTGCCCGACTTCAACCAAATCTTCGAGCTTCTCACTGACGCATAACAAGATGGAATAGGTGCTTTCCTGAGTCAAGCCAGAAGACATATTGCATACGTGACCAAAGTCTTAAGGCCCATGAAGAAGGAATGGTCAGTATATGTCAAGGAGATGTTGGCCATCATCCATGCAGTCAAGGTATGGCGACCTTACGTTCTTAGGAGGAAATTTCTGATCATTACTGATAAACAGCCCTTGAGAAGCCTCATGGGGCAGAAAATTACCACACTAGAGCAGCAAAAGTTCCTTGGCAAGTTGTTGGGATACGAGTATGAAATAATCTACAAACTAGGCAAGGGAAACCAGGTGGCAAATGCGTTGTCCAGAAGCAATGGAGGTTAAGCGTTGTGGACAGTATGTGAACCTAGTGACGCATGCCTTACTACCATTAGCAGAACAGAGTGCAATGTATGGACAGAAATCAAAAGGGCAATAGAGATTGATCCTCAAAGCCACAAGCTCGCCAAGAAGATCAAGAATTTTGACCCTAAGGTTAGTAAATTCACCCTTAAGAATGGATATATTTGGCACAGCCAGCAGGTGTATGTACCAAACATACCGGGATTAAGAGAAAAGATGTTGAATCACTTCCACAAGTCATGGGAAGAAGGACATTACGTGCAAATGAAGCTCTTATTTTGATCAGAAGGATTCAAGGCAGAATTCAAGAAGAAAGACAACAATTATGACATTTGCCAATGGATAAAACCAAAAGATGGCAAGACCAAGGGCTTACTACAGCCTTTGCCAGTACCAGGACAGGTTTGGGAAGACTTGACAATGGACTTCATCATGCGAATGCGCAACAGCAAGGGTTACGTGGTGATATTAACCGTGGTGGACAGACTCAGCAAGAGTGCACACTTTGTGCTGCTCAAGCAACCCTACACGGCAAAAGAAGTAGCCCAAGAGTTCATAAAAAAAGTGGTAAGACTTCATGGCATACCACAGACAATGCTGTTCAAGAGAGACACTGTCTTTATGAGCAAATTTTGGAAGGAGCTCTTCACACAGGTTGGCGGCAACTTGGTCGCCTCATCCTCTTTTCGTCCACAAACAGATGGACAAAGTGAGGTAACCAATCGAACTCTAGAGCAGTATTTAAGATGCTTTTGCCAGATCATCAAAACAATTAAAAGGAGTACATACCATGGGCAGAACTGTGATATAATACTACCTATCACGCAACAATCAAGATGACACCATATCAAGCAATATATGGACGAATACCCCCAGGAATGTCAAGTTACACTATGGGGAACAGCAGCATACATGAAGTGGATATCACTCTTCAATCAAGAGAAAAGGTCTTGAAGAAACTCAAGCATGCGCTTGAGAAAGCTAGGGACTGAATGAAGAGACAAGCAGATAAAAGGAGAAAGAAAGTGGAATTTAAGGCAGGTGACTATGTCTATCTTAAGATCCACCCTAGGAGGAAAATCAAGGCTGGAAAGCCAACTATGGCAAAGCTGGCTAATAAGTACGTTGGACCATACGAGGTAGTTGAGCGAATTAGAGCAATGGCTTATTGCCTAAGACTACTGTTAAACTCCAAACTACATCCAGTGTTTCACATTTCATTGTTGAGAAAAAAGATAGGAGATGTGAGACAAGTGAATGAGGGACTGCTCAATATTTTCAAGGAAGATCACCTACGACAGCACCCAAAGAAAGCACTAGGATTTCGCATAGTAAGCTATTGGCCCTATAGAGGGCCAGTATGGAGAGTAGTCATATGGTGGAGTCATTCGCCCAAGGATGAAGCAACATGGGAAGAATATGATGATATCCAGCAATGTTTCCCTAATTTCCACCTTAAGGACAAGGTGAGTCTCCAAGAAAGGGGGATTGTTGAGGTCCTTAGGAGGCAAAAGGAGTGTGAACGAATGCACGCGAGGCACCAAGCAGCAAGAGAAGTAGAAACAGGGCAGAATGTCTGCGCAACAAGCCTGCATACAGCAAGCAGTGAAGCATGGCTAGGTTCTGACTCAGTCCTAATTGATTGTGGAAATCCAAGCTAAGAAGAAAATCAGCATTGGCAGGACACGCACGAAGCAATCCAAGCAGGAGAAGGAGATGGACGGCATGAAGAACTCCAGCAGCAGCAGGATGTCATGGCAGCAAGATGTTCACGTCAATGAGAAATCTTGGAATGGAAGGACACGCCATAAGGGAAGTTCTAATCCTAGAAGGAAATAAAAAGAACAAGTTCAACAGCTGTAGGAGAGGAGATAAGATAAGGATAGAAAGACTTAGTCAAAATAGGAATTCTAGTCTTAGTAGGAATTCAAGATAGACCAAGAATCCTAGTAGGATTCGGAAACAATGGGATAAGGTCTATCTTGATAATGTTTTTATTGGATAAGGAACCTAAGTACTAGTTAGATTAGGATAAGGCTGTCTTAGGACTATAAATACAGCCCATTATTTGTGAGGAGGGGGATAAACTCCGAATTTTGTTATTTCTCATTCAATAATCAAGAATTAAGGTTAGCATTCTTGCTTACTTTCTTGTTTATATTTTTGGTTATCTTTTAAGAGTTGTCCTAAGATAACTTGGGCTTAAAACAAGGTTAAGAGTTGTCTTGCTTACTTAAGAGCTTAGGTTGAAGTTAAGAGTTATCTTCTTCAACCGGTAAGTTGTGATAGGTTTAAGAGTTGTCTTGCCTATCCAACATATCCTTTTATATATTAGTTAATCCGAAGGACAGCTTAGGGGACATAAATCTAAGAAAAAAACTCAAGAATAAAATGGGACAGTAAGTTAGGAAGGACTTTAGTAGGTGTGCTGATCCCTAAGGTGTAAAAAAGTTGGGAAAAAAATCGAGACCCCAACATGAACAGTCACGACACCGCTGCCCAACGGTCATCTTGCACATTGCCGAACGAGCCTGGTCGACGCCGCTGCAACGCCTGCGTGGATATACCAGTCACTCACCGAAGTTTGTCCCACACACTGGCAAATGCACTCGTGCCTCCATTGTAAACATGGGGATGTTCTGGTTGCTCCAAGAAGTTCGCCATGAGCACTGCCGAATGCATCCGATGCCTCTGCCTAGCCCGTGTGGATTTTTAGTTGCTTCCGGAAGTTCGTCCCACACATTGCTGAACACACCCAATGGCGCTGCTGTGTTCAATGGGATGTTCTGGTCACTCAAGTAAGTTTGTGCCGCACACTGCCAAATGTGCCATAAGCCTTGCCACACACTGCCAAATGCACCTGATGCCTTTGCCTTGCTAGCGGGGATGTTCTGGTTACTCCTGGAAGTTCGTTCCGTGCACTGCCCAATGCGACCAAAGCCTCTACCGTTCCCACGGGGATGTTCCAGTTGCTCGCCGAAGTTCCTCCCACACACAACCAAACATGCTCAAGGGTATGTTCCAGTTGCTCCTGGAAGTTCATCCCATACAGTGAAGAATGCGATCGACACCGCTGCCATACCTGCGGGGATGTTCCTGTCACTCTCGAAAGTCCCTCCTGCACTCTACTGAACATGCCCAACACCACTGCCGCAACCACAGGGATAATCTGGTCACTCTCCGAGGTTCAACTTGTGCACTGTTGAAGGAGCACAATGCCTTTGACACGCCCGCGTGGATGTTCCGGTCGCTCCTGGAATTTCACCTGCACACTACCGAATGTGCTCAATGCCATGCCGTGCCCGTGGGGATGTTCCAGTTGCTCTTGGAAGTTTGTCCCGTGCACTGCCCAATGCACCCGATGCCTTTGCTGTGCCTGCGGCGATTTTTTTGTCGTTCCCAGAAGTTTGACCCACAGACGGGTCAATGCGCTCAACACCGCGCCCATGCCTGCAGGAATATTCAATCGCTCCTAGAAGTTCATCCTGCACACTGCCGAATGTGCCCCACACCTCTGCCATGTCCGTGGGAAGGTTCTGGTAGTTCTTGGAAGTTCATCCTGGCAACTGCCACACGGGTCTGAAGCCTCTGCCGCGCTCGTGGGCATGATTCGATTGCTCCCAAAAGTTCATCTCGGTCACTAACCAATGTGGCCGAAGCCTCTGCCATGCCCGCGGGGATAATCTGGTTGCTCCAGGAAGTTCATCCCGTGCATTGTCAAACTGTTGGGGTCCCGATTTTTTTCCCCAACTTATCTACACCTTAGGGGTCAGCACGCCTACTGAAATCCTTCCTAACTTGCTGTCCCATTTGATTCTTGAGTTCTTTTCTTATTTTTAGTCCCCTAAGCTGTCCTTCGGGTTAACTAATATATATAAGGATATGTTGGATAGGGCAAGACAACTCTTAAACCTATCACAACTTGCCCTTGGTTGAAGAAGACAACTCTTAACTTCAACCTAAGTTCTTAAGCAAGGAAGACAACTCTTCACCTTGTCTTAAGCCCAAGTTATCTCAAGACAACTCTTAAAAGATAACCGAAAATATAAACAAGAAAGTAAGCAAGAATGCTAACCTTGATTCTTGATTATTGAATGAGAAACTAACAAAATTGTGAGCTTTTTCTCTCCTCACAAATAATGGGCTGTATTTATAGTCCTAAGATAGCCTTATCGTAATCTAACTAGTACTTAGGTTCCTTATCCACTTAGGATATAGTTTTCCTAAGTCAACAAGCTTTTCTAAGTCATCTAAAACATTATCAAGATAGACCTTATCCCATTGTTTCCTAATCCTACAAGGATTCTTGGTCTTTCTTGAATTCCTACTAAGACAAGATTTCCTACTTTGACTAAGTCCTTCTGTCCTTATCTTATCTTCTCTCCTACAGCTACTGACTTCTTCTTGCCCTTTCCTTCCTAGATTAGACTTCAGCTGTGGCGTGTCTTTCCTCTCTAAGACTTCTCTTTAGCGTGTTCCTCTTGTTGAAGTAAACCTGCCAAGACGTCCTGCTGCTGCTGGAGTTCTTCACGTTGTCACTCTCCTTCTCCTGCTGGAACTCTTCTTGAATGGATGAGTTGCTGCTGCTGGAGTTCTTCTTGATGCAATTGTCCTTCTTCTGCTGGAACTCCTGTTGGTAGCAATCTCCTTCATTGATTAGGATTAAGTCAAATACTGGCCAGGCTTCATTGCTGGGCTGCACACTTGCTGTTGTCATGCTTGTTGTGCAGATTTGCTTGCCTGGCGCCTTGCGTGCATTCTCTCATGCTAATTTTCTGCCTCCTAAGGTCCTCATTTTCTGCCTGTTGCATTTTGTGCATACTTAGGCTCTCAACACGAACATGTTCGATGCTGCTGCCACGCCCATGGGGATTTTTCCATCGCTCCTAGAAGCTCATCCTGCACACTGCCAACCGTGTCCAATGCCTCTGCTGCCCCCGTGGGGATCTTTCGGTCAGTCCTGGAAGTTCATTCTGCACACTGCCCAATGCGCTCAAAGCCTTCCACGTGCCTACGGGGATGTTCTGGTCGCTCCTAGAAGTTTGTCCCAAGCACTGCCCAATGCACCTGACGCATCCGCCGTGCCCACAGGGATGTTCTGGTTGCTCCTGGTAGTTCATGCCGTGCACTGCCGAACGTGTCCAACGATGCTGCCTTGCCCGTGGGGATGTTCCGGTCGCTCCTAGAAGTTTGACCCGAGCACTGCCGAATGCGTCCGATGGATCTACCATGCCTGCAGTGATGTTGTGGTCGCTCCCGGTAGTTCATCCCATGCACTGCCAGTGCATCCGACGCCTCAGCCACGCTTGCATAGACGTTTCAGCCACACCCAGAAGTTTGTGCCGTGCACTGCTCAACATGCCCGATGCCGCTGCCGTGCCAGCGTGGATGTTTCGGTCAGTCTGGAAATTGGTCCCGTGCACTGCTGAATGCACCCAACAACATGCCCGCTTCATAGTTGCAACTACAGGATTTTTTTGGTCGCTCCCCACAGTTCATCCTGCACACAGACGAATGCAACCACCACCGTTTCCTTTGATGGCATGAAAGAAGAGGATAGGCAAGACAACTCTTAAACCTATCACAGCTTGCCTTGGTTCAAGAAGACAACTCTTAACTTCAACCTAAGCTCTTAAGTAAGGAAGACAACTCTTAACCTTGTCTTCAGCCCAAGTTATCTCAAGACAGCTCTTAAAAGATAACCGAAAACATAAACAAGAAAGTAAGCAAGAATGCTAACCTTGATTCTAGATTATTGAATGAGAAAATAACAAAATTCATAGCATATCTTCTCCTCACAAATAATGGGCTATATTTATAGTCCTAAGACAGCCTTATCCTAATTCAACTAGTACTTAGGTTCCTTATCCACTTAGGATATGTTTTTCCAAGTCAACTAAAACATTATCAAGATAGACCTTATCCCATTGTTTCCACTCTTGGTAGTGCTAAAGAAGATGTAGAAGCAGCAGCATAGACCTGAATAGATGAATCAGGACATTTGGTAGATGCATTTTCGACTCATCACAAGACATCTGTATCTTTATCTTGGCATTCGAGCACACCAAGTCCTGTCCTAGAACACTTGTGTCCTTAGTGTCGCTATCATCTGGAAGTGCATATGCATCTCCTGTGCACAATTCTTTTCCTCTACTGTCATCAACTGGAATTGTTGGTGATGAAACATCCTCACTTGTTCTCTAGATTGACATCTCAGGAGGCAGAGATGAGTATTCCAAGTTCTGAACTGATGCAGCATTCTTCAGATTTGATTCAGATTTGATGAAGAAAAGACTTGGTTCCCATCAACCTCGGAGCAAATATTTGTGCCGCTGGACACATTTGCCATTGCACAGGACAAATTGGCAGGAGCGACTGGAACATCCCTGCAAGTGCAGTTAATATCCCTGTGCATTCGACAGTCACAAGACAAACTTCCAGGACTGACCAGAACATCCCCATGGGTTTGGCAGAGGCGTCAGATACCATTGGCAGTGCTTGGGACGAACTTCCGGGACCAACGGGAAAATCCCTGCGGGCTCAGTAGAGGCATCGGATGCATAACTTCTGTGAGTGACAGGAAAATCCCTGCAAGTTGGCAGAGGCATAGGACACATTCGACAGTGCTTGGGATGAACTTTCGGGAGTGACCGGAACATCCTTGCGGGTACGGCAGCAGCGTCGGACACGTTCAGCACTGTACGGGAGGAACTTTCAGGAGCAACTGGAAAGTCCTCTCGGGCTCGGCAGAAGCATTAGATGCATTCGTCAATGCTTAGGATGAACTTCTGGGAGTGAACAAAACATCACCGAGGGCGTGGCAGAGGCTTTGAGTGCATTTGGCAGTGCATGGGATGAACTTCCGGGAGTGACTAAAAATCCCCGTGGGCATGACAGCGGCGTTGGGCTTGTTTGTGTTGAGGACCGTAGGAGGCAAAGGGAGTAACAGCGAATGCACACGAGGTGCCAAGCAGCAAGAGAGGCAGCAACAGGCCAGAATGTGCATGCAGTGAAGCACGGCCAGGTTCTGGCTCTGTCCTAATTGACCGCGGAGATCCAAGCCAAGAAGGACACCAGCATTGGCAAGATATGCATGGTGCAATCTGAGTAGGAGAAGGACATGGATGGCATGAAGATCTCCAGCAGCAGTAGGACGTCATGGCAGGTTTGACTTCAGCAAGATGTTCACATCAAGGAGAAGTCTTGTAATGGAAGGACACGCCATACGGAAGTCCTAATCCTAAAAGGAAACGACAATATGAAGGTTAGCATATGTAAGAGAAGAAGATAATATAAGGACAGAAAGATTTCGTCAAAGTAGGAATTTTAGTCTAAGTAGGAATTCAAGAAAGACCAAGAATTCTATTAGGATTAGGAAATATTGGGATAAGGTCTATCTTGATAATGTTTTAGTTGTATTAGAAAACCTTATTGACTCAGGAAAACATATCCTAAGTGGATAAGGAACCTAAGTACTAGTTGAATTAGGATCAGGCTGTCCAATACTATAAATACAGCCCATTATTTGTGAGCAGAGACATATGCTCCGAATTTTGTATTCTTTTCATTCATTAATCAAGAATCAAGGTTAGCATTCTTGCTTCTATTCTTTTTTATATTTCGGTTATCTTTTAAGAGTTGTCTTGAGATAACTTGGGCTTAAAGACAAGGTTAAGAGTTGTCTTCTTCAACTAAGGCAAGTTGTGATAGGTTTAAGAGTTGTCTTGCCTATCTAACATATCCTTTATACATTATCCAATCCCGAAGGACAGCTTAGGGGATGAAAATCCAATAAAAGAACTCAATGATCAAACAGGACAGCAAGTTAGGAGAGGTTTTAGTAGTCGTGCTGACACTTAAGGTGTGGAAAAGTTAAGGAGAAAAATCAGGACCCCGACACGAACGCACACGATGCTTTTGATGTGGCCGTGGGGATGTTTTAGTTGCTCTCGGAAGTTTGTCCTGCACACTGGCCAATGCACCAAAGGCCTTTGATGTGCCCATGGGGATGCTCCGGTCGCTTCCGGCAGTTGATCCCGCACGCTGCCGAACATGTCCGATGCCACTGCCACGCCTGCGGCGATCTTCTCTTCACTCCTGGAAGTTCATCCTATGCACTACTGAGCACACCCGGTTCCTCTCCCATGCCCGCTTGGATGTCCCAGTCGCTTCCGAAAATTGGTCCCACGGACTGCTGAATGCATCTGATGCCGCGGGCGCGCCATCGGGGATGTTCTGGACACTCCCAGAAGTTTGTCCTGTGCACTGCCAAACTTGTCCAATGTCGCTGCCGTGCCCATGTTGATGTTTCGGTCACTCCCAGAAGTTCATCCCATACACTGCTCAACGCACCTGATGCCGCTGCCACACCCGTGCGGATGTTACGGTTGCTCTCGAAAGTTCGTCCTGTGCACTGTCGAACGTTCCTGACGCTGCTGCCACACCCGCGGCGATGTACTGGTCGCACCACAAAGTTTTCCCTGCGTACTGCTGAGTGCGGCTGACAACTCTGCTGCACTAGTGGGGATGTTCTGGTCGCTCCACAAAGCTTGTACTGCACACTGCCGAATTGTTGGGGTCCCGATTTTTTCCCCAACTTTTCTACACCTTAGGGGTCAGCACGCCTACTGGAATTTTTCCTAACTTGCTGTCCCGTTTGATTCTTGGTTGAAGAAGACAACTCTTAACTTCAACTTTAGCTCTTAAGCAAGGAAGACAACTCTTAACCTTAACTTAAGCCCAAGTTATCTCAAGACAACTCTTAAAAGATAACCGAAATATAAACAAGAATAGAAGCAAGAATGCTTACCTTTAATTCTTGATTAATGAATGAGAAAATAACAAAATTCGTAGCTTATGAGCTCCTCACAAATAATGGGCTGTATTTATAGTCCTAAGACAGCCTTATCCTAATTTAACTAGTACTTAGGTTCCTTATCCACTTAGGATATGTTTTCCTAAGTCAACAAGCTTTTCTAAGTCAAATAAAATATTATCAAGATAGACCATATCCTTTGTGTCCTAATCCTACTAGGATTCTTGGTCTTTCTTGAATTCTTACCTAGACTAGAATTTCTACTTTATCTTGTTTTCTACAGCAGTTGGACTTCCTCTTGGCTTATCCTTCTAGGACTAGGACTTTGAATGCATATCCTTCTGCCCTTAGAATTCTTCTTGTCACGACTATCCTATTGCTACTGGAACTCATCATGAGTGTCCTACATTAATTACGATTAAGTCAAATATTGGTTGGGCTTCACTGCTGGGCTGCATACTTTCTGTTGCCACTCTTGTTATGCACATTTTCTGGCCCATGCTCTCCTTTGTCGCCCCATTTTCTGCCCATTGCCTTTCTTTCATACTTAGGTTCTCAACATGAATGCACTCGACGCCTCTGCCGTGCCCGAGGGGACGTTCTAGTCGCACTTGAAAGTTTATTCCATGCGCTTCCCAACTCGCCTGAAGACTCTGGCATGCCTGCAGGGATATTCTGTTCACTCCCATAAGTTTGCCCTGCACACTGGCAAACGTGCCTGATGCCTCTGTCATACCTACGGGGATGTGTCTGGTCACTCCTGGAAGTTCATCCCACACACTGTCGAATGTGTCCAATGCCACTTCTACACCTATGGGGATGTTGCATTGGCTCTCAGAAGGTCATCCTGCACACTGCCGAATGCACCTAAAGCCTTGCCATGCCCACAGAGTTGTTCTGGTCACTCTCAGAAGTTGGTCTTCTGCGCCGGGATGTTCCAGTCACTCACAGAAGTATGTCCCATGCACTGCCCAATGTGCCCAAAGCCTCCTTTTGCCTGCAGGGATGTTCCGGCCGTTCACAGAAGTTCATCCAGCACCATGCCCAATGCGCCCCACACCTCTGTCACGCCCTTGGGGATGTCTCGGTCACTACCGTAAGTTCATCCCATGCACTTTGTAACATGCTCGAAACCTCTGCCATGTCTATAGAGATGTTCCGCTTGCTTCTAGAAATTCGTCCCATGCACTGCCCAACGCACCTGAAGCCTTTACCGCCCAAGGGGATGCATCTATAGCTCCCAGAAGTTTGTCCCACACACTGCCGAATGTGCGCGCGCGGATGTTCCGATTGCTGCCGGAAGTTTGTCCCGAGCACTGCCAAACAGGCCCAACGCCTCTACCACAGCTGCAGGTATTTTTTGGTTGCTCCTGGTAGTTCATCTCATACACTGCTGAACGCATCCAATGTTGCTTTCACTCCAATGGGGATGTTCTGGTCACTGCCCAAAGTTTGTACCGTGCACTGCTGAACATGACCGATGCCTCCACTGTGCCAGCAGGGATGTTTGGATCACTCCCAGAAGTTTGTCCGACGCACTGCCAAACACGCCTGACACCACTTATGCTACCATGGGGATGTTCCTGTCACTGCCAAGAGTTCATACTGTGCCTGCGTGGATGCTCCAGTCACTCCCGGGAGTTCGCCCCCTACACTGTCCAATGTGCCCGAAGCCTCTTCCGTACCCGTAGGGATGTTCCAGTTGCTACAAAAAGTTTGTCTTGTGCACTACTGAACGTGTCTGATGCTGCCATGCCCGCAGGAATGTTTTGGTTGGTCCCATAATTCATCCCATGCACTGCAGAGCGCATCCCACGTCCCTGCTGTGCCATGGGGATGTTCTGGTCGCTCCCCAAAATTCATTCTGTGCACTGCCCAATGTGCCCGAAGCCACTGCCATGCTTGGGGGGATGATCCGGTTGTTCCAGATGTTCGTCCCACACATTGCTAAATTGTTAAGGACCTTAAGAGGCAAAGGGAGTGTGAGAGAATGCACGCAAGACGCCAAGCAGCAAGAGAAGCAGCAGCAGGCAAACAAGTGCGCACAACAAGCCTGCACATAGCAAGAAGTGAAGCACAACCAGGATCTGACTCAGTCCTAAGTGATTGCAGAAAGCCAAGCCAATAAGAAGACCAGCATTGGCAGGACACGCATGAAGCAATCCAAGTAGGTGAAGGAGAGTGGCGATGTGAAGAACTCCAACAGCAACAGGACGTCTTGGCAGGTTTACTTCAGCAAGGGGACCACGCCAAAGAGAAGTCTTGGAGAGGAAGGATGCCACAGCAAAAGTGTAATCCAAGAAGGAAATGGCAAGAAGAAGTCAGCAGTTGTAGGAGAGAAGATAAGATAAGGACAGAAGGACTTAGTCAAAATAGGAATTCAAGAAAGACCAAGAAGTTCCGGAAGTCATCGCAGACTCAGCAGAGGTGTCAGACATGTTCAGCAGTGCTTGGGACAAACTTCTCGGAGTGACTGGAGCATCCCTGTAGACGTAGCAAAGGCTTTGGGCGCATTTGGCAGTGAGGGGTGACGAACTTTGGGGAGCGACTGGAACATCCCCGCCGGCACTGCAGTCAGTGTGCGGGACAAACTGCTGGGAGTGATCGGAACATCCCCGAGAGCATCTAATTGGTGTTAGAAGCATTCGGCAGTCCATGGGACAAACTTCCGGGAGTGGCCCGAATATCCCCGCGGGCTCGTTAGAGTCTTTGGACGCGTTCAGCATTGCTCGGGATGAACTTCTGGGAGTGACTGGAACACCCCCGTGGGTGCAGAAATGGAGTCAGACATATTCAACAGTGCACGGGATGAACTTCCGGGTGTGACTAGAAGTTCCCCGCAGGCTCGGCAAAGGTGTCGTTCTTGTTTGGCAGTGCTCAGAACGAACTTCTGGGAGCGACTGGAACATTGCCATGAGCACGGTAGCGACATCAATTGCGCTTGATAGTGTCCAGTATGAGCTTTCGGGAGCGACTGGAACATTGCTGCGTGCATGGCAGCAGTGTCATTTGCATTTGGTAGTGTGCGGTATGAAGTTTTGAGAGTGACTGGAACATCCTCCTGGGTGTGGCAGCGGGTCGGGCATGTTCAGCATCGAGCAAGACGAACTTCCGGGAGGGATCGGAACATCCCTGTGGGCTCAGCAGAGGCATCGAACACATTGAGCAGTGTGCGGGACGAACTCTTAGGAGCAGCAGAAACATCCTTGTGGGTGCAGCAGGGTCTTTGGATGCATTGGGCAGTCCGTGGGACAAACTTCCGGGAGCAACTGAAAGCTCCCCTCGGGCATGGCAGAAGCCTCAAGCGCGTTCATGTTGAGGACCTTAGGAGGCAAAGGGAGCGTGAGCGAATGCGCACGAGGCGCCAAGCAGCAAGTGAGGCAGCAACAGGCCAGAATGTGCTTGCAACAAGCCTGCACGCAGCAACCAGTGAAGCACAGCCAGATTCTAACTCATCCTAATCAATTGCAGAAATCCAAGCCAAGAAGAAGACTAGCATTGGTAGGACACGCATGAAGCAATCCAAGCAGGAGAAGGAGAGTGATGGCATGAAGAACTCCAGCAGCAGCAGGATGTCTTGGCAGGTTTACTTCAGCAAGAGGACCACGCCAAAGAGAAGTCTTGGAGAGGAAGGACAAGCCACAGCAAAAGTTCTAATCCAAGAACGAAACGGAAAGAAGAAGTTTAGCAGCTCTAGGAGAGAAGATAAGACAAGGACAGAAAGACTTTGTCAAAGTAGGAATTTCAGTCTTAGTAGGAATTCAAGAAAGACCAAGAATCCTAGTAGGATTAGGAAACAGTGGGATAAGGTCTATCTTGATAATGTTTTAGATGATTTTGAAAAGCTTGTTGACTTAGGAAAACATATCCTAAGTGAATAAGGAACCTAAGTACTAGTTGAATTAGGATAAGGCTGTCTTAGGACTATAAATACAGCCCATTATTTGTGAGGAGGAGATATGCTCCGAATTTTGTTATTTTTCATTCATTAATCAAGAATCAAAGGTTAGCATTCTTGCTTACATTCTTGTTTATGTTTTAGGTTATCTTTTAAAGAGTTGTCTTGAGATAACTTGGGCTTAAGACAAGGTTAAGTGTTGTCTTCCTTGCTTAAGAGCTTAGGTTGAAGTTAAGAGTTGTCTTCTTCAACCAAGACAAGTTGTGATAGGTTTAAGAGTTGTCCTGCTTATCCAACATTGCGTATAACCACATCAAGGCCTGTCAAGGCTAACACATGCAGTTCTGCCTCTATCTTGACTCCTTGAATCTACATTGCCACTGCCTGGATAACTTGTGCGCACTTGAGCTTCTGTTCGCTTGCCACTCTTACCTCAAAGGGTGCAATCCTTTTTGGACGTAGCTGAAGTGTTTTGACCAGTTTTTTGTTGATGAAGTTATGAGTAGCTCCACTATCAATCAACACCAAAATGTTTTTTTTTCCATTAATGGTTGCGAACAACCTCATGGCAGTAGGCTTGGTGGTTGCCCCTACTGCATGTAAGTTGATTTTCACCTTCTTCCGCATGATCCAGGGAGTGTTTTGCCTCTGCTTTCTCCTCGCATGCGGCTTTTTTGTTCTTCCTTACTGCTTTCCTCGTGTTCTTCATCACTTACTACTTCAATGATGTTGAACAGCCCTTTCTTGCACTTGTGGCCAACTTGCCACTTATCATTGCACCTAAAGCATAGTCCTCTCTCAATTCTTTTGTTGATCTTTGGTTGATAGTTTGAGAGGGTCTTTTGTTTTTGAGGGTGCTGTCTTACTTGATGAGGATGCTTTAACTAGTTTGTCCGAGGGTTTGATGACCTTGGTTGTGCTGCGGGTGATGCTTCTCCCATCATTGATGAGTCTTGCCAACCGAATGCACTGAGTGAGAGAGTTTGGATCCCTCATCTTCACTTCTCAGCTTAGCCAAGGTACAAGGCCATCTAGAAAAGTGCCAATTAGTGCACTATCTGGCCAATGTCCTACCAATTGGGCCAACCTCTCATATTCTTCAAGGTAACTTTCTAGAGATCCTCTTGCCTAATCTTGGCAAGCTGTCCCTCATAATCTTTCATGCTAGACTGGGCCAAATCTGTTCACTAACTCTTGCGTGAACCTTGTCCAGCCTATCCTTCTACCTTCTCGGCCATAGGTGGCCTTAAGCCAATGCCACCATTGGTTGGCTCTCCCACATAGGTGATAGGATGCAAAATCAACCCTTTCACCTCTCTCAACACCTTGTTTCTCAAAATAAAATTCAGCCTTGGAGATCCATTCAGTTAGATCTCCCTTCTCAAATGTAGCGAACTTGATTTTTACCTTTGGCCATGTATAATGGCTTGGGCTGTCATAGTGCCAATCCTCCCTCCTTGTGGTGTGCCATGGTTCTGCCTCAGGGTGATTCCGCACCCTTCTTGGTTGCCATGATGCGGGCCTTCTGTCCAGCACTTCCTCATTGTCGCTATAATCATTGTAGCAGTCATGGGGCAGGTGTTCATTTGGTGAAGTCTCCCTCCTGCTTCCCAAACTCATGCACCTTTTCCCCCTTTCTTGAGAGGGAAGCTGCTCCTGGTCAAATTCGTCCTCATGCACTTGGTGCCGCGTGATTTCTGATTGAAGCCTCCTAGACGTTTGTGGTAGGTGGCTGTTTCTGCCCTGCTCAGTTTGGACTTGTTTTCCGGCCACTCGGGGAGAATGAATGATATATGATAGAACACTTAGCAAAAGTGCTGGAGGTGTTAAGAAGAAATCGCTTCGTTATCAAGCCATCCAAGTGCACGTTCATGCAAGAGGAGCTTGAATACCTCAGTCACATCATATCTAGAGATGGAGTGAAGGTAGACCAATAGAAAATAGGAGCCATGCAAACATGGCCGACTCCTAAGAATGTCACAAAACTTAGAGGATTTCTAGGCTTGACAGGCTACTACTGTCAATTTGTTTGCAAATACAGTGCCATAGCAAAACCATTAACAGATTTACTGAAGAAGGACGGATTCCTATGGACAGAGAAGAGTGAAGACGCATTCAAGTTGTTGAAGCAAGCTATGCGTGAGACCCGGTGTTAGCACTGCCGACTTCAACCAAACCTTCGAGCTTCACACTGACGCATGTCAAGATGGAATAGGTGCTGTCCTGAGTCAAGCCAGAAGACCTATTGCATACATGAGCAGAGTCTTAGGGCCCATGAAGAAGGAATGGTCAGTATATGCCAAGGAGATGTTGGCCATCATCCATGCAGTCAAGGTATGGCGACCTTACCTTCTTGGGAGGAAATTCCTGATCATTACAGATCAACAACCCTTGAGAAGCCTCATGGAGTAGAAAATTACCACCCCAGAGCAGCAAAAGTTCCTTGTCAAGTTACTAGGGTTACGAGTATGAAATAATCTACAAGCCTGGCAAGGAAAACAAAGTGGCAGATGCATTGTCCATAAGCAATGGAGGTCAAGCATTGTGGACAGCATGTGAGCCTAATGACGCATGCCTCACTGCCATTAGCAGAGCAGAGTGGAATGTATGGATGAAAATCAAGGAGGCAATAGAACATTGACCCTTAATGCCAAGAGCTCATAGAGAAGATCAAGAATTTCGACCCTAAGGTTAGTAAATTCACCCTTAAGAACAGATATTTTGGCACAATCAGCAGGTATATGTACTAAACATACTAGGACTAAGAGGGAAGATCTTGAATCACTTCCACAACTCACAGGAAGGAGGACATTCAAGATGGTTCCGTACTTACATGTGGATTAAGTTATTCTTTTGGTGGGAAGGACTTAAAGCTGAGATCAAAAAGTGAATCCGAAAATGTGATGTTTGTCAACGCACCAAACCAGAAGGCGGCAAAACAAAGGGGTTGTTACAGCCTTTGCCAGTACTAGGACAGGTTTGGGAAGACTTGACGATGGACTTCATCACGGGAATGCCCAATAGCAATGCGTAGGAAGAACTTCACAGAGTGACTTGAATATCACCACGGGCAGGGCAGCGGTGTTGGGTGCGTTCTGCAGTGTGCAGGATGAACTTCTGGGAGGAATCATAACATGCCCACAGGTGTGGCAGACGTGTTGGGCAAGTTCAACAGTACATCCCCCTCCCCCCGGACATGTCAGCGGCGCTGGGTGCATTCGGCAGTGCGCGGGACGAACTTCAGGGAGCGACTAGAAAATCCCTGCAGGCTAAGCAGAGGTGTCGGATGCATTCAGCAGAGCTTAGGAAGAACTTATAGGAGTGATCAAAATATTCCAGCAGGCATGGCAACAGCGTCAGACATGCTCTACAGTGCATGGGACAAACTTTCGGGAGTGACGAGAACATCCCTGCAGGCACGGCAGAAGCTTCGGGTGCATTCGGCAGTGCACAAGATGAACTTCCAAGAGCAGCTGGAACATCCTCATGAATGCAGCAGTGGCATTGGAGATGTTCAGCAGTGCGTGGGATGAACTTTTGGGAGTGACCAGAAAATTCTCTTGGGAACTGCAGCGGCGTCGAACATATTCGACGGTGCACAGGACGAACTTCAAGGAGTGACCAGAATAACCCTGCGGGTATGGTAAATGCTTCGGGCACGTTAGCCAGTGCACAACACGAGTTTTCGGGAGTGCTCAGAACATCCCTACGGGAGTGGCAGACGCATTAAACACGTTCGACAATGCTCAAAATGAACATCCGAAAGTGATGGGAACATCCCTATGGGTGCGGCAGAGGCTTCAGGTGCATTTGGCAATGTGTGGGATGATTTTCTAGGAGCATCGTTGGGTGCAACAGCATTGTTGGGCTTGTTCGACAATGAGCAGAACAAACTTTCGAAAGCAACTGGAACAGCCCTATAGGCGGTCAGCGCCATCGGGTGTGTACAGCAGTGTGCAGGATAAACTTTCAGAAGCAACCAAAACATCCCCGCAGGCGCGGTGGAGGCTTCAGTTGCGTTGGGCGCGGGATGAACGTCCCTAAGTGACTGGAATAGCCTGGCAGGCACGGTCAGCATTGCACGGGACAAGCTTCCATGAGTGACTGAAAAATCCCTGCAAGTGTAGCAGATCTGTCAGCCGGCTTTGGTAGTGTGCAAGACAAACTTTTGGGATTGACCCGAGCATCCTCGTGGGTGTGTTGAACTGTGTGCAGGACCAACCTACTTGAGCAACAGGATCATCCTTGTGGGCTCATTGAACAGTGCACAACATGAACTTCTGGGAGCAACCAAAGCATGCCGGCGGGCACGCCAAAGGTGCCGGGCACGTTCAATACTGCATTGGATGAAATTCTGGGAGCAACCCGAACATCCCCGTAGGCACGTCAGTGCCGCCAGGCACGTTTGGCTGTGCACAAATCAAACTTCCAGGAGCAACCTGAACATCCCTGTGAGCACAGCAGCAAAGTTGAACACATTTGGCCGTGTGCAGGATGATCTTCGGCAAGCAACCGGAACATCCCTGCGGCACGGCAGACGCATCGGACACGTTTGGCAGTGCACTAGACGAACATCTAGGAGTGACCAGTGTTATAGATGAAGAGATTGAGGGTGAAGATGAAAAACCCAAATAACTCTTGGATTGATCTATGGATACCCATATCCAGCCCAAAGCCCAATTCAAGCTAACTACTAAAGGACGAAATAACGGCTAGTTTTTTAAATTGAAAGATATGCTGTTATGTGTTGTACCTAGCTGTTAGAAAAGTAAAATAAGCTTGTATCTAGCCGTTAGGATGTTGTGTATATAAACCCAAGATGTGTAAATATTTTGAGATAGAATAAAAAAAACTATTCATTTTTCTCTCTTCATGCATTTTCTCTTTACTTGCATTTTTACTTGGTTTATGTTGAATCTTTGAAATTGTGAGCTAAACACATTCAGATTCTATTTATCAACAACCAGAACATTGGCGCAAGTGTGGCAGCGGCATCGGATGCGTTCAGAAAGGCGCAGAACAAACTTAAAGGAGTGACTAGAGCATCCCTACGAGTGTGGCAGTGAACTCAGGCATGTTGGTAGTACATGGAATGAACTTCTGAAAACGATCAGAACATCCCTGTGTGCACGGCAGCGGCATTGGGAGCATTCGTGTTGGGGTCCTAATTTTTTTCCCCCAACTTTTCTATACCTGAAGGGTCAGCATGCCTACTGGAATCCTTCTTGACTTATTGTCCCATTTGATTCTTGATTTCTTTTCTTATATTTACGTCCCTTAAGCTGTCCTTCAGGTTAAGTAATATATATGTAAGGATATGTTGGATAGGCAAGACAACTCTTAAACCTATCACAACTTGCCTTGGTTGAAGAAGACAACTCTTAACTTCAACCTAAGCTCTTAAGCAAGGAAGACAACTCTTAACCTTGTCTTAAAGCCCAGATTATCTCAAGACAACTCTTAAAAGATAACCAAAAATATAAACAACAAAGTAAGGAAGAATGTTAACCTTGATTCTTGATTATTGAATGAGAAAATAACAAAATTCGGAGCATATCTCCTCCTCACAAATAATCGGGCTGTATTTATAGTCCTAAGATAGCCTTATCCTAATTCAACTAGTACTTAGGTTCCTTATCCACTTAGGATATGTTTTCCTAAGTCAATAAGCTTTTTTAAGTCAACTAAACATTATCAAGATAGACCTTATCCCATTGTTTCCTAATCCTACTAGGATTCTTGGTCTTTCTTGAATTCCACCTAAGGCTAAAATTCATATTTTGACTAAAGTCTTTCTATCCTTATCTTATCTTCTCTCCTATAGCTGCTGACTTCTTCTTGCCGTTTCCTTCTTGGATTAGAACTTCCGCTATGGCGTGTCCTTCCTCTCCAAGACTTCTCTTTGGCGTGGTCATCTTGCTGAAGTAAACCTACCATGATGTCCTGCTGCTGCTGGAGTTCTTCACACTGTCAATCTCCTTCTTCTGCTCGGATTGCTTCATGCATGTCCTGTCAATGCTGGTCTTCTTCTTGGCTTGATTTCCGCAATCACTTAGGACTGAGTCAGAACCTGGCCATGCTTCACTACTTGCTGTATGCAGGCTTGTTGTGCACACTTGCTGGCCTATTGCTGCCTCTCTTGCTGCCTAGTGCTTGTGTGCATTCACAGGTCTTCCCATGTTGGAGACTCACCTTGTCCTCAAGTGGAAATTAGGGAAACGTTGCTGGATCTCATCATAGTCTTCCCATGTTGCTTCATCCTTGGGCGAATGACTCCACCATATGAGTACTCTCCATACTGGTCTCCTATTGTGCCCATAGCTTACTATGCAAAATCCTAATGCTTCCTTTGGGTGCTGCCCCAGGTGATCTTCCCTGAAAACATCAGGCAGTCCCTCATTCACTTGTCTCACATCTCCTATCTTTTTTCTCAACAATGAAATGTGAAACACTGGATGTAGTTTGGAGTTTAATGGTAGTCTTAGGCGATAAGCCACTGCTCCAATTCGCTCAACTACCTCATATGGTCCAAAGTACTTCCTAGCCAGCTTCGCCGTAGTTTGCTTTCCAGCCTTGATTTTCCTCCTAGGGTGGATTTTAGATAGACATAGTCACCTACCTCAAATTCCACTTCCTTTCTCCCTTTATCAGCTTGTCTCTTCATACAGTCCCTTGCTTTTTCAAGCTCTTGCTTGAGTTTGCTTCAAGACCTCATCTCTTGACTGAAGTGTGACATCTACTTCATGTATGCTGCTGTTCCCCATGGTATAACTTGACATTCCCAGGGTATTCTTCCGTATACGGCTTGGTATGGTGTCATCTTGATTGCCGCATGATAGGTAGTATTATACCATAGTTCTGCCCATGGTATGTACTCCTCCCAATCGTTTTGCTGGTCATGGCAAAAGCATCTTAAATACTGCTCTAGAGTTTGATTGGTTACCTCACTTTGTCCATCTGTTTGTGGATGAAAGGCAGGATGAGGCAACCAAGTTGCTGCCGAGCTGTGTGAAGAGCTCCTTCCAGAATTTGCTCATAAAGACAGTGTCTCTATCTAACAGCATTGTCCATGGTATGCCATGAAGTCTTACCACGTTTATTTGATAAACTCTTGGGCTACTTCTTTCGCTATGTAGGGTTGCTTGAGCGGCACAAAGTGTGCACTCTTGCTGAGTCTGTCCACTACGGTTAATATCACCGTGTAACCCTTGCTGTTGGGCATTCCCATGATGAAGTCCATTGTCAAGTCTTCCTAAACCTGTCCTGGTACTAGCAAAGGCTGTAACAACCCTTTTGTTTTGCTGCCTTCTGGTTTGGTGCGCTGACACATATCAAATTCTCAGACTTGCTTTTTGATCGTAATGTCTTGAGGGTGGCAGTCTTGTGGCTCTCCTAAGACATCTCGAAATTGCTCTAGTAGGTTCCTTACTGCCATTGGTATGTCTTCATGTGTATGCTGTTCGGCTGTGTTTTCCTCCTTTGTGGCCAAGAGATTTGCAAAACATTGTGCCCTTTTTCTGTATAGTCATTCAAGGGTACTTACCTCACAATGATGCACTGCATTGGTGGTGGATGCCTCCCAGTGCAGTCCCTTTCCCTTCCATTGGAAGTGCATGGCCATGGATTCGTAGTTGAACATTATCTTGCCTATGGTCTTAAGCCAAGCGTTGCCTAAAACCACATCAAGACCTGCCAGGCTAACACATGCAGTTCCTGCCTCTATTTTGACTCCTTGAATCTGCATTGCTACTGCCTGGATTACTTGTGTGCACTTGAGCTTCTGTCCGCTTGCCATTCTTACCTCAAAAGGGTGCAATCCTTTTCGGACATAGCTGGAGTGTTTTGACCATGTTTTGTGTTGATGAAGTTATGGGTGGCTCCACTATCAATCAACACCAAAATATTCTTGTCATTTATGGTTGTGAACAGCCTCATTGCAGTAGGCTTGGTGGTTGCCCCTACTGCATGCAAGTTGATTTCGCCTTCTTCCGCATGATCTGGGGAGTGTATTACCTCTGCTTCCTCCTTGTTGTCCATGTGGCTTTCTTGTTCTCCCTCGCTGCTTTCCTCGTGTTCTTCATCACTTACCACTTCAATGATGTTGAACATACCTTTCTTGCACTTGTGGCCAACTTGCCACTTATCATTGCACCTAAAACATAGGCCTCTTTCAATCCTCCTGTTGATTTCTTCGGTGGATAGATTGACAGTGTCCTTTGTTTTTGGGGGTGCTGTCTTACTTGATGAGGATGCCTTACCTAATTTGTCCGAGGGTTTGATGACCTTGGTTGTGTTGTGGGTGATGCTTCTCCCATCGTTGATGAGTCTTGCCAACTGAATGCACTGAGTGAGAGAGTTTGGATCCCTCATCTTCACTTCTCAGCTTAGCCAAGGTACAAGGCCGTCTAGAAAAGTGCCAATCAGTGCACTATCTGGCCAATGTCCTACCAATTCGGCCAACCTCTCAAATTCTTCAAGGTAGGTTTCTAGACATCCTTCTTGCCTAATTTTGGCAAGCTGTCCCTCATAGTTTGTCATGTTAGATGGGCCAAATCTGTTCACTAACTCTTGTGTGAACCTTGTCCGGCCTATCCTTCTTCCTTCTCGGCCATAGGTGGCCTTAAGCCAACGCCACCATTGGTTGGCTTTCCCACATAGGTGATAGGATGTAAAATCAACCCTTTTGTTGAAAATGAAGGGATTGAGGGTGAAGATAAAAAGGCCCAAATAACTCCTTGATTGGCCTATGTACACCCATATCAAGCCCAAAGCCCATATCAAGCTAACCACTAAAGGACGAAATAACGGCTAGTAAGCTAATCACTAATGGACGAAATAACGGCTAGTTCTTGAAATTGAAAGCTATGCTGTTATGTGTTGTACCTAGCTGTTAGAAAAGTAAAATCAACTTGTACCTAGCCGTTAGGATGTTGTATATATATACCCAAGATGTGTAAAGTGAAAAACAAGCTTCTTTATTCTTTTATCAATACTTTCTTTCACACTTCTTTGTTTCTTCAATATTTTTCACATGGTATCAGAGCAGGTTTCATCTCTAATCTAGCTTTTTACCTTTTGTTGCTTTGTTGGTTCTTGGTGTATCAAGACATTCCCCTTCATAGCCAAATTAAAGAATGGAAAGGGAGGGCTCGTCATACAACACCAAGAGCAGAAGTTCCTTCAAGGGAGTTGATAATGATGGTAACACCACCTTGAAACTTACCACATTTCCCTTGAATGGAAAAAATTACTCAATTTGGATCAATCCCGCTGAAAGAGCATTATGTGGAAAACGAGCATTGGGTTTCGTAAATGGAAGAATCACAAAGCCCACAGACACATCAAGTGAAGAATATGAAGATTGGTGCTATAACGACAACTTGGTGTACACATGGATTTTAAATTCCATGGAACCATCCTTGGTAGGTGCATTCTCAAAGGCCGAAACTTCTAAAGCACTTTGGGAGTCTATCAAGAGACAATTTGGTCATCAAGGAAACTTGATGAGAATATACGAGTTGAAGCAGTTCATTAACAATATCAGCCTTAGTGGAGGTGATCCGATAGAATATAACACCAAAATTAAGGAGGCATGGGATGAACTTCAATCTTTAAGGCCGAATACTACCAACATTGAAGAGGTGGAAAAAAGGGCCAATGAAGATCTTGTGATATCGTATTTGATGGGTTTGGGTTCGGACTACGAAGATCTTCGGAATCACATTCTTAGAATTGAACCTTTGCCTTATTATGACGATGTTGCAAACAAGGTTAATAAAGAGTACTTGCAAAGAAAGATTTTGAATGGGAATTCCAGCAAGGCTGAGAGAGGTAGTTTGGTGTGTTGAAATAAAGTCGAGTGAGCCAATTGATCAATCTCCAGATTCATACCAGCATTGTGATTGTGTTGCATTGGAGATGAAAAGATTGAGGTTGAAGATGAAAAGCCCAAATAACTCTTTGGCTAATCTATGAGTACCCACATCAAGCCCAAAGCCCATGTCATACTAAACCACTAAAGGACAAAATAACGGCTAGTTTTTTAAAGTTAAAAGATGTGCTTTTGTATGTTGTACCTAGCTGTTAGAAAAGTAAAATAAGCTTGTACCTAGCCGTTAGGATGTTGTATATAAATACCCTAGATGTGTAAATATTGAAGTAGTGAAAAACAAGCTTCTTTATTCTTTCATCAATATTTTCTTTCACACTTCTTTTCTTCATCAATCTTTTTTCACATGGTATCAGAGCAGGTTTCATCTTGAATCTAGCTTTTACCTTTTGTTGCTTTGTTGGTTCTTGGTGTATCAAGACATTCCCCTTCATAGCCAAATTAAAGAATGGAAAGGGAGGGCTCGTCATACAACACCAAGAGCAGAAGTTCCTTCAAGGGAGTTGATAATGATGGTAACACCACCTTGAAACTTACCACATTTCCCTTGAATGGAAAAAATTACTCAATTTGGATCAATCCCGCTGAAAGAGCATTATGTGGAAAACGAGCATTGGGTTTCGTGAATGGAAGAATCACAAAGCCCACAGACACATCAAGTGAAGAATATGAAGATTGGTGCTATAATGACAACTTGGTGTACACATGGATTTTAAATTCCATGGAACCATCCTTGGTAGGAGCATTCTCAAAGGCTGAAACTTCTAAAGCACTTTGGGAGTCTATCAAGAGACAATTTGGTCATCAAGGAAACTTGATGAGAATATATGAGTTGAAGCAGTTCATCAACAATATCAGCCTTGGTGGAGGTGATCCGATAGAATATAACACCAAAATTAAGGAGGCATGGGATGAACTTCAATCGTTAAGGCCGAATACTACCAATATTGAAGAGGTGGAAAAAAGGGCTAATGAAGATCTTGTGATATCGTATTTGATGGGTTTGGGTTCTGACTACGAAGATCTTCGAAACCACATTCTTAGAATTGAGCCTTTGCCTCATTATGATGATGTTGCAAACAAAGTTAATAAAGAGTACCTGCAAAGAAAGATTTTGAATGGGAATTCAAGCAAGGCTGAGAGAGGTAGTTTGGTGGACAGCAAGGAAGAAGGCAGGATGGTCCAAGGAGTAAAAGTTAAGGCTAAATGTGATAAATGTGGACGGATGCACAACCTCAAAGACAAATGTTGGAAGTGTGGCCATTGTAAGATGTTAGGTCATACTAAAGAAAAATGTTGGGTTCTTAATCCACATCTGAGGCCAGTCAACTTCAAGGAAAAGGCACCACCACAAGGTGCTCAAAATGCGATCGAAAAAGGGAACTCAAAACTCCTTGAGGATTTGGCCAAACTACTTCAGAACCATCTTCCAAGCTCCTCTCAAGGTATGATTTCCAACTCACATTTTAAGTTTGACCCTTGGGTTATTGATTCAGGTGCTACTAATCATATGTTTAGAAATAAAAACATGGCATCTAGAATAGAAACCCTAGGAAACATTAGAAATGTGACAATAGCCAATGGTAGTGAAATACCCATTAAGGGATTAGGAGATATTAATGTTTTATCCAAGAAAACTAGTGGCCTTTATATGCCAAACTTTTCATCAAATTTGCTGTCGTTAGTAGAATAACGAAAAGACTTAAATTGTTGTGTCATCTTTGAACCCAATAAGGTGATATTTCAGGACATATCAACCGGGAAGAAGATTGGTGAGGGAACCTTACATGACGGCCTATATTTTTTGGATAGTACCAATCAAGCCCTTAGAGTTGAGGAAGACAGTGGACTTCAGAAACTTTGGCATGCAAGACTAGGCCATCCTCCTAGTAACATTCTGTGTAAAATGATTCCGAAAATGAAGTTTAGTGATTTTAAACAATGTAGGGCTTGTAATCTTGGAAAACAGACTAAACTTCCTTTTGTACATTCGGAAACTTGTTATAATGAAATGTTTGATCTTGTTCACTCTGATCTATGGACTTCTCCTTTAGAATCTCACAATGGCTTTAGATATTTTGTCACATTCATTGATCACAAGTCTAGATACACTTGGATATACTTGATTAAAAACAAATCAGAGACCTTATCATGTTTTAAAGAGTATGTTTCCTTAATTGAAAATCAACATGGCAAAAGGATTAAGATTCTTAGGAGTGACAATGGGGGAGAATATACTAGTCACGCCTTTGAGAATTACTTGAGCACTTTAGGGATAGTTCATCAAACGACTTGCCCCTACACACCTGAACAAAATGGTGTGGCCGAGCGGAAAAATCGGCACATCTTAGATGTAGGAAGGTCACTAATGTTTCATCACAATGTCCCTAAAAGATATTGGAATGAAGCCATTCTCACTGCCATACATTTGATAAATCGTATGCCTTCGAAGTTGTTGAATGGAAAATCTCCTTTTGAATTGTTGCATAATAGGCAACCAAACTTATCTTATCTAAAGGTATTTGGCTGTACTTGTTATGTTCACATCCCTAATCATGCTAGAGATAAATTGAGTCATAGGAGTGTAAAGTGCATATTTTTAGGGTATTGCATTGATAAAAAAGGTTATAAATGTTTAGATCCTTTTACAAATGAGAAATTCTTGTCAAGAAATGTTACTTTTCTGGAAAGTGATCCTTACTTTGATAAAGTGAGATATGAAGGAGAAACGAAAGGGGATCCTCTTCCCCTATCTATTGTAGGTAATCGGTTGAGTTTGTTAAGGAATAACGATCAAATCAATAATGGAGTTAGTTTGAATGAAAGCGAAAAAGAGGATTTTATCTATGAAGATTCAACACAACAGAATGGTGATATTCATGAACCATTGCAATCAAATGAAGAACAAAACATAGTTAGCGAAAGTCAAAGTGAGGAAACACCTTGTGATGAGAACCCTAATGATCAATTAGTTTTAGAGCATGAAATCCCATTTAGTTCCTCACCGGGTGGGTCAAAATGAGAGAGAGTCCGATTCTTCATCACATGATCAAAATTTTCCTCTTAGAAGATCTCAAAGAATTAGGAAGCCTCCATCCGAATGGCAGAAAAATAGGGTATTCTTTTATGGGAACAAAGTCACAGCACATCCTATACAAAATTATTATACCTTAGATAATGTTAAAGAGAGTTATAGAGTGTTTTTAAGCAAATTGGATAGTTTGAAAGAGCCATCTTGCTACAACGAGGCCAAGGACATTCCTATTTGGAGAAATGCCATGGATGAGGAGTTGGAAGCTTTAGTTAAGAATAAGACATGGGAAATTGTTACTCTTCCCCAAGGTAAGAAAACAGTTGGGTGTAAATGGGTGTACAAAACCAAGCTGAAGAGTGATGGTTCCATTGAGAAACATAAAGCTAGATTGGTTGCTAAAGGATTCACTCAAACCTATGGTTTAGATTACACTGAGACATTTGCCCCAGTAGCCAAAATGAACACCATTAGAGTTATTTTGTCCTTAGCCACTAATTATGAATGGGAAATGTATCAAATGGATGTTCGAAATGCTTTTCTCCAGGGGGAATTAGAAGAAGAGGTTTACATGGATATCCCACAAGGATACAACATTAAAGTACCAAAACCGCATGTATGTAAGCTTAGAAAAGCCATTTATGGCTTAAAACAATCTCCTAGGGCCTGGTACTCTAAGTTGCTAGGTGCTTTAACTTCTCAACACTTTAAGGTTAGTAGTGCTGATCACTCTTTATTCATAAAACACTCCAATAATGGTATTACTGTTGTGATAATATATGTGGACGATATCATTATAACAGGGAGTGATACTTTGGGAATAAACAGCACTAAAAGTTATTTAAAGTCTACTTTTGATATTAAAGACCTTGGACACTTACGGTATTTTCTAGGTATAGAAATAGCCCATTCTAATAAAGGGCTATTTCTATCCCAAAGGAAAATACACACTTGATCTTTTGAAAGAGACAGGTAAGCTTGGAGGGAAGATAGCATCAACTCCAATTGAAGGACAAGCCAAAAAGAAGGAGGGCAAACCAATTGAAGACATCAAGCAATATCAAAGAATTGTGGGTAAGTTAATCTACTTTAACTATTACAAGACCTGACATTTCTTTTGCTGTGAATCAGGTAAGCCAATTCATGACTTGTCCAATGACCAATCACATGGAAATGGTGGACCGAATACTCAAATATCTCAAGGGAACTCTAGGACAAGGAATACTCATGAAGAAACATGGACATCACCAAATTTTTGCCTACACGGATGCTGATTGGGCAGGAAACATTGAAGATCGCAAATCTACAACTGGATATTGCACTTTTGTTGGTGGGAAATTTAGTGACTTGGAAGAGCAAAAAGCAAACCGTGGTGGCCAAATCAAGTGCCGAAGCTGAATATAGAGCAATGGCTTCAACCACTAGTGAATTGATATGGTTGAAGGCATTGGTTGAAGATTTGGGTTTTAACGTCGAGGCACCTATGAAGCTACATTGTGATAACAAATCGGCGATACATATTGCAAACAATCCAGTGTTTCATGAGAGGACCAAGCACATAGAGGTAGATTGTCACTTTATAAGAGAAAAGTATTTGAACAAGACAATCTCAATGCCTTATGTCAAGAGTGAAGATCAATTGGCGGACATATTCACCAAACCTCCGAGTATTCAACAACTTCAAAAGTTTGTATGCAAGTTGAACTTGATCAATTTGTTCAAGCCCAACTTGAGGGGGAGTGTTGAAAATGAAGAGATTGAGGGTGAAGATAAAAGGCCCAAATAACTCTTTGATTGGCCTATGGACACCCATATCAAGCCCAAAGCCCATATCAAGCTAACCACTAAAGGACGAAATAACGGCTAGTAAGCTAATCACTAATGGACGAAATAACGGCTAGTTCTTGAAATTGAAAGATATGCTGTTGTGTGTTGTACCTAGCTGTTAGAAAAGTAAAATAAGCTTGTACCTAGCCGTTAGGATGTTGTATATAAATACCCTAGATGTGTAAATATTG
>BNST01000603.1:0-240112 GCA_019650275.1 Xylocarpus granatum
CCTTAAATCAGAATAATACAACCAAAGACTGTATAGTTGCACAAATACTGAGCCAATCAGTTTTTTTTACCAGCAAAAAACCAAAAGGTTTTTCTTGACGACCTCGAGCAAATGCTCTCAAACGAATTACTTGGATTGCTCTCAGCACGAGAAATTCCTTTACCATTAGATTTCTTAAAACATGTCTGAAGGATGTTTCCTCTATGGTTGAATCTGTTCTTTTGTCTGACAATAACAAGCAGACCTGAGCGACTGATAGGTTCATTATACCATTCCAGCTACAACTCTTTGCACTGCGCTTAATGAACCCTATGCCATCTCCGCAAGTCTGTCCAGGATCGCTTAATGTTACATAACACTATGTATTAATCCTTGAAATTTTAGTAAGATGGAAAAATGTCTTGATCCCGAAGGCAGCTTAAACGCTCAAAGCTATGTTAGAGCATCTGAATCACAGACGTGTGTATCGATTCCTCTTTTCGATAATTTTTTGATATCGCAGAAGACTAGTCATATCACAAAATCTCATCAATCTGCAACATTGGCAACATTTCAGGTTGATCTTAACATATCCAATAGTTCGATATAGTTAGGGGAGATACACACAATCCAGTCTTTAATGGGTAAAAGAAGACAGATTCTTGCATACCTATCCCTCCACAACACTACCAGTTCCACTGTTTTTTCCATACGACTTGAACTCCTGCGCAAACGAGGTCAACACCACTATATTTTTTTGTGGTATTTCACGAAACTATTATTTCACTCTCCTTGCCTCTTTGTCAAAAACAATATAGTAGGCTTTAATATTCATAGTGATCAAAAGCGATGTCACCCCACCGTTTAACACCCTGAAGATAGGAGAGCATGAAGTGACCGATAAACTTACATTTATGGGCATCTCAACTATGATAAGGCTGCTGCTTTCTTCAATGCTCTTAAGGGTTACTACTTCACCCCCAACAACCATGTTAATTGCCATGCCATCTGCACTTTGGTCAAATGAAGTTATTCTAAAGTGCGGAAAACATAATATATAACTAACAAAAGAATACATCACTCAAGAAAGAACCTGCTGCCAAACAAGTTGCCATGCGCCGCATGTATGTTTCCAATATGTAATCACAAATGACAGCATAAACTCAAAAGCTACTCATCCACATGAAGCAGTAAATAATAAAACACATACACAGTCATCAAAATGACTTTCCTGATATAGACTATAGAAGTCCTTAAAGAACCTGCAGACTGTAGCTAAGATTTCTAATATTGTAACTTTAACCTAAGGAAGAAAGGGAACAAATTAAGGTGATAACAGAAGACAAACTGCAGGACAAAAGAATGCATGACATTGTATCATGCATTGAGACCTGGAAGAAGAGTGGCACTATACCTTCTTTGTTGGTAACTCATAATTTATCAGAAAAACGTGCGGATATAGAAGATTCACCAGAAGAAAGAAATGGAAGGCAAGCATCTGTTACAACAATCATATGAGACTTGTGCTCATCTGTTCCAATTTCACTGTCATCTCCCAACTGAGAAGTGACTTTTGGCTCCAACTCATTGCTGCTTGCCAAAATTTCTCCGAAATTCTCATTCTCTCTGCTTCGGCTACGTCACTGTACTGGTACATCGGTTAAATAACACATGATTTTAGCAAACATTCGCAATACTTACGCAGCAAAAGGAAAATTGGACAATTATGCAAAGGTAGCTTAAATATTTTGGTTAAATGCAAGATGTTTATGAAAATCTAACCAACAATTTTTTTATTTCTCGTGAGCACAGAGTTAAACCGATATTTGCAAAATGAGAGTGGAAGACAAGTTCATAGTGAGTCACGTCATTAAAGGAAAGAAAAGATAACTACATCAAAGTTTTAAATCAAAAAAGTATTACAAAAAATAATTTATTATCAAAAAAATAAAAATTTTATAATTATTGATTAATACAATTAAAAATTTATACCAAACGTATTAAAATGAGGGTAGAATATTGTAAAAAAACACGGGGACTAGCTATTTTACCTAATAGTCGAGTTTAGAGGGCGAAAAAAGAGTAACCAAAGAACAAAGAGGAGAAATTATAGAAGAATATTGGAAAAAGAAAATAACTGGGAAACAAAGAGAAAAAATTAAAACAAACGAAAGGAAAAAGTTGGCCATCAAAATAATTGATAAACAACATATAAGCTTAGAGAGCATGAAAAGGTCAAAAACTGTATATGTACAAGAAAACGGCATATTTTAGAAAAATTTAAAAAAAAAAAAAAAAAAAAAAAAAAAAAAAAAAATTAAAAAAAAACATATGAAAATAAAGGATCAAAGGAGTGGACAAGAGCGTGACATGAATCCTGTCTGCTTCGCGAATGTTTTCCAACAACCCATAAAAAAAAAATAATCCACAACACTAAACAAAACTCACACAAAATGTGAACTGTAAGTATTTACATATTAAATGGGGGGGGGGAGAAATTTTCATATTGTTTTTGTTGTTCGCTAAAATAGGAAGTAAGACATAGTGGGGTTCAAAGATTTGTTCCCAACGCTCAATATAAAGAGAGAAAACAAAGATGAGCTTTTTCAAATGATTTCACAAATATACAAACGAAAACCAAGATATACATCGTTTAACTCAATACTTACATAGTACATTTTACTCTACAATATATTTTACTCATATCTAATCTGATCTTCACATATAGACACAAATAAGTATAATCAACTAACCTCCAGATCATATAAATGACTGATTCAACCATGAAGGAAAGGGAGAGGGAGGGGGGGGGGAGGGGGGGAGGGGGGGGGGGGTTAAATCACTTCTATCAGCATTTCGTTTTTTTCTTTTTAAATTAAAAATTTTTTCGTTTCTTCAAATTCAATATCCTCAATGATTATCTAAATCATAAAAAGCATTTTGTTTTTTACCAAGAAATCAATTAAAAAAAAAAAAAAAATAAATAAAACAAATTAAATTTCACTGAGAACAATTTGTATAGATTAAACAAAACAAATTTTTAATTTTTCAACAAAGTCCAAAACAATTTTAAAAAAAAACTTAAAAAAAAAAAAAAAAAAAAAAAAAAAAAAAAAAAAAAAAAAAAAAAAAAAAAAAAAAAAAAAAAAAAAAAAAAAAAAAATTTTTTTTTATATTATTTCTACAACCATATAGTAAATAATAAATAAACAATAACAAAATATAAAAAAAGTAAAAATTTTTTTAAAAAAACAATATTAAAGCTGTTTGATTTGCAATCCAATACAATTCCTTGTTTTTAAAGTAAAATTTTTTTTTTTTTTAAAAAGCAAAACAATCTGTCCTTGAAAACTTATTACATTATTGTTAAAGAATAAGACTCCACTTTAAAAACCAACTCCAGCTATACCAAAATTTTCCATTTTTATGCCAAACTCTCAAACTAACCTCTCCATATTTCTCCTCTCTCCTTGATTTGTCACTTCAAAAGTCCGAAGAATTCAAAGACTCAAGATCATCGAGTTCTTAAATGGGTTTTGACGATGGGTGTAATACAGGCCTTGTGCTGGGGTTAGGTTTCACAGCACACATAGAAACTCCTCCTTCAAAGGCCAGTCTCAACCAGATTCCTAGAAGGCCTTCTCTAAAGTTTGATCCGGCTGTCACGGAGGCTGCGAATTTTGAACCATCGTTAACTTTAGCGCTTCCTGGTGGGATTTATCATCAAGATGCTGCTGCTCCCAAAAACAAAGGCGTTGAGGAATCTGGTGGTGGTGGTGATCAATTGTATCGTCAGGCTTCTCCCCACAGTGCTGTTTCTTCATTTTCTAGCGGTAGAGTCAAGAGGGAAAGAGACCTTAGCAGCGAAGAGATAGAGGTAGAGAGAGTTTCTTCAAGAGTTAGTGATGAAGACGAAGACGGTGTTAATGCTAGAAAGAAACTTAGACTCACAAAAGAACAATCTGCTCTTCTTGAAGAAAGCTTCAAACAACATAGCACTCTCAATCCCGTAATAATCTCTCTCTCTCTCTCTCTTTCTTTTATGCTTTTAGCTTCATTAATATCCTTCATCGAACTGTCAAAATATTAATCTTTTATTGTGATTTGTCTCCAGAAGCAAAAGCAAGCTTTGGCAAGGCAGTTAAACCTACGGCCAAGACAAGTTGAAGTATGGTTCCAGAACAGAAGGGCCAGGTAAATGATATGTTTATTATCCTTAATCCTATTTTAAGCCATAACTCACAGAACAAAACCAGTACCAAAATAACCCAGTAACTATCCAAACGGCCCACAAGAAAAGAAAAAAGAATTAACAGAACATTTTCATATGAAAAGCACTTGTACTTGCAGCACCCAGAAGCTCTTTGCGACAGGCTTTCATTATGTGGATAGAAGATTTTCTGTTCTCTCTCTTCTTATTAATATTCCAAATCGTGATTTATTATTGTTACTTCCTGGCAGGACGAAGCTTAAGCAAACTGAAGTGGACTGCGAATTCCTTAAGAAATGCTGTGAGACACTAACTGATGAAAACAGAAGGCTGCAAAAGGAGCTACAAGAACTCAAAGCACTGAAACTCGCCCAACCGCTTTACATGCATATGCCGGCGGCTACGCTGACGATGTGTCCTTCTTGTGAAAGAATCGGCAGCATCGCAGACGGAAATTCCAAGGGCTCCTTTCCATTGTCTCCTAAGCCTCCTCACTGCTATAATCCCTTCACCAATCCTTCACCAGCTTATTAATTATGTTGTTAAATAGGATTAGGATAATTAATCAAAATTAAAAATATAATTAATTCATCCGAATCCCCCCACAACCCCTCTTGTTTTTTTGGTTAAGGGTTTGTAGCTAAAGATATAGCAGTGTAATTAATCAATTAATTTGTAGAAAAATACAGAACTTGCGCAAACTCTTATATATTAATTGTTACTCATCTTTTTATTATTTATGTCTGCAAATTGTTAAACAAAGCTCGGAGGACATCTATAAATGAATACTATCTTTTATTATTATTAATATATATATATACATATATTTTCTTTATGCTTTCGAATTTGTTGTTTGCTTTGATTATTACATAATTGGATTTGGGTGGACAGAGAAAATAGCAGGCACATGCCTTTGTCTAAAGATAGCGTTGTATTGGATTGGCCTCTTTGATCTATAATTTTGGGACAACTACATCTGCATGATATCTCCATAGCTCTTAAGGCTTTATTGCACAAAGCATGTGACTCCTCAAATAAATCAGATACTGCTGGTCATAAATTGACTTCCGATTAAAATCCAAGTCTAAATGTACAAGTTTCTTCGTTCAATACTTAGATACGGCCTTAATTTGCTCTCAATTTTTTTTATTCTAATTTATATAATAATAAATTTAAAAATTACTTGAATCACAATTAAATTTATCACGTTAATTTAGGTGTTAAAAAATAATATATAATTTTGAAAAAGAAATTATATAATTTGTGCTTTGATTGAGGGAGAAAAAGGGCGTGGGAAAGGAGGTTACCTCACGTGTATTGTCTTTAAATCAGTTGTTTTATGAGAAGAAAGAGTCAACATGTGAACTGGGATGGCAAGGGGCTTGTAGATAAAGAAAAGAATAGATGATTCACTTAAATAATAATAATAATTATTATTATATTAATTTTTTTTGGAGACAAGGGTAGTGATCACGTGACGTGCTCACCCTTTTTAGATGATTGGTGGGCCACATCCACGTGATGTCCCAATGGGCATTCCTTTCTCTCTTCTCGGCATTTTTCTTTCCGAATTTTCCATGAAGGTCATATATTCAGAAAACTAGATATTCCTCTTTGCAATATTATGGTAACGTATCCCAGTAGGAGGATCATCGATCAACAAAATGAACGGTCCAGATTTATGAAAGCAAACCGTCATCGTCGTGATCATCATGGATGGTGTGCATTACATGAATGATGCGAGGGTTCTGCTTAAAAATATTTACATGTACAATTAGTCCACGCATCATTTGTTGATGCCCTGAAATTAAGGTGTGGAGCGTGGACCAATAAATGATGAGAAAGACTTTCAATGGAAAAGAAAAAAACTTTCCCGGAAACTACTCAACCTGAAAACATTCTTTCATCATCGCTTCCATCACCATTGTTTTACCATCACCATCATCCTGATATGAACTCTTCAACCCTTCTTTCGACTTTCATTATTTATTATTTACTTTAATATTCATAGGGTATTTTTTTTTCCCTTCATCTTGGGTGTGAAAGAGAAGACCATCAAAATGAAATAGAGGGAAGAATTAGAACAGCAAAATATTTCAAGTATGGGAGATAATGAAAAAGCAGCTTCAGCAAAAGTGCTTTTCAATCTTAATCTGCTTCTTTTGATGATTATAGATTTGCTTTACGTGTGCACCCACCTAAATTATATTTTGAAAAAGACCCAAAGACATTTGTCTTCTGTTGGTTAAATGGTCGGCCAGTTCTGTGTTGTTTTATGCCCATACAAGAACTGGATCATGCCATTATGCAACAGATTGTGCATTATTCTGCATTGTTTATTGGTATACGATTACAATCATCTTCATATCTAATTCTACAAAGAAATCAAGTTTTTTTTTGTTCTTACTCAGCAGCGTCAATTATGCATTGTTTATGGCAAACTTAAATGCAAAGCTAGACAAATCACAGCACGGCACGTTGTTGAGGATGAAATAATTGAATTTAGCGAGGGCAAAATGCTGAAATAAAAAGCTTGTTTACCCAATTAGTTAAGCTGCTAATTACGCTAGTGCACATGGGCTTGGGCTCGTTTACTAATAATAGTTTAAAATTAAAACAAAACAAAAACAAAACTGTCTGGTGGGTGTGATTAATTCCTTAATCAATAAACAAAGAATTTGGGCTAGTTAATAATCGGGAAGCCGACCTAAGAAGAACATAATACAATCAATACATTAATTAAGAGTAAAGTGACATGCAACATAATAACACGGTTGATTCTATTTATGCTCAATGATTTTGCATAAAATGTCAAAACGCAACGGCACGGAGGTCCTTTTGCTTCAACAAATATTGTCCTACTTAGATCCTTTGCGATTTAGTAATTAAAGCAAAAGATATCTGCACCATGTGACTTGTTGTAATCTTTCGATGAAACATCGCATTGCTCCTACAAATTGATGTAATACCGATAATATAGAGTTTGTAACTAGCTCACCATATTTCCAAACAATGATGTTGGATTGCAAGTTTTCGTAGTTTGAAAGTTGAAGTAAAATTAAACCATTAATGGAACGGCATTGTATCTGTTGGTAGTCAAGACTTGTGATCAAGAAGATTGAATGACATTATTACAATGCGTTGATGGCTGCCAACAAACAAAACAATGCTAAAATATCCATTACCTTCAACAAAAGTTATTGATTATCCACAAACCAGAAGCCTTGGGAATGGAACAATATTGATAAAAAGAACAGGTTTTGGTGATGTGTGATTGTCATCGTTAGATATTATAATAGATTGTGTAACAGATTTTGTTAATCACATAATTCAAGCTTGGATGGATCTAGAACGTTTTTCTGTCATGATTCATGGGACTATTTGATGAATTATTTATACAAAATAAGTAATAATAATATAATTTTATATATTAAATTTAGTTATTACACATTAAATATAAGATACAATTAATTTTTTACATTATTATATTAGTTGTATTAAATTTTATGTTAAGCAGCAGTCCATTACCAGAATACAGAATATTCTATTCAAGTATTATGTATTTTCAATGGGAAATGTGAGGGCAAAATGGTCATTACATGTAATGTTAATTTTAAAACAACTTTTTAAAGTTATTTAATTCAATTGAAAAAATCAAATATAATATGACAGGTCAATAATATTGACCCAAATCTGGGCTCTCGCCCACAATATTGGCCCGTTTGTAATTTTCACGTTCCTGCTTCTACTGGACGTGTGCGTTTCCTCTTACATTACATTAAAAACTACAACACATTTAATCCTACACGTGTATTTAATCAAATATCCTGCAGCATAACCATGGCTGAAACATCAATAATGATTAATTAATTGGCAAATGTTTCAGCGGTACTTAGTCTATGAAGTCTAGAGATTGGTGATACAGTTGAAGTCTGAGACTCAGACGAGTTGATTATTAGCCTGAAAATAGATTACGTGAAATGATTATATAGTATTGGTGTCTGCCCAACTTCTTGCCATTTGCGTTTAACAATTAAGTGGCCAAACCAACACTAAACATATTCGGTCCAAAAACCAGGAGCCAAGAAGGTAGATATATTCATAGCTCTACCTACTCTTCTCATATTACTTTCAAACTGTGGTCTCCACGCCTTGCGGCAAGCAACTCTCTGAATATTGCAAGGCTTTGCATGCTCATTTCATCGGGGAGGTTAGCAAGAATTTCAAACCAGGGTTGATTTTCTCTGGCATGCGGGATATATGCATCGTTTTTGAATTCTTAACAAGCGAGATCGATTCAGTTGGTAATTATATATGGGGGGCGTGCTAGCAGGACTTGTGATTCTACTGATATTCGTGAACCATGGAGTTCTTGCTGGTGCTTCTTCAGGAATTTCTAACTTCACTCAGTTTGAATATTCTTCCCGCAATAATATTGCTTCTTGCAATGTCACTTTGGAAGACAAGAGAGGCATTCCTACAGGCGCCGATCCTCTGCATAACAGGTGAAAACCCTTGCTCCAGTTTTAAGAGATGAATCGATATGGGGCATTTTTTCTTTTATTTACTTTTGTTTGTGGGTTTCTGCCCAATGGAATATGAATGTTTATCGGCAATGCAAGATGATATTGTTCTTTAATGTTGATCTGACATGTTATAGCATGAGTTGTCCCCTTTGTTTGGTACCATCATCGAATGAAATTCTTACACTGCATCTGCATGCCTATCCACCTATATTATAAGCGTCTTCTAAGCTTTCGTTCATTAAACGGCGAGTTTTCAGAAACATCTCAAACTACCCTATTCGAAAAAATTAAAAAAAAATCACTTTACTGACATTGTTTATATATATATTTTTAAATAATACTTAATTTTCATTAATATTATAAAATTTATTTTCTATTAAGTTTTTTTTTATATTATAAATTCCCTTTTTTATAAAATTACTTGTAATGAATATTTTTTTCTCAAATAAATCACACACCATAAAAAAAAATTTTTAGTACCAAACTACAATTTGATATAAAATAAAAAGAAATTGATTAAAATTTTACTTTTATCTTAACGAATTTAGTTAATAAAAATTATATATATATGAGGTGAAATTTTAATATATATTTTATTTGTGTTTGTGTAATTACTTTAATACCCTTTAAATAATAAATGAATTTTTTTAAAAAAAAATATTGAGAAATTCCCATTAGTAAATTGCATAATAAAGTTTTCAATGAATGAAATTAATCATCACGTGCCCACCATGCAGTAGTAGTTGATGTCACACCGCGCACGCATGTGCACACTCTGCTTCGACGATTAATCTATTTGTTATTAAAATACCACGCGTGGATAAGCCTTTCAATCTTTAACGTTAGAGCCGAATGAGTTTTTGCCATGGATGGTTGGTTTCCGGTTTAGCCTTGGGGTTGTGCAAATGTTGTCTTCCAATGTCTCTTTCTCTTGTCAGTTTGTTTTTCATATAACATGACCAAAAAAAATGCTTCAACGCTTTAAATATCAGTAAGAAAATAAAAAATAGTGAGTTGACAAAGAAAAAAATAAAAATAAAAATATTAAAAAAATAAATAAAATTCTTCCTCAATATAGCAAAAAAATAAAAAAATAAAAAATAGCGAATTAGTAAAAAGATCGATATTTTTTCCTAAAATAAATTTTATATAATTAAAAAAATAAATTAATTTTAAATTTAATAGTTGATTTATTGATAAATATTTAAATTTATAATATGCAAATATATTTGTTAGCTATGTTCTTTTTTTAATGAATTTTTATGGATAAATTTAATTTTAAATACAATCTAAAGTTATTATTTATATATTTGGGTGTCTTTAACTTTCAATAATATTTTAAAAATTTTATTACTAATAATAATAATAAATTATTATTATTTTAATTTTATTTAGCAACCATTTTTGTATTTTATAAAAATTAAAAAAATTATATCTTTAATATAATTAAAGTATAATTATTAAATTAATATGATTAGTTTGTATAAATTACGATAAATATAAAATATAAAATAAAAATATGAATTATAAATTAGTATAAAATAAAAATTTTTATATATAATAAAAATGTCGAGAAAAGAAAAATAATTATAATTATAATAAATTTATGCAAATACCAAAATTTATAAAATTTATTAGTTGTTATATTAATTACTGTATATTATTTTTTAATTAATTTCTTATATTTTAAATCTATATTATATTAACTTTTTTTTGATAAATAACTTGAATGATAATTTATTTAAATAATTACTTATTAAATAATAAAATTATATATATATATATATATTTAGAAAAAATATATAAAATAAAAATAAAATTAGAAATTCTAACTTTAAAGAATGTGAAATCACGATTATTTTGACGTCGACCAAACGGTCTATAAGGGCCAGCACGAAAGTCAAAGACCGAGTACAAGTTCAACCAAGTTTTATGGGTCAAGCTAATGTAGACTATTTAAGAATGAATCCAAACAATGCCCGGCCCGGCTCAGCCGATTTCCACTCGCGCAGCTTGGTGGCGCTTATGTAGCGATCACCGGATCGTCACTGCAACAATCAACTGAAAGCCGTTTCTTCTTCGAGTTTGTTTTGAAATCAAATGGTAGAGTATCCCAAATATGCAGAAACTTAAATTATTTTATTGAAGCTGATTTTGGTTGATAGATTTTAAGCCAAATTTTTTTTTAATTTTATTTTTTCTCTGTGAACGTAGGAACATGTTGAGCAGAGCAGATGCAGAGAGACCGGTAATTCCTCGTCATTTAGTCGCTCGGTCTACGCAGAGGTTGTTTTAATTGTCGTATCCCTTCTTCAAATTAGAAACTAAAAGCTTTTCAGTGGTGTGTAGGAGATAAAGATATTTAGCAATCTTGTAGCTATTGAAATTGCTGGATGTAATTTTCTTTGGATTTCTTAAATATTTCTTTTTGGAAATTGTGTTACAAATTTCTGATACTATAGTAGTGTACGTGAAGTGTCGTTGTTGATGAATCATACCAATGCAATTGATTATAAATTGTGTTTAGTTCTAGTGGCCTTCATTTTTTTGATCAATATTCGTGATGCTTTTTGATTTTGTCATTCGAAATAAACGGTAAGCTTTTGAGGATAATTGCCTTGATGCTTGTTAAATTTTATTATTTCACACGTACAGATAGAAGAGGTTGGATGGGAGCGTCTGGTGAGACTGAGCGAAGATCAAAAGTTTCTTAGTTTTCGTGTTACGTAAGCTTCATTCTATTAATTTGTTTCAATTGTAGTGTTAATGGAAATAGAGTTTTCTGGTGGTGACAAACGATAAAATTGTTTTTGGTTCTGATAGATTAATGATTTTGCAAAATGCAATTTGTTTTCCTTCATGCCTAAAAGTATCAGAGGATTCTATGCATCTTTTGAGTGTAGGAGTAACTAAGTTGTTTTGCAATATTCCTGAATCAGGTGAGCGCTAAATTATCAAGCATACTTTCTTCTTAAGAGAGTGTTTGACAGGGGTTCTACTTTTTTTGTTTTTCACTTTTACAGCAAGTGTGGCTTTTTGATATGGTTATGTTACTTGCTGACCAATTAAAAACCTAACCAAATTCTCTATGCATTTACATTGTTAGTTCTTGTGTAATGTGTATTTCCTTCTACTTTTTCTTTTTTTGCAATGGGTTGGGGTTGCCGCTTCCCTCTTTCAAACTCAACCTTTGTCCGTTGTGTATAAAACATAGATGCTAAAACTGCATTCTTTGTTGTGAAATCATGCATGACCCCAAATTCTACAAATTATTTTTATTGCTCCAGTAAATGCAGTCATGTAGGATCCTGGTAGGATCAGAGGACCAAACTAGGTATGGATCCAGCTTGGTCTATGAGGCATGCAAAGAAGCACTTAAGCTCCAATGGTGACGTTTTACATTATCTCGCATATTTGGTATGTGAATCAGATAATGTTTATTGATGAACAAAAATAACGCTTGCTCTTAAACAAAAATGCAAGGAGAAAAGGATATAAATCTATTGACTTACAACCTATGCAAATGACAGGAATTCAAAATATTTGTGTGTACACCTGCAAAATCAAGTTATAAGCTAGGGATCTAACCCTTGAGTTATAACCAAACATATATAATGCTTGGTTATTTGATGAAAGTTATACTTATTACAATTTTTTTTGACGCATTAGGCTTGTCAGTTAAAAAAAGGATTTCTTAATGTAGATCTGTTGTAATGGTGATTATATGTCTAGCACCCATTGGAGTGAGAAATGCTTGCAATTTTATAACAAACTTGCAAACAGAAGAACTTGAGTTTTAAACATGACATGAGCATACACAAACTTGAAGTGTAGACTTCACTATCTAATGCTGCAAAAGTTTATGAATGTGTCTTTGGCATTGGTACAGTAACATGTTCTGTGCTAACACTTTCGTGGTGACCATTTTTCCTATCAATTGTGAATTTTTTGTTAATGTTTCTTCACAGTTAAAAAAGTCAGGATTTTCAATTTGTGTTTTTATTGTGTTTTATTTTAGCAATGGACTCAACCGTTTGTATATTTGAGTTCCAGAGATAAGAAGGGAAGAGTGCATTGTATGGAAATTCAATTGAATGAGAACTATCCCAAAAGTCCACCTTCAATTTCAGTGGTTGGTATTGTATAATCTCTTTGATCTTTCAGCTCTTCCAGTTCTAATAACTTTTTTATCAGGATGTACCATATACATTTAATTTTAAATGGACAAGAAATTCAAGACTGAAAGACTTGCTGCAGCAGTTCGTGCAGGTATTTAGCAGTTCTATTTGCCTTTTTCCTGATTTTGTTTATCTCTCAAGGATGTGGTTTATCTTATCATTTGATTATGCTTGTGAGCCATTGCTTTTACTAAGGAGTGTCAACCTCTTCGCTCTTCACAGCATCTAGCAAAGCTTCAGGAAATTTGGACTATTTTGGACGAGATTGACAAATCTCTTTGGGTTGTTGACATTAAACAGTCGTCTCGTGCTAGTGCTTGTCGCCAAATTAATTTGGGTAAGCAATTTGTTGATCAGAAATTGCATTTATAATTGTTTTATATTTTGGCCTGTCACCATTTTTTCAGGTTTATATATCTTCTTTTCTCCCCTACAGGAAATGATTGCTTCATCGTGTTGTCTATACATGTCGACGATCCTAGGTCTTTACCTGAGTAAGATTTTATCTCCAAGTAGATATCAGACTGCTATTGCTTTTCATTCAGTAATGAGTATTTTAACTTTTGGTAGTTGTCGTTTTATGGGTTCTGCTCCAATGGTGACTTCCTTCCGAAAGACATGGCAAAGAAATAGCAAGAGATGGTAAGCCAATCAATCTTGCTTTTAAAAGTTATTTACCAAAGTCATTGTTGATTCACCTGCAAATGTTTAATTATTTTTTGTTCCTTCTAGAGCAACCTCAGGTTTATTTAGTATCTTGAGGATTTTCCAGGTGGCCTCACCTTAAGAGGTTGAACAGGGATAGTATTGTTTCAATGTCGTATTTTTGTGAAGTTTTTGAAAGTTTGTGGAAGAAAGAATTCCTCCTTCCTTCCCCCTCCCAAGTGTGGAATATATGTGTTGTATTATTATTGGTTCTGATGTCTGAATTTGCTATCATTTTGTCCCAATAGGCAATAGTCTTTGTTCTAATGGACCTGTTCCCCTCATCTTCTGAAAAGTGGATATACTTGATTGTCAAATATTTCGTAATTGGGTGATATATTCTATCATAGGAACAAGGACAAACCATTTTTGGAAAATGTTGCAAACCTTTTGGAGATTCAACTACCGAGACCCCCCGTTCATCAGAGCAATCATTGCCATGTTGAGTGTGGGATTTGTTATGCTCAATTTCTTCCTATTGGTAATGCTTTGTACATATATGACTTAATTGCTTATGAACTTATACTTTGTTGATCCATTGACTGTGCAATTTCTGTATAGACGAAGAGCTTGGAGGTACGAGCGGAAGTGGAACCGATTATACATGTGATAATGCTAGTTGCAGCAAGGACTTTCATAGCATTTGTCTTGGGGACTGGTTACGTTCAATCACAACAACAAGGCAGTATGTTGTGTTTCTGTCAACTTTCCTCTCTTTTTTACTTTAACATCCTTTTAGTTGGTGGAGGAATTTTTTGGGGCTACTCATATGGTTCATGCAGGAGTACAACTTTAGTTGTCATTTGCCATAAATCATAACAAGGGTATATTGGTTGTGCTCCATTCCTACCTATCTGCTGTTGTCTTTAGTGGTATTTCCTTGTTCTTAATTGTATCTTATACAAGGCACTTGTTTATGCAAACAAACAGAACCCAGCATTCAAGTCACTGCCTCATTCTACTTCTTGTCAGGAGTTGATTAAAATTTTTACTGAAAGTATAGATAAGACGTGTAGATTTCCTTGTGATGTTTTCATGTGACTTTGTAGGCACAAAGTAAAAGCTAGATTGTGTTTCAATGAATAATTGGAATTTTTGCTTCTGTAGAGGAAATAGTTACAATTAACAGATGATGGTACCCTTTTTTTCTTTTTTGTTTTTTTGTGCTTTTTCTGCCTGGCTTTTTACCATCACTGATGGTCATGATTGTCATATATTGTGCTTGCTTTCTTGGTGATTGATAATTCTTTTTCTTTCTTAGAAATTTTCCACAGATTGTTGCATTTCCAAACCTGTCCTCATTTGTGCACTTCTTCCTCTTTTAAAGATGCATGGTGCACTTGTAAATATTTCTTCCCTGTCAAGTTGCTTCCAGCCCCACTTATGGTTACCCATACTTGTCAATATAAATCATTTCACTAGAACAATTAGGTATATTAGCTTTACTCTGCACCACAATGAAAATTTAGTATTAACCAGTGTGCTGTGGGTTAGGGAGGTCCAGCTAATCATGTCAAATATGTACCATCCGATTGCCATTTATATCTTCAATGTGGCTGTCTTTCATCTAAGCTACGTGTTTTACAGTCTCTGTGTATATTGTTGTTGCAGGTCATATGATGTTCTCTTTGGGAATTGTCCATACTGTTCAGAGCCAGTTGCAGTGAAATTCAATCATGCAAAGAAGTGAACTCTTATGTCTTCATTAATTCTGGCCAAAGATCTCCAGGCAATCTCATTTCTGGAAGAAGTTGCCTAAATTACAAAGCATGGATAAGATATTCAATATCTTGGATTTTGATTAGGCAGGGATTGTTGTGTCTTTCGCTAATGCAGCCACCGGGATTTCATTGTTCTAATCTGTGACATTAAAAATACATTAGAACAGTGAAGCAATGTACACACATCCTCTCATGACTTGTAGTGCTCATTTTTTTATTATGCATGATCCGTGATTTAACAATGTTGCTTTCTGTCATTATGTTATCTTGTTCTAACCTAATTTGCTGACCTATGCTTTTTTTGCAGTGTATACACCTGATGGGGACATGCCAAGGAGATAGAGGTTACCTCAACTCAACTCAATTCTACGTTTTCTAGGATTTTTCACATTTTTCTTGCCCATGCTTCTATAGTCTAAGCTATATATCCGGTGCTTGAAACTTTCCGATCCTAGGTACTTGTTTGGTAGAACTGTTGTGCAATTGAGCCATCAATTTTTAATTTTTACTTATCTTAGCTTTGAAAAAGATAAAAACTAGACCTACGAAATCACAGTATAATAGTTGTATTTTAACATTTGCGTTACATGATTTACTTGTACAGAACTATCAGATAGATGTGAAATAATGAGATAGATAATTGCATACTATGTAACCTCTTGCGGTATTGTTATGACATTTGTCACATCAATTAGAATAATATTGTTACTCAGGGAAACCTTTGCCTTTCACTAATATCGTTGTATTACAAATTTGGCTCTCTTTAAACTATTGTCTATTCTATCTTTAAACTATTGTCTATTCTATTTTAAGATGGTTAACAAGTTGGAGCCCTGTCTTAGGAATAATTAGCCGATCAAACAGTAGTCCGCAATGCCTGGACGGTTGGTCGAGTAGTGTAACCCTGATCAGAAAATATAGCTGTGTCTTTGCCAGCACCACTCTAGAATGGGTTTAAGTGCAATATTAAATATGTTGCTGGCTATAGCTTCAGAGAATGGTCCCCTTTAAATATCTACAGTCAAACAACAGGTTGAGTAAGATGAAATTAGTCAAGGTCCTTTCGTGAAATATCTAATTGCTTGTTATATCTAGCTCTTCGCCCTTGGCTACAAGATGGCATAATTGCAAATCAATTCACAAATTTTTTAGTCAACAGCAATAATTTCACCTTTTCCTTTGGTTTTATGGTGGTTGTCCTTTTTATATATAAAAAATTCTGATTTAAAAGCTATGACACAAGAATTAAAAATCTTGTTACAATATTCAAAATTTCTGATACCTTTTTTTTATCAAAAGAGCAGGTCCGTGCTCATAATTGTTTCGACCCCCTTACAACTACTCTTCTGGCTACAAGTTTTGGGCCTGTGGCGTGCAAAGGCCAGCCTCTTACAGGCCACGCCCCTATTTATTTGGTAATTGAATCGCTATTTTGTACGTTAAAGTCTCCACGTAAATCAATTGCTTCAGACCATTTGAAAGCAACAAGAGGTGTAAACCAGCAGTGGTTACAGCCTAATTTTTTCTAACCCGATTTTGAACAGTAACAATTCAAATAACAATAGGCAATTGGAGGTTTGGTTGTTCCCTCCTCTTTTTCTTGCTTATATCATAATGGACTGACTGTTTGAGCGACGACAGACATATAAATGCAAACACGAGACATCTTTTTCACAATTGTGCAGAAACTTTTATTGGCCAGGAATACTGACAGCACATTCAAACATATATCTGGTACAAGTAGAAATGGAAACCACAAGCCCCACCCCTCTTTTATTTTTCTAATCCCATAATCACACTTTAAATGCACACAATGTTTATTCCACTTTTTACCCCTTAGTTTGCATGATTCGTTTCGTGTGAAACGAAAAAGTATACTAAAGGACATGTACGTGAAGTATGACATAGTTATGTATGTACCCAATTGGTGGAAATATTATGCTATGCTTAATTGGGTTCGTTTGTAACTTATATGTCGGCCAGGCATTCCGGTGGTGTAACTGGGTATCTTGATTTATCGGTGCAATAATCATAGATCATGTGGTGTAGACGAACCCATCTGTATTTTCTTGCTTCAATGGCACCAAGTGCTTGATAATTTTTTGCCTCCCACCAATTCCCAGGGTTTGAAACACAGCTTGCTGGCCCTGGAACTGGGCATCCTTCAATGTCAAAGTCTTTGTAATAAGCAAAGAAAGGAGCTTTACTCCAATCTATTTTCTCTAGTCCACCTCTTGTTGCCCAATCATCTGCTTCCCACAGTGTTGAATACACTCCCATGGGTTGGTTCGTAGGAAATGGGACCCTTCCACTGTTCTTGTAAACCCTGATCGGCACATCATCAACATAGAAACTGCACCCAACAACCAAAAAACAAGTTTAAAATATTTCTAAAAACAATGTTTGTTAGATTTAACCTGTATTTTAAGAAGACAAAATTTTGAACACCATTTGAAAACACATCGACAGTAAACTTACACAATATGGTGATGGTTCCAGAAAATAGAGTAAATGTGGAAATCTGCTGCAGGGTCAAACCAGAGGTTCACTCTTTGTTCCCTATCACCTTTTCCATGAGCATAGATATTGGTTTGCACTGTGTATGGCTGACCGGATCGATTTCCCAGGAACTCAAAATCCAGCTCGTCTCTGATAGTGTCGGTGTCGGAATTCATCTATGAAAAACAAAAGGTTCGTTTTTCATTTCACAACAATTCAACGTTTGAAAGAGAAAAAAGAAATGAGTTAGTTAATGCTAGTTCGCATACATAAAATGCAGTGACAGTTCCAGCAGAATCTCCAGGAACAAGCTTGATCTTGATGCTAACACGCCCAAACAAATACTGTCTTTTGGAAGCAAACCCACATCCTAAAAAAATGTTTGTTTTGTTTTTAGAGCAAAAAATCAAATAAAATAATACTTCAATCAATCATGTTCCAGATTAAAGCTCCTAGAATGTTTGTTTTGTACAAGACCTGAGTTCTGGTCCAGAACTAGCTGGATGGCCCTCCCTTTATCAATTTGCCTGATATGGGATTCAGACCATGCGACTTTAAAGTCTTCAGCAAAAGTAGCCGGTCGCCCTAAAACACAGAAAGAGAATGCGAGAATGTAAAAGCAAAGAAACAACACAACATTTCTTAAAGATGGATGGATTGCCATAACTTTGTGTGTTACTAACTGATCAGAAGGAGAATTATATCTATGATTTAGAGAAGTTGTGCGTATAGGTATTTATATAGGAAGGAGATTAAGGAGAAAGAATTGATGTGCACTGTCGCATTCAAACAGAATGCGCTGGCTTTCTATCCAGCTAATCACCATCCGTCATTAGGCCCTACCAAAACCCAACTATCTTCTTCTTAGTATTTGCCTTTCAAGCTCTATTATTCTTCGCCCGCCGTCTACCTCTTTGATCGAACGATACACAAAAGTATCTAAATTTTGTCTTTGAATAACTATGTGCTACTAAATTTTATGATTCCTTAACCCTTATCTCCGAGTGAATTCCAGAGTTATTGATCATGAAATTGCAAATTAATAATAGTAAAGTTGACAATTGAGGTTTCAAGAGACACGATTTAATTAAATACCAAGTAGATTTACTTGCAGCTAGCTATGTCTTTCAAGTTTTTTTTCTTTTCTTTCTTCCTCTTGTTTCAAGTTAAATTATCTCAAATCATAATGATATATATATATATATAATAACAACAATAATAATTCAATCCAAATATTATATTTTACAAAATATAAATTTATACTTGATTAGTGACATTTTGAAATTAAATTGTAATCATTCAGTATGAATCATTAAAAGTTATCAAGTTTGTATACAAACATTTAGACAATAAAAATTAGCTATATATCGGATTAATTAGTCGAATTATTTTCGTAGCCCTTCAATAGTGCCTCGTGAGAATTGAATGTACATGTTAGGAAATGAAAATGGCTTTTAAGAGTTCATAGAGCTAACCCTAGATACTGATATTTGCCAATGTACATGTATATGACCATGAGACAAATAAATGAAAGAAGGATTGGAAGGCATTTGCCAACTCACCATACCAAACCAAAGCATAACACTAGCAGTGGTGGATGACTTTTGCTTTGAGTTAATTTTGGTTCAAAATCTTAATTGATTCAAAATCGTTGATTTTAATATGGATTAAATTAATAACAGGAGACAAATTGATCGAATGATGATTTGAAATTTTTGTTTAAATCTAAAATATTAATATAATTATAAAGATATAATTTAATTGAAAAAATATATGAGAATTATTATTTTTTAAAAAATAATATTTATGAAAAAAATATTTTGTTATTTTTTTCATCATTTCATTACGTGTTTGTTTGCAACAAACTAATCCTTTTATCTATTTTATAGAATTGATAACATTTATTCATTATCACTCGATTAACAATTTATTTATTTTTTTCTTATCGCGAAATAAGTATGAAATATGTACATGAATTGTATTATATATAAAAGTATAAAACAAGTAATCTCGTTAAAGTATGTAAATTTTAAAAAATAATGTAATATCAATTATTATTATTTTTATATTAATAAAAGCCCACACAAGTATATTTTATAGTAAAAAAAAATTAATCGTTTACAAATTATTTAATTTTATAAAATAAATTAGATTATTGATATTATAATTTATAAAATAAAATATTAATATAAGTCATTCTTTAAATGAAAATTTTTAAAATTTTATGAATTGGTTAGATTAAATTTAAATAAAATACTAAATTGATAGTTATTGATTTAGTTATTTTTTTTCTTTTAAAACTACAATAACTGATCCAAATTAATCCCATCCGTTTAGTTTTTGCCTACCCCTAAATAACAAACCCACGTCAATATAGATTAATTCCTGTGAGACTCTCATAGCAGAAGAAATCTAGGTCGGCTGATTTTGCAATTTTTGTAGTCTGATTTGATTGGACCATCTCTTAAAACCAGTGACACCACAATGGATAAGGAAGGTACCAACCATATGTTATACATAGCAATGAGTAATAGGTAGATCTAATCGATTAATGAAACTAAATTATTTGTTATTACCATGATACGAATATGCTACCCACCTCATATTAATTTCGTATGTTTTCTAGTGATAAACAACCGACAAAATTTGCATTATCCATCTGATATATTTACTTCATTTTGGGTAGTTTGGCAACACTTTCGTTGGATTTTCTATCACATTCCAGCTATGAAAGCTCAAATCAATGGTGGTTAGCAAGTGTCATTTTCCGGATTAGATGGAATTCTCAACAAGAATGTGAAATCTTTGTATTTTGGATTTGCATGTAGGAACTTACTAAAGTAATTGTGCCCGAAGTTCATATTCGAGTCATATATGCCGATGTAAAAGTGCACAAATGATGAAGCATAGAAACGGAGAGCCAACTTTAAGTACGAAATTATTAAATGTCCTTTTTGAGGGACAACAAGCTACCCAATATGCATGAAAATTAATCCATAAATCTGCCCACAAGTTTTGAGCCAGAGAGAATGGTCCAAAGTGAAATGTTTCTTCAAAATGAAAGACATCTAATCAAACACTAGAACATATTGTTATAACAAAAAAGAAAGTTTCAGGTGAGATGATATTACTAAGTTAATATCAGTATAAATGACGTAACAAAATTATTTAATTAATTAAAAAAATTATTTATTATTTGTGAATGAAAAAAATTAAAAATAAATTTTATTTTTAATTAATATAGTAAAAGAAATTTATGATATTTATTTTTATTTTTTTATTCATCATTAATAAAAAAATATCTATTTTTTTTATTAATTAGATAATTATACCATATTATCTATGTTAACGTGATTTAATCATTCCACTCAAAATCTTTTTAATAAAAGATTAGACAAAAGTACATAAATACAACTTGGGTGACATATTTATTTTAGGTGGTTTAATGTTAAAAAGATAATAACACCAGTGCCATGGATTTTCTATTATTCTTAGGTTGTTTATCTGAGCAATGTACATAATAAATACATTGTGGTTTATTTTAGGTTGTTTAATGTTAAATACATAAATTAGGACTTTTTATGATTGTATCTTAATTTAATATGAGATTCAAATTAAGATACAATCATGTATTTGAATCTCTATTATTCTCCAATTGTGGTTTCAAAAATATAAGAAAAATTGGAAAAATCAAAATGATCAAATGAGTGCTGACGGACCTCACAGTACCAGAGAGCAATCCACTGCAGCCACGAGCCCTTACAATGTGATAACCTGAGCATATACAGTTAGTTACCCTGTAATGTAATTTAAGCCGTCGACCCTCATTTCCCATGTCTCAATTAATTACTCATGATTTGCTTTTACTTTCTCAGTGCTTGGATGGGTGGGATGTGTTTCTAACCCAAAGGAAAGTATTTTTTTTCCTTTTTTAAAATATATAAAATTTCAATATCATCTATTAATTTTTTATATGATTTATTTAATATAAATATGTTGAATTAATTAGTTATTTTAAAATTTTATTTATAAATTAATTCATCATCATTAGTATTTATTTTTTATAATAAAAATAATTTTTTTACATATTTTGTAAATATATTAATTTATAATTTTATTTTATAACATCATATTTATCGTAATTCATGCAAATAGTCATATTGATTTGATACATTTAATTTTTAATTATTTTTAAAATAAATCGACTATCAAATAAAATAAAAATATTATTATTTGTGGTTAGAATATAATTTTATAAATATTATTAAAAATTAAATAATTTTAATAAATAAATTTGATATTCATATGCAATTGAATTTATGAATTAAAAAAAAGTGATGTATTTAAAATATAAAATATTTTTTAATCAACAAATATATTTACAAAGTATAATTTAAAATTTGTTATTAAATTATCTAATAAATTTATAGGTTTCGGTTATTTTATATTTAGAAATAAATTTTGAAATTAATTTAATTTTTTAATTATGAAATGCATAGAATATTTCAATTAAAGTAAGTAGTTTTATCCAAATAAAAAAATTACTGAATATAACACATATTTATATTTAAGAATTTTAAAATATATATTTACTAAGTATTTATTATAATAATTATTTTTATCAAATACAATACTTTATATTAAATATAAAAATAATTAAAAATATCAATTTATTATTAAATATTAATAAATTTATACCAATTATGGGGCGAGGTACGGGAATCAGAAGAGCCGCAAAATAATCCTGAAGGAAAAGATTTCCTACAAGGATTATTAGGAAGCTTTAGAAAGGAGAAAAGAAGAGGAAAAAAGGGATGGCATGTGGGGGTTTTTTTTTAATTCATTTCACTCCTCTGAATCTAACAATCTACTACTATTTCTGATGAATAGTATTTCTAACCTATCATTTTAACAACTACTGTATACAATTAATTTTACGAAAAAATAAATTTACCACAATTATTTAAAAGAAACCAACAACCGGAATAGGATCAACAGCGTTGGGATAAGGAATAAGATTAATAAGGGAGAGACTCTCAACCTTATTGAAATATGTTGTAATTAACTTTACCTTTGAAAGATTTTCAGAGAGATGAGAGTTTTTTGAGAAAATTTTTTTCGATCTGTTATTTGCAAATACTATCCCTTTAAGTATCAAGGTGTTTATATATAACCTAAAAGTGAACCATGGTTAAATAAAACTATGATTAAAAGAAATTCTAGTTACATAAAGAAATCTAACTCATGGTTAGATATAACCATAGTTATCTAAAAAGAAACTATAGTTACCTAAAGTAAACAAAATGATTGAAACAAACAAAAATAAATAGGTCAATTCTAGCAGATAGGTACAGGAATCTTTAAAGTTTGTCGAGCTGCAGAGGTGAAAAGGCTGGCAAAGTAAATTCATATCAGATCATCATTATCAAGGTCATCCTCTAGATCGGGAATTATTTGGAAATCTCCAAATCTTTGTATATCTAGATGGGCGCTTATAGAACGAAAGTAATCTTCTATGCTTGGATCTTCATGGATCTGACCCAAGAAAGGTGTATAGATGTTGAAATGGTATTGCTTAGTAAACACCTTCATTATACTATCTTCCATGTGTATAGTATAATTGTAGGTCCAGGTCCGGAATCTCTGGGCTGATAAAAGCAAATTTCTGAAATTGATGGTGTTTTCCATTGTTGAGGACTCTGCTTCTTCAACTAAGATCTTCCATTATTGGCTGAGCCTGAGATAAGTAGGGGTTGAGAAAGGGAATGCCTCTATTAATATCTCTATCTTAGCTTCCTTTGGATATCTTGTAGAGTAACTAGCAGGAATGGAATTTATTTGGATATTCAAAAAACCATCTCCCACTTTTCTAAGTTCAAAATATTCATACAGGATATGGGCAAGCTTCCAAGAAAGTGGTTCTATTAATTTCTTTATCTGGACTGGATGAGTAACCACTATTCTTGATAGAAAGCCCATTTCGAACAGCATCTGTAAAGGGAGAACAGAATTATCCCAATCTTCTAAGTGTGTTGTTGCTTTGAAGAGGATTAGTCCTTTTTTGCAGATACAAGCTCCGGGAATATCATGATCTTGGGCTTTATAGTACAGGCCTGTAATGCCCATCCCTGCTAGATATTGTCCATTTAGAGCAATAGATTTGAGATAGTCTTGGACTTCAATCATCCTAGTCATTTTTTCAATAAGAACGAATCCAAGGACTTTTCTTTTTGCAGGGGTGTTAAAGATGGGTTCCAATAACTTCTTTTTGGCAAACCTTTCTTTGTTTTCTTCTTGCCAGATTTTTATCTCCTTTTTCATCTTTTCTTAATTCTCTCTTTTTTCATTAAGCTCTTTTTGAATCTTCTCTATTTTTTCTTCAAGCTCTTTTATTTTTTTATTTTTTACACCCATTTCTGCTTTTACTAAATTTAACTCCTTTTGGATCATGAAGGGAGTTTGTGGAGTAAAAGTAGGTGTAGGAGAAGCCAAAAGCATAGACCTCAAATTTTCCTCTTGATTTTTTAGGTCTAAATAACAACATAAGGCATGAATAATGTCAGACTTGGATCTAGTATTAGAATTTCATAGATTATCCACCAGACATTTTTGTTCAGGCTTTAATTGGGCTTTTGGCTCTGAAAGAGAGATTTGTTCCAGAGGGAAATGAATTTAAAGTGTATGGACCGAAGAAAAAGGCATTTGGGTTTGTTAAAATAAAAAATAATGAATCTTTTTTCATGAATAATCCAATAGTGCAAACAAATAAAGAAAATCTCCTTTTTTTTTCTTTCTCTTTTTCTTATTCTTTTTTATTCTTAAAACAAGCAGCCTCTAAATATTAATTTATAATATTTTAGTTTTTATCTAAATGAGTTGAATAAAGACATAGTTCACACAAAAAATAACTAACGAGGAAACTAATAAAGCTAGCAAAATAAAAATAAAATTGACAATAATGAGAGCTCTAGTACGTATGATTCTGCCTAAATTAATTTAAATTGATTTTGCTTATTTTTATTTTTTTAAACTTATTTAAGTGTGTGGATTCAATATATTGATTACACTAATTATGTAAATGTATTTTTATTTTATATTTGACTTAATGGTATTCATCATAAGATCACAAGCATTAATCTCATTTTTAGGCCGTAATATATAATTTAAACATTTAACTAGTGGTCAATTGTATTAAAAACAATGAAAAACACTAAGTCAAGGCAAAAATCAAATAATTTTATTTTGAGGACATCATAATCGTAGAATATAAGAACTTAGTTCATTATGTAATAAAATAAAATTATTGTGATTAAGTTCAATATTAATGAAGAAATAAATAAAAGAATAGAGAAAAATTGGTTTCTTCCAAGTTGGTAGATAGCTTTTCCCAAATCCATACTTGTTGACAATTTTGTTCTACTCTCCCTTTTCTTTCTCCTTTTATTCCCAAGTTAAGTTTTGTATATAAATGTTCTCCGAAAATCCTTTTCAAAGCCCTCAAACTCTCCATGGATGATTTGAAGAAGAAGATTTTTTTGTTTGTGTCACCAAGCACCTATGCTTGATGCTCATGGTGCCTGGCACTCAATATTATTCATATCATCGTTTTCACTACAGCAAAGTTACCATAGCATCGTTATTGTAGCAACACCTACGTGCTTTGCTCTTTATTTAGTGGCAAATTTTGTGACGTCTTGTTCTGTTTCAGTGCCTAGGCGCTGCTTGCTGGATGCATAGACAATGCACTCTTTGTTTCTTATTATATTTTAGTTGTTTTGACATGCATATGACTTCTGAAATTTGTTAGATGTTCTTATCGATTGATTTTTCTAAAATTTCTAGAAATAGCAAATTTTTTCATAAGAAAGTGATAAATTCTCTCAAAAATTAGCTTAATATTAAATTATTAATATCTAAAATGTGGGTATAGATCTGTTTATTAACAATTTTTCTTCAAACAACGATACAGTAAAAAATTTAAATGTTAGATTTAGTTTGATGCGATTAAGGAATTTTGAATATATTATTCAATTACTAATAAGTACAAAGACAATTTCTATAATTTCATAATATTATAAAAATTACAGATTAAACATTAATTATAAGAAATATCACAAATTTAAAAAGTTAGAAATCACAAAAATCATGAAATCTACTATTTAACAATGTATTGGTTATGTATGTTGTTAAAGATAATTACGTGTCTTAAAAGAATATATATATATATATATATATATATATATATGTGGAGAGAGAGAAAGAGAGAGAGGACAAAAGACATGTTAGAATATCTGAAACTTCGTCACCCATACCTTGCCAAGAAAACCAAATGATTTAAAGAGCTGTAGGCAGAAAGAAGAAGAAATAATTAGAAAATATACGAAGGGTTTTCACCCGTTAGACAATGCGAATGTTGGGGAGGAGCATGGGATGGCGTGGCATGTGATTACTCTATCATGATTGGAAAGAGATATGACGAGCAACCGAGTTGAATGTATTTGTTCTTTCTTTTTTCAGAATTCAGAGATAAAATGAAGGGAAGAGAAGATTGCAGATAATACTCGGAAACAGAGAACGTATCATATCATATGGCGTGATAAGGTGGGAATGCTCAGAGACGACCAACCACCACAAGAAATCCCATAAATAAATAAAATATGTATAAACCCGCAGAATAGTTATGTCCGTTAGCTTTGTTGTCTTGCTGTTTGGGTCCTTGTCAACTTTTGTACACCTCTGTATTATTGAATAAATTAGTATGTAGCGTTGCTTTTGTGATGTGTTGTGTTTTTGTTCGATTTCTTATCTTCTCTCTGCCTATCTTGTCTGTTCCGACCAATCCACTACTGTTGCTTTTCTCTTCTTCTTCTTCTTTCTTCTTTGTGCAAGAAAAGAAATGGGCTCGTAATACGAGTTTTGAGGGTGGGCATTCCCTTTCCCTTACCCTATTCTGTGCTGGTACACTGCCATTCTTTTCTTTTAGCCATGCTGTTACAGGAATTCTCTCTTCTCATCTGCCCTACCTTTCACCCGTTCCGTCACCTCAGTGAGAGAAGACAGTGAAACAACAATTCTTCCATATATTATCTCTCTGCTTCCTGCCATTGAATTACTAAACTCCTCTTCTTCTGTTCTTGTCAATAGTAAATATTAATATTATAGTCAATATGAACTATTTACTTTCTTTAAATTGAGGATCCGTTTCCTGCTATTCTTCACTAGGCCAGCAGGAGTACTTGGCTTCGCTCCTTTATATTTGATCTCTCTCACCTCCTCTCTCTTGCTTTCAAGTTTTCAGTCCATTCCCTTTCTCTAAAATGTCATGTTCTCGCAGTTTCATATTCCCCCACCGGCTTTGCTTTTTTTCCGTTTTCTTTTTCTTCCTTCTGATTTTAAGCTCAACTGCCATGGGATTCATTGATGAAGGTAAGTCATTACTCGAGGTTAAATTTCAAGCAAAAGAAGATAAAGCAACTTGGTCGTGAAATTCTTAACTCTTTCTTTGGGTGTAGCAGGTAGAGCTCGTCTAAAATCTTCTGCTTTCTCGCCGGTGAGCTTTGAGTTTCTATGCTTACATACGCATACAAAAATAGATACTGCTCTTGACATTGAAAGAAACTAACTTTATTTGTTTAATCTTTTGTTACGATGAACAGAGAGGAAGGGAAGAAAAGGCAGCACTGAGAGCAAGGATAGGGTCAAGACCACCAAAATGTGAGAGAAGGTGCAGCTCATGCGGGCACTGTGAACCAATCCAAGTTCCTACAAATCCTCAAGTTCAAAATGGAAAGAGCAACTCTTCAACAATCTTCGCCTTTGCCAATGATAAAGGAGATGACAACTCTAACTACAAACCCATGAGTTGGAAATGCAAGTGTGGCAAATTCATCTTCGATCCATGATATAATCCTCCCTCCCTGTTAGCTGAAGCTAACAACAACTTCATTTAGGTAACTCATTATTCAATTCTTATTGGACAACTTTTGTAGTGCTATAATACTCTAAATAAAAGAATTAGAACAAAAATTCTCTCTCTCTCTCTCTGGTGATCTATTTAGGACTAGATTCTCAGTCCGAACCTGCTCATCATCTCTGAAAATCTGTAATATTTTAACAACCCAGCACATATTAAAAGTTAATAATATAAGAAATTAGCAGAGAATTCTCTTTTAATTTTTTATTTGTTAAAAGAATAAATAATAAATTTAATTTAAATAAAATTTAAAAATTTGTTATTATTTTATATTTATTAGATTTTTAAAAATTAAGAATATAAGAAAGTAGCAGAGAACTCAAGTTCTTATTACACTTGAGTTAAATTTATTCCCTGCTGAAGAAGGTCAAGGGGGGAGAGACTTGGTTGAAGCCAGCGAAAACAGCTTCCCCACACGGCATCTTTTGTTTTCTCCGAGAAATTTGAGTGAAAAATACAAGCAAGTAAATTAAATTAAATTCGAGAGTTTGACTGTGTACGCAGTATTTACAGAGAGTTTTGGAAGATCTTCACTGCACTTGTCACCGCCAAATATCACTTCATTTGTCTTCCCAATATATATATATACATATCAACCTTGTCGTGTAAGAATCACACGTTAACTGCCTCAGAAAAACCCATCAGTTCTGTTTCAAAATATCTACGGTTACTAGTTGTTATAATGGCTGGTGGGAAATTGTTATTGAAAGATTATACTAACTGAAGATTTTCTAAAACTACATACATTTCAAAACTCAGGATAATTAATGGGGGTTTTGTAAAACTTGGTAATCGAGTTGGGATCGACAATAACTACGAATTCATCTGACTGCCGTTGGCGTAGACGTGACCGTTGACACGACAGAGTCAATAAAGAATACAGAATTTTCGAGATTGCGGTATCAGGAAGCTCTCTACCTCAGTTACTATCGAATGTTATGGATTCTTGACTTCGTGGGAAAAGCTTTTTGACGATGCACTGCAGATACTGTCAATAGAATTACTGGATAGTAATTATGAAATTGAAGTATTTTATATGTTGCTTTTCATATCCAGTAACTTGAATAATTGATACTTCCCATAAAAAAAAGTTTTAGAGGCATTGTCACATCACGGTTTTCTCAATCTTTTTGCATGATTGTTGCTTTCGCCTTTTGCCCCTGGCTTCCATTCCTGGTTTGGTGTACGTACCCCTGCAACGGGAGCAGCCCCCATCATGCAGTTTTCCAAATTTATCATCAACTTGTTTCTTTTAAAAAAAAATTTACCACAACAAAACTTAAAAATATACATGCAATTAGTTGTATGATTGCATGTAATTGTTACCAAAACAAAAATATATTAATTATAAATACCTGTAAGACATCACACGTACAAGTTTTGAAAAAGTTCATCCCTTGATTCGAGGTCAAGCATCCCGCACAAGCAATTACATGGCCTCATGTCTCGAGCCAGAAAAATAAAGGAAATCACAAATCAATTGTCAATGCGGTAATTTATTTATTTATTTTTTGCCTCGATACAGAAGTAAAAAGTTATGGTTAGATGTGATCACGGATTCAGAGCCTCGAGCTCACACACGTCATCAAGTGTTGAGTTTGTTTAGATAAAGAAGTAACCTGACTGAGAAGATGACATCAGAGAAGAGAATAGTGTGTTAAGATTTTATTTTTTTAATATTTTTTATTATAAATTTTATAAAAATTATTATAAATTATAAAATTAAAAAAATTTGCATGTAAAGACATGAAATGTATCACAGCCGTTCTTTATATATATATATATATATATTTGTAATAACAGAAGCTCGAAATGAAATGATGGAACAGAAAAGAAAAAAGAGAATCGTTAGGAGAGCCCGCTCAACGATGGGATATTACATTACACGTCTGTTTTTCATAGCTATTAACACAAATTCAGTCAGGGAAGCACCTTTTGTATCAGAAGTGATTGAACTAGATAGAAAGAGGGTGCGAGTTTTTCAGCTTAAACCAATCATATAGACAGGTAAACTCCCACTGTTTCGTGAGTGAGAAAGTTCTTCACACCCTAATCTATACTATGCCCACATTGAAAGAGACTATTGAAACCAGCAAAAAGATTCTTTCGGAACTCAAATGGGAACTTGCATTTTTCTGGTTCTGCTACTTCATCTCATCTAATTACCAAATAATTTATGGGTTCTTATTTTTGGGTAAAACTGTACGTGCAGGCTCTTCTACCATCGTTGCAATACAATATTTATACCATGAAATATTCAATCTTCGTTGGTAGTATAACGACCTAGCTGAAATGATTTATCATTATTCGCAACTGTCTTTCCATGAAAGCTAATCATATTATCTGCAGTATGTAACAATCCTTTAGCAAATTTTATTGAAAAGTTTCACAGAAATGCTGCAGCCTCTAGCAACGATATGACTTTTAGACTGTAATACCTCGTCGAAGAAGATGAAGTACATCAGATAAATGCGAAAGTCACGTGGGGGCGAGGGCATGGACACATCTCTCTCTTGCTTCATGTCAATAACTCCGAACTTTAATCGGAAAAAGAGAATGTTTGTGCCAATGTGAAGACAAGACCACTGAAAAGCAAGCTTAAGGGGCCACAAGTGCAAAACGGATTCTTATTTCCAATAATATATTTTCCCCTTTAACTTCCCATATTTGTCAACATATAGCATTGAATTCTCCTTTTTTTTGGTTACGTACAGACATGTATTTGTATTCTTACCCCAGCCTCATCAGACCACAGCTAATACAAGATCCCCATTCTGATGCAGATGGACCACCAAGAGTGTGCGTGACTGATGGCTCTTGTACAAAAGCTAGCCATTGTTTGATGGGGCTGGGGAATGGATTTAAAAATTCAGGTTGGCCTAAGCTAGGATCGATGTGAAACAACGAGAAGGGAACTTGTCCTGCGCTATTCATCGGTTGAATGGCTAGCTTTTGTACAAAAGGCTTTTTATGAGTAGTTTTCTTCCTACTGCCAAAAAGCAATGTGCCATGGATGTCACAAGTAAGCTCTGTGACCCTTTGCGGGGACTTCTCTTACTTTTAAGCCAACCCACAAAAAAATTCCACCTGGACTCCCCTCTACCAGAGAATCCATGTATTCCGGGCACCTGCTGTAGCAGCTTCTTTATGACCTGCCAATCGCTCTTTGAGAACAATAACCTTACCTGGAGAGCTCTTTTCGTATATTAATCTACGAAATTAACAACCCTTGGATGAGAAGTGATTGTAGAGTGCATAAACTATGGCTGTCACGAGGCATGTACTACCGCAGATAAACAGAAGTTTCCTGAATATCAACTTTCCTGGATGAATCCATTGTGTCAAACTTGAAACACAGGATATGACTACAATTTGCATTCGTAATTAACACTTCGAGCAATGAGTCCTCAAATTGAGCACTGGTTATTCTGGTTACGAAACCTTATAGAATTATAAAGAATGAGACGATATGTTGTGAATGTTATGGGATGGACATTTCAAACTTGTGCTTGTGGAACAAAAGAGAATGGTTAAGCAGATAGTTCAGTCAGATTCTGATATGTAATTTATGAGAAATTATTAAGACCTCTCAGTATTTAATGTCCCTTTTTACGTAGGTAGGTCAACGGCTCTTGATGATAACAGGGATTTTTTGGACTGTTCTTAAGAAAGATACGCTTGATTTTACTGGGAGAAGAAAGCCTTTCCTTTTTCTTTTCCTGTGTCATAACTCATAAAACCGTCTATTCACTGAGAAGAGTAAATGCTGAAATAGTGTCAATAGCTCATTATGGCATTATCTTTCTTAAATCAATTAAGAGTTCTAAAAAGCTAGCCTTCAAGAATCAAGACGGTCCTAATCAATAATAAAACCCACTGTACATAACATGACTTGGTTTGCAAACTTAGGACCTTCACAGAACTCGACCCTAGATAAACCCTGACAGTTGCACAGCATTTTCACATCTTGAGCTAAAACTCAACTCTATTACGCACTCTAATACATGAACAGAAACTTATTTTTTTTCGTAAGGGAAAAGCTTTGACCCATTTTGTTAGGTGCAACTTTTAAGTTCCACATAAGTAGTGTGCAGTTTTCTTCTGCTAAATGAAATCTAGGACATTGTTTTATATTTGAGCTCTTGCTCTGTTGTAATATTCAAAGTTCCCATGGTTTATAAAATCTTAAAATAAGTCAAATTATTTAATTTGATTCATGAAAATTAAGGCCCCTGAGTTCGAGAAATGTTAATCAGATCCTTGTACATCAACTAAGAAATATCACAATTTGCTTTCAGAATTGCCATAGGGGAATGTCACATGTTCAATTTCCACTATTGCATGCTTAATGTCATGTGGACAAACAGCTCATTCCATCAAGCAATATTTAAAGTTAAAAAAAAATATGGTTCATCCAAAGTGCAAGCCCTTCAATATAGGGAACTTGGAATTTCCATAAAATCTGTATTTATATATGTTTAACTCCATATTTTATCTACTTTTGTCTCCTTGGTTGAAAAGATAATATGCATATTCACGCAATGGAAAAGTAAAAAATCATTTTGGATGTCATATTTTCTAAAATAGTCCATTTGCTTGTCAATGACACATTTTAGTAACTGAAAATTCTCATATTGGCTTTGTAGAATGTTTTTCAACAATCATGGATTCTGTGAAGGTTTCCATGCGCATGTAGGTCAAGCATTCTTACTTGTGCCCCAAGACTCAGATGCACTAGCATCTCCTTCAATGCATCTTGGATTGGCTCAGGGAAATGGGAGTTGCTCAGTGGTATATCTTAGGGTGCGAAGGAGTTGGAAACAAGCTACCACTTATGAGTTTGTTTCTTAAAAATCTAGTCAGGCTCATGCAAATTGCACAAGCCTCAAACAAATCAAGTCCAATTAATCAAAAAGTGAAGCTCAAGTGACTTGGCTAAGCATAATAAGGCTCATAACTATTTGACCTAGCCATCACAGTCCTGTTGAAACAAGCAGTTGAAAACATAGCCCAAACAGTTAATGGAAGAAGTTGAAAAGCACCTTAAAGCTAGTAAGGCAATGTCAAATATGACTGATGAAAAAGATCATCAGTAAAGCTTAGTGACTAGCCATATCTACAATTGCCAAGCTGAATGCAAAAGACCCTCATTACTCTACCCAGATAGATTGTTCCACAGCCATAGTCATCCTAGGCCACGCACAATGTTATATCTCTTTACTTAATTGAAACAAGGTGCCAAGTGCTTCAAGCAAGGAATTTGAATGCGCCTATAGTAAAGCTAAATGCTCACAATTTATTGGTTACAATTGGGCATTCCTAGAGCCATTGAGATGTTTTGTGATTGAAGAATAGAACTTCAGAGAGTATTTCTTATCTTTTAACTGTATTTCACCTCCGCATATATAGAAAACAACAATGTCGTGTACAAAACATGCTAGTTGGTCATCAACTATCAATATTGTATAAGAATACAACCTAAACCCTATTGAGAAAGTCCTGCACCAACTCTTAATTCCTGATCTTATTCATGCAAGCAAAAATCTACAGTACCTCCAATAGTTCAAGTGGACATAACAAAATATTTGCAAATTGTCGGCTATTAACTTGTGTGTACCCTCAAACTAATTATCAGAAGACAAGACACAAGACAACTTACTAAGATGGAATGAATCAGAGCTGGAGTTCTCAACCAACACATAATGCAAACAACATTGCCAAACAAATAGACATTTAACTGATGAATCTCTCTTTGTGTACATGAAAAAATAAGATTCCTACTCCCAATAGCAACCGCCTAGTTCAAATGTACATCAGTTATCCTGCAAACTTTATGTTTCTTCATAAAAAAAGGGGGAAATTGCCCTCTGTTTCTATAATTATACCATGATTAAACAGAAATTGCCTCCATGTGTATAGTTCTACTATATAATTAAATTCCTTACCATGTGTACAGTACTTTTCTTTTTTCCAATAACAGGTGAATGGAAAAAATGTAATAACAATATTATCTTACAAATCCAAAAGGCAATATGACCACTAGAACTACATAAAAACCCTCAAAGTACATTATGGCCCATGTATCAGGTTCTGACCAAATTTTCTCAAACTGAAGGCACTTCATGAATCAAATTAAATACTTTTAAATAATTTTAAAAATTTATAAAATACTGGGAATCTGAATATCACATTTCCACTAGTTCCCAATTTTTATTACCTAGGAATTACTAGAATTGCAGTTACAGAGCAAGAGTTAAAATAATGCTCATACTGACAGAGGCCAACTAGCACAATTTACTTCAGTTTTCTCTATTTTTTTTCATTTCTTCACAAAGAAAGGAAGTTATCATCTATTTCTATTACTATTCTATGATTAAGCAGAAACTGTCCTCATACATATAGTTCTCCATATAATTAAATGCCCTGACATATATATATATATATATATATTATATAATATTCTTTTTCTCCTCTTTTATTCAGGGTGAGAAAAAGTAGTAGTAACAATAATATGTTATAAATCCAAAAGGCAACATGAACAATTCAACTACATAAAAACCCTTAAAAGTACATTATGCCCATGTGTAGACAAAGGTGAAGTTTATAGTTTATCCTAGTGACAACTAAATATCAAAGAAACCGTCTACTTCCAAAATTATATCATAGAACACTATGAAAGTTCTCATCAGGCATGCACAAGCAAATAGGAAGATAACCTGGTTTAAACTCGAGAAGGTTGTTAATCTGCACTACCTCACAGGCTCACCTTTTCATTTGACATTCAATTCATAACCCGAGCTACCTCAGTGTTGCGCCCATTGTATCTGCTTTATATCAATTCCTTCTTTCACCATCTCATATAGTGGGCTCATTTCCCTCAACTTTTCGACCTGCTTTACAGTAAGATTAATAGCCATGTCAACCTCTGCTTCTGTAGTAAACCTTCCAATCCCAAATCTAATTGAAGTATGTGCCATATCTTCATCTACTCCTAAAGCCCTTAAAACATATGACGGCTCTAAACTTGCACTGGTGCAGGCGCTTCCACTCGACACAGCCACCTCCTTCAACCCCATCAACAAACTCTCACCCTCAACATAAGCAAATGAAAGGTTCAAATTGCCCGCATACCTCCTCTCCATACTCCCATTTATCACTACCCCATCAATTTTCTCCTTAATTCCATTCAATAAACGGTCCTGCAAGGCAGTAATCCTTCTATGATCATAATCCATCTCCTTTTTGGCAATCTCACAGGCAGAACCAAATCCCACTATTAAAGGGGTAGGCAAAGTTCCACTTCTTATTCCTCTCTCTTGCCCACCTCCATTTATCAACGGCTCGACTCGGATTCTCGGCCTCCGTCTCAAGTACAAAGCTCCAACGCCCTTCGGCCCATAAATCTTATGCCCACTCAACGACATTAAACTCACATTCCATTTCTCCACATCAACGGGAATCTTCCCTAAAGCTTGAGCCGCATCCGTGTGAAATGGAATTTTGAATTCTTTACATATTTGTCCTATTTCTTCCATTGGCTGTATCACGCCTATCTCGTTATTGACAGTCATGACGGAAATCAAACCAGTGTCGTGCCGAATAGCTGCTCGTAATTCATCCAAATTAATTATCCCATCCGCCCCGACGGGTAAGTAAGTAATTTCAAAACCTTCCTGCTGAAGATGCCGGCAAGAATCGAGAACGCACTTGTGCTCTGTCTGCGTGGTGATGACGTGGCGCTTCTTATCCTTGAAAAAGTGCATAACTCCTTTGATGGAGATATTGTTCGATTCCGTTGCACCGGAAGTGAAGATTATTTCCTTGGCAGAGGCGCCGATGAGATCAGCAATTTGCGAGCGGGCGGCTTCAACGGCATGGTCGGATTCCCAACCGTAGAGGTGTGTACGGGAATGGGGGTTACCGTAACGAGAAAGATAAAAGGGAAGCATGGCATCGAGGACACGTGGATCAACAGGGGTCGTTGCTTGCATATCGAGGTAGAGAGGACGGCCCGAGATTTTCACGCCCTTCATGGTGATTCCATCCGGTTTCTCGTAAGGATCATATGCCGAAGACGAGACGGCAGTTGCGGCGGCTGTGGAGAGGGGACGGAGACCGGTAGTTTTGGTGACTTTATTTAGGGTTTGGCGGAGAGACGAAGTGACAAGCTTCGAGGCCATTTTCGATAACTTTCGGTTTGCTTGGTGGCTATCGTAAAGTACGAATAACGCGATAACAGGTATAAGGTCGAAAGAGGAGTTAGGGTCACCGACTCTCTCTATTTGAAGTATGGAACTATGACACGTGGCATATTTGGGTAAAACTTGTAACTCACAAAGCGTGTTTCATGATTTTGATAAACATCCATCACCTTTCTCACGTTAAAACTCCCGGTATGTGGGGTTAAACTAAACTATAAAACGACGACGTATAGCTCGACCATTACTAATTCCACGCTGTTGGTGTGCCGTCGGATGCTAAACGACGTCAGATGTTTCAGCTTCATATACAAAACTACTCCAGGAGTAGCTTTTTAAGTAAGCGCGATATGGGGGGTTAAAATATTTGTCTGCTTATCCAGATCCAAATCTGAAAGCATTCTGTACGCAGCACAATACAAAGAAACACAAAATCTTCGTTGAGTTCTCAGCTGATTCTTGCATTTTTACATTTATAAAGACAATATCTTTGTCTTTATTTTCTTAGCTGGTTAGATTCCCTAGCCGCTACTTTCCCTGCCATCGCAGAATCTAGGAGCCGAATCTTTCTGGGTAAGTATTATCAAAAGTTATTAAATTACTCCATGTTACTTATACGTATTCTACATAATCATAGACTGTTTGATCATATACTTGATCTTTCGTGTTACTGCAATTGTAGATCTGATCGAACTTGCTTGAGTATTTGACTGTGATTGCTTCTACATTTTAGCTTCGTGTGCTTTTGTGACTATTTCTTTAGCTAATGCGAGTACAAGAGTGGTGGGGTTTTGGTGCTGGAGGTTTAGAGTCTGGAATTGCATCGTATTCTTGGTTACAGTGAGGAATGCATAGTGGCTTTTGTTCTTCATATTCTTTTTGTTTGTATTTATTTACATGGACAAGAAAATTGTTGAATATAACGTTGGGCTAGCAATAGAAACTGATTTTGATCCTGATAAAGGGAGAGATCACTGTTTTATTTATGTTAGTTGCTGTATTTTCTTGTTCTGGGACAGTTTTTTCCTTGTCTCTACAGATCTGCTTAAGTGAGGACATGATAGTTGTTTGATCACTCTAGGCATAGGTAATTAAGGTGAAATTTGTTTACTTGATTCATTTACCGAGCAACATACTTTCGTTACCTTTTTTGTTCGGTTTTTCATTTTTCGCTTATAAGCAGTCAAAGCTCTTTGTACTTGGTTTTGTTGCTTATGAATGAAACAATTTGGTGCCAACGCCTTGGAGTTGATTAACTGATAAAACCTTTTAGTATTGGATTTCCCGTAGAATGTATAGAACTTCATAATTTATTTAATGGGAGTTGAAGGATTGATATCAGTTGAAATTTTCACAGGTGGTTGGAGGAAATTCATCATGTTCAGGATATCGTCCAACAGAAACCAAAGATCAAAAGGTTTCAAGGTGAAACATGCTGTACAACTGTGTCTTTTGCTTGGGGTTTGCATCTGGCTGCTGTACCAAGTCCAACATTCTAGTGAAAAGAAAGGTGCATTTGAGGAAAGCTCAAAAGCTGCAAATGGAGTCTTAAAGTTTGGGAGGAAGGACATCCCTCAGGGGCAGGACACGTATATTAGAGATGCAAGGCACAAGGAGGATGGCGAAGAAGAGGAAACCAAGAATGATGAAGAACAAAGCAAGATTGAGGAGAGTGATAATATAGGAAAAGGGGGTGCGGATGATGAGACAAATGATCACTATCAACATAAAAATAAAGAGGAAGCTGAGAATAAAGAAGATTCGAAGGTCGAAGAGAAGGATAGGGAAGATACCAAGGAGAATGAAAAGAGCAAAGAGAAGGACAGTGAAGACAAGGAGAATGGGGAGAGCAAAGAGAAGGACAGTGAAGACAAGGAGAACGAGGAGAGCAAAGACAGCAAAGATAGGAAGAATGAAGAGAGCAAGGAAGAAGGTAGAGAAGACAAACAGAATGAAGATAACACGGCGGACAACATTGAAGAGAGCAAAGAGAAGGATAGTGAAGGCAAGGAGGGTGAAAAAAGCAAAGAGGATATCACTGAACAAAGCAAAGAGAAGGATGGCGAATTTAAGGAAAGAGAAGCTAAGGAAAATGATGAGAATAAAGGTGAGGAGAATGAAAATGCAGGGGACAGTCAAGAAAAAGTGAAAAAAGTGACAGAAGAGAACAAAGAAAAGAAAGAGAATTCAAGTGCATCAGAAGAGCATTTCCATGATGAAAATGGCAGCAACAGTGAGGAGGCTAGGGAAAATCAGTATAAAGGAGATGATGCTTCCCGTGAAGAAGTCCACAAAACTCAAAGTTCAACAGCTGAAAATGGGCAAGGAGGCTTGCAGGATCCCAATAAGGAGCAGCTGCATCAGTTAGAAAATAAAGAAAGTAATGAATTTGATCGGGGGAAGAAACCAAATAGCACTGAAGATGTTCGACAAAATGGATCAACATCAAATGTGCAAGAAACTGAAACAACTGAAAAGAATGAGCCTACAAGTACGACATCCAGTGATGAGGTTGTTCATGAAAATAATAGAACAGAATCAAATGATGGATCTGTTTCCATGACAGTGCCAGAATCAGATAAGCAGAGCTCTGACATCAAGGAAGTTACTGGCGAAACACATGATTTGTCCTCACAGAATGGGACTGATGCAACATCCAATACAACTCAGAATCAAAATGAAACAGCGGATAACACATCTAACCCGAAAAACGTGCAAGTACAGCTAACCAAGAAACCTTATTCAGATAACAATGGCAAGCAGTCAAATTTGAACACCAGACTTTCCACAAACAACATTAAACACGGAGCTAATGAAGAGTCTAAAGATTCATCCAGCAATCCTGAAACTGGTGGGCATCTGTCTGACTCCAACAGTTCGAACAGAACAGACAACAATTCTGGTGAGGGAACACAAGAAAATGTTCAATCCTCAAATACAAATGAGAATGGAGATGCTGGTCAGAAGAAACAAGTTAATTCTTCTGATTCTTCAAACTATCAGGAGAAAGATGCATCATCAAATGGCAATGGAGATGCCAGTCAAAAGGAACAAGTATTTTCTGATTCTTCAAACATCCAAGAGAAAGATACATCATCAAACACAAATGGCAATAGAGATGCAACCCAGAACGGGAATAACGATGCTGTTCATAGCTACGCAAATGACAATGTAGATGCTGGGCAAAAAGATCAAAATGATTCTTCTAAGTCTTCAACCTCCCAAGAACAGAAAGAAGCATACTTGAACATTGATGGCAACACCAATACAAACCAGAATGATTCCAACAATTCTTCAGATTCTTCCATTATGCAAGAAGAGAAAGAAGCTCAAACGGATCTGGGAACTTTGCCTGAGACTGGAACTGAAGGAAACAACAGAGAAAATGCAGCTGCAGAGTGACATTTTTTGGTAAGTTACTGCACAGTATGCTACCCGACTGTTCATTTCATATTGTCTTGTTTGTTCTTCAAGAGATGATCTGGAAATACTTGTAATGTTTTTCGCTGCATCTTGTGCTGCATTGCAATAATTGTGTCCAGAATTTGATAGTTGTCAACGTTGTATTATGTACAATTATATCCAGGTTCCAACTTCTGATAAAGCTCAGTTTGTACTACCATGCTAATTCTAGTTCATCTTTCTTCAAGGATTTTGCCACTTTCAACACTATGCTACAGAGTGCTCTCGTAGCTTATTTATCGATTTATTTTGTTTTCTGTATGCTCTCTCATGAATGATTTGAATTCGAATCACTGGACTTGGGAATTTAGCATGTATCTGCTATCGCGTTAAGAGTATGACATTCCCCCAGAACGGAAATTGACTTGCCATCTTGTTGGAAAATTACCCAACCTCTATCTCAACTTCTAATTCAACTTCGGATGTCCTAAAATTATGACTGGAATTTACGCCAACGCTGCTCAGTCTCTCTCAAGGCAATATTTAGTTGATACGCAGAGGTAATGTTCACCCACCATTTCCAAGATTTGCATCCAAATTCTCTCCATTCGATCTGCTCTTCATTGTAACGTTTATTCAAATTAAAAATCCATTGGGCCTTATCAGACATTGCATTTTATGTTATTTTAACGGGTAAATTTTTTACTAGCAATTGTACCACAAATTTTAATTATTTGACTTTATGAAATGGTATGTGTCATATTCTAATTCTAATTAATCAATTGATATATATTTACAGTGCAACAAAAAATATGACAGAACAAGCTAATAAATAACACGTCTCAATTCACAATTTGGACAACGATTTTAGGAGAAATGAAATTACAGTAACTCAATGTAGTTTTGTCTTTTAGGTCCCTAAATTGATTAGTCTGGCGAAATGATGCACTTGCATCCAGCAATAATGCCACACTTCTTCAATGACAAATTCCATTTTCTATATAAATAGCAAATCAATAAGATGTAAAGACATCATCCAAATCATTCATCAACCTTTATTTGCACAAGTTTTATACAAACACAGAGAACTGAACGGGCTAAAACTTTGCTGCAAGCAAGTCTTGAAATCTTGTGATTGCAAATTACAAATAAAAGTAACAAATAAACTACAGTTGTTCGATTATAGCTTTCGAAGAAACCAGAAGACTGCTAAACAGTAATAGTTCAGAAAAGTATGTCCATATCTAAGCCATCAAAAAACCTAGTGGTGGTGCTTATTCTCGAAAAGGCCATCTGGACCTGAATATTACAAATTGAATATAACATAAAGAATAAAAGAAAAATGAGATTCATATAGAACCAAAAAATATACTCATTTATAGTTTACTTAACATTAATATAAAAATCAAAACAAATAACTCCAACCCACTTTTCCCAACTCAATTTAAGAAACATTACATTTAAGGCTGTGTGTTTCACTTCTTTTTTCAAACAGGCAACTTGACAATTTAAATTACATTGTTTAAATGAAAGAGTGAACATCTAATGTTCAACATTTCCACTTTGAAATGTGTTCATTTATTTTTTGTACTAATATAAATTTATCTCTTTGAAAATTTCAAGGGAGTGGACCTCTCTTTCCTTTGACACTGTTTAAACTGCTTATTTTTTCTCAGATTTCAAATAAACTCTTCATCTTACCTTTAAAAATATTAAATAAGATACTCAATATTGGCCTAAAATAAAATTATTTTCCATCTCATCATTAAAACTAGTAAAAGAAAACAGTTCACACTATCCTTAAGAATAACAGAAAAATAAAATTATTTTCCATCTCATCATTAAAACTAGTAAAAAAAACAGTTCACACTATCCTTAAGAATAACAGATGGAGCTAATCTTTATCTCTAAACTGAATCATTGATGCACGTCAGGTGTGTTAATATGCCTTCTACTGGTCTCAAATTTCTCAAAAAATGACATAGCACATTTGACAGCAAATGATAGTTTGTACAACAAGATAACAGCCAAATTTAAGCATCCAAAGAGCAGAACAAATAAATACCATGGTTCAAAATCAAACAAAGAGAACAAAGCACCAAGCTAAACCATGTCAAATTGAACCAAAGGTCCAATCAAGTTCCACAACAAGCAATGTGGTCAGCTTACCAAACTCTAGCCTAGTCCATGCTGCAGCCCAAGCGTTAAGCTTACTATTTGAAGTTAAATTTCTTCATGTGTATGACTTATTATATGGTCAGCTTACCAAACTCCATGCCGCAGACCAAGTGTTAACTTTACTATTTGAAGTTAAATTTCTTCATGTGTATGACGTGTATGGCACAAGTTTGTTAATGTGTAAAAACGTACCCCATGGAAACTCCTTGTTGCGAATGTGCAAATATGGGTATGGCTGCATACAGACACGCAAAACCAAGGGAAAAATATTCAAATGCTCGAGATACCAGATATTGTAGATACATTCACAAGATGCATAGATAATAACAATGAACACAGAAAAAATAAATAAAGAAGATAACACTTAACAAATAAATCGAAAAAAGTGAAATCTCACAGGAGGTTCTTTGTGGTGGGGATGACCCTTAGAGAGATTATAGATTGCTAATGCAGTGCACGTAGCAATGCCTAAATATGTTATCTTCTCCCACTTTGCTGTCTCATCTGATCAAATTTTTAAGAAAATTAATAAAGAAAATCAATAAGTAAAATCAAATTCACGTTGAAATCATTTAGAGAAAAGTTCTCAAAGAAACATTAAAATACAGAGCATCTCTGAACCAAATAGGTTGCATAAGAAAGAGACTCAAGGATAATTTTAACTTTTGAATCATTGCTTTCATTTCCCTTTGCTCTTCCACATCTTTAAAGAAGCACTTGAATATTCCACAAGTTTCTCTTTTACTATCTGCATTCAATTCCATCAGATTCCGATTTTTCCAAGCACCCAATCTCATCCTCCAAATTAAACAGTAATAGAAACCGAAAAATAAGTCCAACAATTAAACTATTTACTAAAAACTTGATCGCAAGCACAACTCGAGAACAAATCAAACGCACAAAATTCAGTGAAACAAATAGCAAATATAAACCTTGACACATACAACAAAAGATATCATAATATAAATGGAAGAAAGGCTTACAGGCATCATCGTGACCAGCAGAGGAAGCGAATCCACGCTTGGGAGCAGCAGAAGATGTTCTAGAAGCTCCGCGAAGAGCCGTTCGCAGGAGACCAGATCGCACCATCGCCATCGCCATTGTCTTTTTCAAGTCTTGGCTTATGCCTACTCTAGTACTCGTGGAAGGACGTGGGAATCCCATCCGCCCTTGTCTTCTTTCCCACACATTTGGGCTTTTAGTTGCCATCTGTTTGGGCTACAAAACGTTTGGGCTTTAACACATTAATTTAATTTCATTTTCTTTTTAATTACAGATACAAAAAACGGGTCAGACGGCCAGTTCGTAAACAGTGTAAGTCGTCGTTGCAAGACAAACAAACACCACCCGCCCCACTCACACTCTCGTGTATGTACGTACAATTTTTTTTATTTATTTAAACTTAGAGGCCAGTTTGGATACGTCATGACCTGACTTGTGAGAGAGAGCCATGCCAGGCCTCATTATTTTTACACGATTCAGACCCGCCCAGCCTCTGAGCTCGCGTAAGTCTCTCATTATTACATACATAACCATCATTATTTTTAACCATGAATGGTAACAAAAAATTGATGGTGTTTTTATTAACTCAAAGTCAGCGGAATCTCCAACTGAAATTATTAAACTATTTACTTTTAAAATTAAAATTCAAAATCTTCAATCAAAATTATTAAAGTATTTATTTATTAAAATGATAATGAGAATAAAAATATATTTAATAAAATTCACGATAATAAGAATGAGAATTTAATTCCTAAAAAAATATAAAAATAAAATTTTTATTATTAGAATTAATCCTTTTATTTTTATTTTTATTTTATTCTTTATTTTTTAAAAAAATATAAAAATTAAAAATCAATCATTTTTTTCTTTTCTTCTATTTTAATAAAATTATCTAAATTTTTTTAAAAAAATTAATAAGTATTATTTTTATAAAATTATTATTATTATTTTAATAATTTTTAAATAATAATAATCATAATTATTATAATATAATAATAATTAATTAATTAAAAGTATTTTAATAACTTAAAATAATTTTTTTATTTTAATTTCAATTCTTACAATGAGAGTAAATAATTTATTTTAATTTTTATTTTCTATTTCGATTTTGGTCTATTCCAAGCGGACCATGAATGCTTGATTGGAAAACCTCTTGCAAAGCATACGGGTAACAAGCCGGCAACCAAACGAATTATCCAGGCCACATCCCTGATTCTGAAGGTTGCTTACCAAACAAGTGAAATCCCAGAACTCTGATTCATACATAGATGAATAAGTAATTGGCTAAAGTATCCTCTCAAACCAGAGTTTTTACTTTGTTGTAAAACATTTTAAGGAGGCACCAGCAATTCTTTAGCAATCAAAGCATATATCAAAACTGTTATCACATGATTGAGCATTATATTGTTGCATCAAAGAGCATGTCCTATAGGAGATAGCAATTTAAGACTGACTCTTTATTCAAAGGAACATTTTCTAGATTTCTCAATTTATTTAACATTACATAGGGGAGGTAAATGACTGTATCATGTCATATAAAACTGAAAGCCTGCATCAAAAGGACAGATAAGCCAAAATCCTTCCCAATCACTAATTCAGAGAAATCAATTTCCGGGGTTAATACCATGACCATTAGGGTCAACAGAACTACACTCAGCTGGGTTAGTTGCAGAGTCTGCAGCAGAAGACTGAGCAGAACGCTCCTGCAGTTTCTTGATTAGTTTCCCGTGAAGTTCATCCAGCATCTCATAAAGTGTCAACAACTCTGTCAAGTTAAGCTCATCAACTGGGGTATCAATCCAGCTGGGGCCCTGGCGCTGTCTCTCAACCCTCAATTGGTTGAGTTTCATCCCTCGCTTCTTCTCAACTTCCAATTGCTCGAGCAGATCATGGTACTCCTTGTTAAGTGCTTGCAGAGTGGCTTCATGCTTAGTCTCAGTGAGCTGAGTCGAACCACAATCTGGCTTCCCAGGAGAAGCCAGCTTGCTCCCACTTGACTCAACATCAGGATGGGTGAGTGATAAGGTCTTGCCACCAGGGGAGAAGATGACAAGTGCAGTCTCAACAGCGCACAAGGTACAGAGCTCACTGGCCTTCTTGAAGAGACCAGATCGTTGTTTTGGGAACATAGGTTGATGAGCATTAGTTCCCTGAGTCATCTTCATTTGAGTCTTTCTGCGGGCCATGTTCGTCATTCCTGCAAAAGAAAATCTGCTAGAAGAACAAAGGATTAGTAGGACAGGATTGAGAAATTGAGGAAAAACACAGTAATTTATAGGTCGTTTGCACCTTAGCTATCTTGCAATGCAAGCAACTCTCCTCGCATTGGTCATTTCCATTTCCTTCCATATATTTCTTCATAGTTGTCATGAAATTATGATAAAATCCTATCATTGGTGAGTGCATATTTGAAAATTGTCTACATTCAATATCCTTAGTTGGCACATTTAACCATACTTGAATGTTAGCCTTTTGGAGAAAATAGGAGTTACATTCCAGAATAAGCCTACCAAAGAAACATAGGGAACAAATGCAAGAGTGAATAAATGTTTCAAAACCAGCTAATAACTTGAGATTACTCTAGGCCTTTGCTAATTTTGAACGTTTTCAACAGAACAGACTACATATAAATGAAACAGTAAAACCACACAGAACATCCTAGGAGCTTAACAACAACTATGACTGGAATTCACCGGGCTTCAATTCTCAGGTTTTCATTCCAAGCAATCATACTTAGAAAAATCCATAATGAAAACAGATATCTAGAATGAGCTAAAGAATTGGTAAGATAATAAAAACCAAAAGAAGATAGATAACAGCTCAGTCTCCATTAATTACATGAACTATGGTAACGTTCCCAAGCATACATATTTAACAAAGCAAACCTACATAGTGACAAATAATGCTAAGGCGGGTTTGTTGTCAATCAACAATTAAATAACTTTCTTTACTTACAGAAACTTTCCATATTCAGAGGGATTTGTAAGCACTGTGGTGTAAGCTGCACAGTTCCCAATAAGGGGCATTTAACAATAAAGACTCTCAGACGCATGTGTGCACACGTGTGTTCATCTGCATGTAAGATAAAATACAAAGAGATATCTTTATAATCAAGTAACATGTGCATGTGCACATATCTATGTACATGTTTTTCCACGTGTGTTTGTCCAAGTGTGTGTTATAACCCTTATCCCTATGTAAGAAAAAATTTCATATTCTTCCCATGATTTACACTTACAACTACTACAAGAACAACAACTGACTCCATTTTTCTTATAACTAATCAATTAGATTAAAAGTCCAAAAATTTACCCATTGTGAAGTATTATTTGAACCTTGAACAAATTATTACTATCCATTTTTTGCTTGACAACACTAACTATGATCTAATAGAATTTACTGGGTCAAGGATGAGAAAATCAATTAATTCTAAGATGTAAGTAACTTTGGCTCTACTAAGATACTGTAATAATCTCAATCTAAGAACCCAAAAGGTTAAAATATATGCTTGTTTTACTGAGAGAAACATAAAGAGGATAACTTTGTCATGTGCATGATAATAGACATGCACATAACCATGCAAAACTACTTCTGCAACTCAAAGTCAACAGACAAAACCCAACAAATTTCATGATAAGCTATATTACTGCCACAATTTCCATCTGTACAATATTAAAAAAAAATCATCAATTTTTGTGGCACATTCCATGGGCCAAGCATACACAATATTAATAATTTGTATTATCAAGTGTTAGTAATTCATAAAAGATTGACCAAGTAGCATTTATGAAGAACCATTAAGGTAAGAAATCCCAAACCCAACTGATTTTTCATATACCACATCTGTCATCATAATTGCAACATTACTTTAATTCATTCCTAACTTAGAAAATAATTAATGTTTGTTATGTTTTGCTCATCTTATAATACATTGCTGGTCAGTATGCAAGAGATATCTTAATTTGCTACAACTCAAACACAAAGATAAGATACACAAATAATGAATCCAATCAAAAGTAATGAAAGCACATGTTACTGCACAAACAAAGCATTCTCTTGCAATAACCTCTGCATAATCATCATGAAAGAAGCAAAGCTTATCTGCTGTAGCTGTTCAGGCTAGTGTATCATAAAATTGACATGCTTGAAGATTTCAAGCATTATCTGATTGACTTTCATTACCACAGTCCTTGCAGCTAATTTTTTCCCTCTGGTGAGCTTACTAGTTTCACTCGTACTTAAACAATCTGTAAAATCATAAAGCTCCTAAGCGTAATGGATCGGTTTACATCACAATGACACCAAAATTTTATTCCATTCTACAAATTGCACAACTAGCATAAGACGTAACTTTCTCTACCCATAATCCCTGATGTAATCACTGAATTCTTTTGATGATTGGTCCACTGTTGATATCAAATTTGCAAATCTAGTATGCCTTGTCAATGGCTAGAGCCAAGAGGTAAGCTCAAATCTGGAATTGCACCATTTATTATGTAATTGCAATGATATAGCTAATACTAAACACAGCTAATTAGTTTCGAACAAGGAATAACCAAAATTAAAATAGAAAAATATTTTTCAAAGGAAGGCTTTACAAACCGTAATAACACCTCACACTTCAGCTATATCTATCAACACTGAAATCAGAACAGGAATAATAATTCAACCAAGAAAGTGAAAAATTCATAGGAAAATAACTTTTTGATGAAAACCTGATGCAAATAAATGGACATGAATGGATTAAACAAACAGAAATCGTCAAGAATGTCTGACCTAGTTATGTGATCTCTAATGGAGTCGTGGATGCAACATCTCCATGAATTTTCAAGGAAGCCATCACATTGGAAAATTATACACTGAAATGCAGAAACAAAGTTCAGATTGGAGGTAAACTGCAAAAGCTGAGTGTGTCATTGCAGGCTAGCAGTTACCAGCATTTCAAATGTTCTGTTCAAATGATCATGCAGCTAGCAGTTACCAGCATTTCAAATGTTCCGTTCAAACGATCATGCAGACAGAATTCCCAATTACAGAATTTTGAAGGGTAGCCTATAAAGAGTGTGTGTGTGTGTGTGTCTAATGGGATAATCCAAACCTAATTTTATCCACAAAACTAATTTTAAAGACACAGCACCTCCATTTCAACCAAAAACAAAGAGAACAAAATCTTATACTCCACAAATTCTAAAATAAGAAACATCCCAAGAGCCAACTTCAGTTATCTCTACCCAGGAAGGTAAAAGGCAAACAATTTTGTAGGCATTTTAGGACAAAACTACAAGTCTCAATAACTAGTAGAACGCTAGTAATGACTAACAACAACATGCATAACATATTTGAAAACAAGGTTCATATATATGCAAACATATATAAAGGTAGAGTTATAATATTACTCCATCAGTTTCTCCAATATCTAGAGGGAGAGTGAGAAATGAAAAACACCCATTCCTAGAGAGAGAATGCGAAATAAAAATCATAAAAAGGAATGAAATGGAAATGTTGATAAGTCTTCCTTCTAAGTGCAAATATTAGTTTATCCAATACTCTAGAGAAAACACTAACTTTAATTTTTTTTAAAGTCTTAATCAAACTGGGATCTATTGAAAACATCGTAATGTAATTGAAAAGAAAAATTAATATAAAAGGCAAATACAATAACCATAGCAGAAATAACACAAGCTTTCCAATAAAAAGCAAATTTCATATTGTCAAGATTTCTAGAATAGAAACTTACAACCAAATCAGCTATTTCACCCAAAAGTAAAACACCAGAGATTGACAAATGCAACAAAAATCCAACCATACAACAGAATATAGCATCACCAGAGCACACACAAATGATGAAATGAAGGAAGCTAACATCCACATCATCTAGTACTCATCTCCCTCATCACCATCTTCACCCTCACCAGACTCGGCACCAACCTCCTCATAATCCTTCTCCAAGGCAGCAAGATCCTCACGAGCTTCAGAAAACTCACCTTCCTCCATGCCCTCACCAACATACCAGTGCACGAATGCCCTCTTAGCATACATGAGATCAAACTTGTGGTCAATGCGAGAGAACACCTCTGCGACACTGGTTGAGTTAGAGATCATGCACACAGCCCTCTGCACCTTGGCAAGATCACCACCAGGAACAACAGTTGGAGGCTGGTAATTAATACCACACTTGAAGCCGGTTGGGCACCAGTCAACAAATTGAATAGTGCGCTTGGTCTTGATAGTTGCAACAGCAGCATTGACATCCTTAGGGACCACATCACCTCTGTACATCAGGCAGCACGCCATGTATTTGCCATGGCGAGGATCACACTTGGCCATCATAGATGAAGGCTCAAATGCACTGTTGGTGATTTCTGCAACAGAGAGCTGCTCATGGTAGGCCTTCTCAGCTGAGATGACAGGGGCATAAGATGAAAGCATGAAGTGGATCCTAGGATATGGGACCAGGTTAGTCTGGAATTCAGTCACATCCACATTCAAAGCACCATCAAACCTCAGAGATGCAGTCAGTGATGATATCACCTGAATTAAGTACGAGAAAATTAGATACAAGTAAATTTTGGCAACACTAAACAAGATTCTGATTAAAATAGAATCACAAATGATACCTGTGAAACCAGGCGGTTCAGGTTGGTGTAGGTGGGGCGCTCGATGTCAAGGGAGCGCTTGCATATATCATAGATGGCTTCGTTGTCAAGCAGGACAGAAACATCAGTATGTTCCAGAAGAGAGTGGGTAGAGAGCACACTGTTATAAGGCTCAACAACAGAGGTTGAAACCTGAGGTGAGGGATAGACGGTGAATCCAAGTTTGGACTTCTTGCCATAATCCACAGAGAGACGTTCCAGCAGAAGAGAGCCAAGACCTGAACCAGTACCCCCACCCACAGCATTGAAAACCAGGAAACCTTGGAGACCGGTGCAGTTGTCAGCAAGCTTTCGGATGCGATCCAAGCAAAGATCAACTGTCTCCTTCCCAACTGAAACAAAAGAAAGAGAAGCATTTAATATCAAATGAGAGTTTTTATTTAAGGGGAAAAAAAACTACAAGAACAAGATGCAAATTACTGGTATAGTGGCCACGAGCAAAGTTGTTAGCAGCATCTTCCTTGCCACCAATGAGCTGTTCAGGGTGAAATAGTTGGCGGTATGTCCCAGTCCTAACTTCATCAATGACCGTTGGCTCTAGATCAACAAAAACTGCACGAGGAACATGCTTTCCAGCAGCAGTCTCACTGAAGAAGGTGTTGAAAGCATCATCACCTCCCCCGATTGACTTATCACTTGGCATATTGCCATCAGGCTGCACATTGCATTATACAACGTAGAAATCGGACGAATCAATAAAATATTCACAATCTACAACATGTTAGCAATTTAAAAATGTAAGACAGAACAAATGACCATCAAGTACTATTAGCATTAATACTCTCACATATTCTCCATCATTTATTAGATCATATGATGCATCAATTACAAAAGAACAACAGATGTAATAAACACCATTAAAGTGATAACCGAAAATCCAAGTAAAATTGATGATAAAACGAAAAAGTACAGTCTCATAACATTCTTGAGTCAGCACACAAGATCTGGAGCGGAATGCACCGGTATCAAAATTAAAATATCCTAATAGATTACAAATACACATAGTAAATTACAGATTAACTGTAAATCCATGGAAACTTCAGCAGAAATAACCCTAAAGATTTGATAAAACAGCAAGAAATTCATAAGCGATAACATTTTAGCCATTTAGAACAGTAAGAAGGAAAAAAAAATGACCATCTACTACTGTTTGCATTAACACTCCCACATATCGTTTAAAAACTAGCGTTCTTGCGTCATCATACCAGATCTGGAGCCGAATGCACCATATCAAAATATGCAAATATTAACTACACACATAGAAAATCGCAGATAAAACCTGGATCTGACGAAATTTCCAAATGTTGCTAACGTTAAAGGGCAATGGTTTCAAACGGCTATAAGAAATGAAATGAAAAACGAACAGAACAAAACGGAAGCTACATTTTATACAAATAACAATATAAATCGAGAAGAAAATTGAGAGACATCACCTGAATGCCATGCTCGAGGCAGTAAAGTTCCCAGCAAGCATTACCGACCTGAATTCCGGCCTGACCTATGTGAACGCTAATGCACTCTCTCATTTTGATAAAAACTGAATTAAATCGTTAAGAACGTAGAAGGTAATCGTAAGAAAAAGTGAAGGGCGTTTATTAAGACGCCTCCTTTCAATTACGATTCAAATGCCTATCGAGCCCGCGCGTTGGGGTTCTCTTCGAGTTTATACAGAGGAAGAATTGACGGAGGATTTAACCCGATCAATTAAATGTAGTTACATACAGCTGTCAAGTGACGAATCCTTAACCTCCCTCGTGTTAACCGTTGGCCTATCCGCTTTCAGCGTGAACGGCCACTGTACATGTAATCATACATACATGTAAAATTTGAAATAACAAATTAAAATTTAAAGTAATCAATAAAAATAATTAAAAATATAAAATAAACAAAAACTTGAGTCGGCTAAACATTTAGCCGGATGCATCATTGTCACGTACCGTACAGTAGACAATCTGCTTTTCACGGCTTCGCTTTTAAACCTTTCAAATTCTACTAGGCTGGACATCGGACTCGGGCCAAACTGCGTTCAATTGTCATTGAAGTGACGTCGTATCAGTGGAATGATCATTTTAACAATGAGAATTTTTTATATATATGAAAAAAGCCTTTAAATTAATAAATAAAAATTATATTTCTATTATTAACAGGGAGGTTGAAAAACTATCACAGAACATCATTTTCACTTGCTTTCCAATCTTCATTCTGTATCTTCTTGTTTTATTAAAATGAAACCATGCATTATAGGTTTGGCAATTCATAAAAGCTTGCCTTTCAAGGCATGCAAAGATATGATCTGATAAGAAGAAAACTTCGTCAATAGCAATCTGGCAGAATGGTGGCACCTACCAGCATGGCTGTAACTTTTCACCTTTCTCTTTTGAATTAAAAGGAAAGTAATAAAAAAAAATGTATTACGGTAATTAGTCGGGTGTGTGTAACTCATTAAAACGGCTAAAGACGTTGCAAACTGCCTGAATTTCTTTAGCAAACAAATAGACCTTCTTAGGCTACCATCATTATTTGTCTCGCAGGGAAATAGTGACAAATGCGGCGGAATTTTACATTTTCATTGATGCACAATTTCTCAGAGTAGTCGATTTCTGGTCCTTGAGCAATTCAACTACCCTTCTCATTGAAGGCCTGTTACTGGGAAAAGGTGAAGTACACATGAGAGCTACATCCAGAACCTTCCGAATTTCTTCATAATCACATGTTGATGAATTCAACCTTGGATCTACAAGTAGACTCAATTCTCTGCGGCAATTGCTAGCATTGTCACATTCCTTTTGGGGAGATGATAAAGATAAAGCAGCTTCTGTTACCCACTTCACTATGTGCTTGTTCTCACCGAAGCAAGGATCGATTGGCCTTTTGCCAGTGATTAATTCCATCAGCACGATGCCAAAGCTGTAAACATCGCTCTTCTCGGTCACTTTCATTGTGTAAGCATACTCTGCAACAATTTAACATATACTAGATGAACTATGACTAGTTAATAGATTTTGTCAGCAAACAGCAGGCCCAGCCGCCCAGGTGAAGTAAAATATGAGGATTTGTGAATTGTGACGAACACGTTAAAGGGACCAACGAATTGATGGGTTCAGAATCAGCCAGTAGTTTCAGAATGGGAATATAGTAAGTTTCTTAACTACGGCCTCATGGGCCCGTACCTGACAACAAACAGAGCATGAACTTGATTGCACACACGAAGGAAAGAAAATGAAATTGTAAGGAGTCTCGGAACCTGGTAATTGAAGCAGCGAGTAGGGCAGATGAAAAACGTAGTAATCAACTCACCAGGCGCAATGTAGCCGTAGGTTCCAGCGACACGCGACGTGTAAACATCTGCTTCACCCGCCTCACGTTGCAACGTCTTCGCCAGCCCAAAATCCGCCACACGTGGCACCATCTCCGCGTCTAACAATATATTGCTACTCTTCAAATCGCGGTGCACGATAGCCGGCACACAGTCGTGATGCAAGTATGCCAACCCTTGAGCCACGCCTAGTGCTACCGCGAACCGAGTGCGCCAATCAGATAAACTTGCGCGCCCTTTCTCACCATGCAACACGTTAGCTAAGCTCCCATTTTCCATGTGTTCGTAAACCAAAATTTTTACATCTTCGCGGCTACAACACAGTAACAATTTCACAATTTTGCCATGGCGTACCCGACCCAGCGTTTCAATTTCGGATCTGAACACGGTTTCTGTTTCCGGTTTCGGGGTACAGCGCCAGAGCCTCTTAACCGCCACAGTTTCACCAGTTTTCAGCTGCACTCTGTAGACCCGACCCGACCCACCTGACCCAATCAGGTTATGCTCTGTTAAGTATGGAAAGATATCTTTTACGGTAAACCCGACACGATGAAAACGAACCACTCTCCACCGACTTCTGGGCTTCCTCATGAATCCGGATTTGGCTTTGAAGAGCCAAAAGAGAGAACCGATAATAGGTATTGCGCAAATAGCTATAATCGCTACAAAGTAAATTGTTGCGGGCTCGGTTTTCGGGCACGGAGGTAATGGTTTCGAATCTGGGCTGCAGAGCTGCGGGTTGCCCAATAAACTAGAAATATACAAGTCGTTATCAAAACCGGAAGGCACTTCACCGTACAGTTTATTATGCGAAATGTTGAACCGGTTCAGCTTCAACTTGGTCAACTCCACCGGAATTTTGCCAGTGAACATGTTACTTGAGAGATCCAAAGTAGTTAACACTGGTAAATTTCCGAGTTCTAGCGGAATAATACCGGCAAAGCGATTTACAGACAGGTTCAGCTCAGTTAAAGCCGTCAAAGAATTCAAATTTCTCGGTAATTCCCCAGTGAACATATTTTCTTGCAAATCAAGCTCCTGTAACTTACCTAATCGAGTTATGCACGTCGGAACTTGACCAAATAAACGGTTTTGGCTCAAATCAACTGCTACTAGTTGATGCAAGCTGCATATTTGTGACGGGATTTCGCCGCTAAAGTTGTTTCCAGAGACGAGAATCTTGGCGAGTTTGCGAGCGTTTGAAATTGACGGAGAAATCGAACCTTCAAACCTGTTATTAAGCATTTCAAAATATTCAAGTTCAGGGAGGCCCCAGAATTTGCTAGGCAATTCTCCAAGTAGTTCGTTGTCCCCAAAACGCAGATAATACAATGTTTTGCACTCGCCATAGGATTCTGGGATCTTCCCCGAGAAACGGTTGTTGAATATAACAATGCGCTGAAGCTTGTTTCTGTAACAGAGGAACTGCGGCAACTCACCGGTGAAATCATTCGTAGACACATCAAAATCTTGCAAATCAGAACATTTGCCAAGATTCTGAGGCAACCTTCCAGTGAAACTATTGTTGAACAGCTTTAGTTGTACTAGATTTGGATTTGAAGCTAAGCTTTCAGGAATTTTCCCGCTGAAGTGATTGTCATTTAGATTCAACGATTCCAGATTCATTGCAGCTGTAGTCTCTGGTAAACTTCCATTGAGATTGTTCTGTGAGACATCAAGTCTAAGCAGAGTAGTTAAATTGCTCAAACTTTCAGGTAATTGGTCAGACAATTGGTTGTTATACAGCTCAATTTGCTGTATACTTGCCAATCCAGAAATGCTGTCGGGAACTTTCCCGGAAAGAAAATTGTTCGACAAATCAAGGTTTGTTAAAGAAACGAGTTTGCCTATTGAATCTGGTATTTCCCCTATAAGATTCGAGTTTGTTACCCATAAATTTTCAAGCTTTGATAAATTTCCGATACTAAAAGGCAACGGTGCTGGCTTGAATGGATTGTAAGCGAGCTCGAAGTGAGTCAACTCACTAAGATTACTTAGAAAAGAAGGAATCGGACCGCTTAGCAAGTTACCGCTAAGGTTGAGCACTTTCAAGGCTGGAAGCCGACCAAAACTCGCTGGGATATCGCCCGTGAAATTGTTGTTAGAGAGATCAAGGACTTGTAAGTTACCAAATTCTAGTGACAAATCCGGCAATTCGCCAATGAATAAGTTGTCGTAGACTCGGATGACTTGTAGTTGACCGCAAGAAGAGAGAGACTGAGAGGAAAGAGTACCGTTGAAATAATTATCCGATAAGGAGAGTTTTCGAAGTGTCCGAATCCGGCAGAAACCGTACGGAAACCCGCCGAATATACCAAACCCAGATAGGTCAATACCAACTACCGACTGATTTTGAGTGTCACAAGAAATGCCCGTCCAATTGCATGGACTCCGGTGCCTGTTTAGAACCCAGTCGCTGAGTTTCCCATTCGGATCGTCTAGCTGGTCATTCTTGACCCGATTCAAGATTTCAGAGTCCCCATTGAGAGATTTCACCAGAGAGAAACATAACAAGAACAGAAACAACAGTGCAAGAAGTGATTTGGCACTCAGAGATTGCATGGCACAATTTGAGAAATGAACACTGTTACTGTTAGCGAAGGAAAATTATGGTTTTCTAGTGTTTTGAGGGAAACAGAGAAAGAGGGATGTACTGGTACTGGTTGTGGTCGATGCTAGGTGTTTTCCATGCACGAAGATAGATGACAATTGCGAGGAAAAGAGGGAGAGGTTTCAAGATAGCGGGGAATCGATTGCAGTTTCAAGATGTTCACACGGAAACAGCTGGGAAATTGTAATGGTCGCTTTTTTTTTATTTTTTGGAATTATGTGTTACAGACCATTGATTACTCAGAGATACGGAGGGGGCATTTAGAGCGGTTGCAATTTCAGGGTAAGTGTTACTTTACAAGGGCAAGACAGCTGGTTTGGCACTTTTGGCTTCTGGGGTTTTTTATTTAAAACAAAAATTAAGACAAAATGACAAAACGGAGATGTTTTGAGCCGTTGAGTGTTGTTTTGTTTCAATTTTGGTGTACGAGGGAAAGTATTGTTCTATTCCGTGTCCATTTTTGAAAAATGGGACGAATTCAAGTTATGTGTGGAATGGATTGAGCCGAAAAGATAAAATAATGGGTAAGAAAGTATTAAACGAGACTGATGGCGGTAGTATAATTGATATAAAAAAAATTATTTAATTAATAAAAAAAATTATTTATTAATAATATATAAAAAAACAAATTTTTAAAAATTATATAGTTTTTTTATTATATTAATTAAAAATAAAATTTATTTTTGATTTTTTTTTCATTCAATACTAATGTATAATTTTTTTTATTTGTTAATTTAATAAATTTTATTATATTATTTATACTAACATAATAAAATTATTTTTACTTAAATTTTTTTTCTAATAAATAAATTTGTGTCAATTTGTGAATTTACTCCATTTTCTAAAATTGGAATTGGTAGATGCTACAGAGAGATTTATTTGGATTACCAATCTTTGTTTCCAATTATTGGAATAAAATAAATATATATATATATATATATATAATTATTACAACAGACAGGACTTGTAAGCCCAGTGGCAACTTTACTCACTCAGTTTGGAATTATTATGATAAACTTTGCCGTGTTATGTAAATATGCTAATATGTTGTCACACCCGGGTCCATCAGACTATGGACAACCCACTTGGAAAGAGATCCCATCTCATCATCCCAAGCTAAGATCAAGAAAATAAATTTATTTGGTTCATTCTCTTCTATTATAAGTTATAAACATTGTGATTGAACCAATTGTTTTCAAGTTGAGAAAACTTTCAATGTATCAATTCTATTACATCAGTACAGTTATCTCCTCATAATGTTTGAGGCCGTTGTAGTATTGTGAACTGCAAGAGTCATTCGAGGTCGTAATAGAATATAGAGAGGATGATGGATGTAATATAAAATTCTTGTTTCAGCGTCATTACGTTTACTTGAAGAAGTCAAAGCAAGTTCCCAGCGGCCGTGAAGAAAACGTTGTCTGGATGAGAAAGAAATCTGTCATAACCATAAATGCTCCTCGAGGCCCTGCATTCAATAGTAACGTCAGTATGGAAATAATATAACTAATACAGTGAGACAGCAAATTCCGAGCCTATCAATTTGCCCAAAAACTTGCATGGAGCCAAGTGTGCTGTTTTGTCTCCGCAATATACGTATAAGGTCAAGGCTAGTTTGCCATGCCCAGAGGCCCAAACTCCAATGACAAACACCTCACCTCAGTCAAATGTTAGGCCAACGCAATTGGAAGATTTGTCGACAACTCAAAAGTCTGTAATGTAATCTTACTGCAAAAGTTCACAACATGAGTTTTGTTGTAAGATTTCATATCACTCACGCGAGTTTGGAGGTACTTACGCGTATTAATTTCATATTCGTTACCAAGTATCAGTAGTCTCGATTCTATACAAGAGCATTAATTTTACACTGATTTATGTGTTACTTTAGATGAGATAGATGTAGCCAGCTAATCTAACCTCTACCCATCTCGTTTCTTAGTCTTAGTCCATCTCATTTACTAATACACATTGATACTAATAGTTATTGGGTTATACTAGCTTCCTTAAGTACATTGTAACACGATAGTGTGCCAAAAAGTTTATGGAAGGACCCAAAAAATGAAAAAACTTGACTTGTCCTGTAAAAACCTTTTATACCTATTGAGATATGGGTTTGGTTTAATTAACGTATCATTACATCATGAATAATGCATACATCATGGGCATCGGATAACTAAGACAACATCACTTTGTCAACCATTTTCAGTTTGCCCCGTTTGCATTTTAAGGAAATATCTGACCTAAGGTCTATTTGGTATCGAGGTGAGAGTTAAGACAAGATGTGGAATAAGAGGAGAATGTGAATGCTATTATACTAAAACTTAATTTTGCCGATCAAAATTTTAATTTTACTTATAAAGTTAAGCAAAATCACTTAAATATTAAACAATTCTTAAATTATGAATTACACAAAAAATTAAAGGACGTGTTTGATTATATATATTTGTACAAAAGAAGATTTTCTTTAATTAAACTGTGCATTATTCTATTCATCCTCGATGCCAACATTCAAGAGGAAAATCCTACCATCATACAAGTTTACATCTGTTCATATGTTCTTTGACATAACATAATATTAACAATTAGAAATTGGTTACGATACATCAAATATATAACGATATAGTTGATTTTTAAGTTTTATATTAATTGTTTTAAAATTTTTATATATATTTTAAGTATTTTTTTATTAAAAATTTTAAATTTTTTATTTTAAATTATTTTTTAAGCTATTTTAAATTTTTTACAAATTTTTTTAAATTTTGTATTGCTATTTCAAGTTAACCATTGAAGGACTAATATATATATATATATATATATAATTGATAGGAAAATAATCACCTATCTTCAGTCAAAAATGGTAAGCAGATAACAAATTCAATCGGATCATTGGAGCATTAGCAAGTATTATTCATTGCTCAATCCTTATAAAAGTAAGGTATATTAATAAAATGTTAAGTTGAAACAGTACTCTAGCCGAGAAGATACACACAAAACCAACCATAAGAATTTGTATATTGTGACATATGCCATATGTTTGATGCCTTCTATACGTGTTTTTAAGCCGTGAGGATTAGGGTTCACTTTCACATTGTAAAAAATAAAATAAAAATAATAATAATAATTTATATTCATAATTATGGAGTAGCAATGAAAAAGGATCTGTCGTATTTATGTATCATTGTAGCGTTGAATGTTGAATAATAAGTTGTTTGTGTTGCCAAGTTTGGACCCCATAAGAAGAACCCTGCTCGTATTTATAATGGTTTTGTGATAAATCCAATTGCAGCAGTAGCGGTAGTAGTAGTAGTAGGTTAATGAATGGAGCACGATCAGATTGCTGGGTGGTGGAGAATGTCAACGACACCCATGATTGTATGTTGCGTGAATATTATGTCCAGTTTGGAATGATAGACATAACTATACACCACCATAATAATGTATATGCATACACACATACCAAAGATGCAAAATCTTTCAAGCCTATATTACTTCAATCACTCTACTCTAATTTGTGGCAATCACAAATTTGCAAAGCTTGTTCTAAAAATATATTCATTATATATATATATATATATATATATATAAAATAAGAAAATAGTTATAATACATATATGTACTTTTGTATTTAAAATTTTTTTCAATTTTTTATTTTATAAAATTTGAAACAACAAATAAAAAAAATTAAAATATAGAAAACAAATGATAAATAATACTTAAAATATAAATAAAAAATTTAAAATATTGACACAAAAATTAAAAGAAATAGATGTAATGTTATATACATGTACCATAAACAAAATCCTATATTATGATCATTAAGTTGATTTTGGCCATGGATGCGGCTTGCTTCTAGAGTATCTACTCTCGTAACTTTTATTTGTAATGTACGTCACAATAAGTCTAGTTTTTAGTATAATTAATGGGAGATTTAATAATTTACCTAACAAATAAGAACTTTAAAATTAAATTTCATTGAATGTATTTATTTTATAATTTCATATTTAAAATAATTATAATTAAGAGGATAGTAATAATAAATATTAATTGTTAAGTACAATTTAAAGTTTACCAAACACTTTTATTATTTATTTTTATAATTAAGTAAAAATATAATACTAAAACATATATATGTCAAAACGTCATCGTGTTAATTGTAAATTGTTCAATCAAATAATGTGTATGCTTTTATCTTTTTTTTTATTTGACTCGTGATAATACGTTATAAATAATATTTTTAATGTAAAATTTATCCGATTGTGTTTTAATTAAGGCAATGTTTAGTATATTTTTAAAATATATTTATTCTATAAATTATAAACCATGCTTGATACTATGTATCTAAAAGATGAGATGTGAAAAGTGTAAAATTCATCATAAATTACTGTTAAAATAGAAATCATTGATAAGATTTTGTTCTTTGAAAATTGTTCTAAACTAAAACTATCAGTCAAATTTTAAACATTGAAGATTCGATATTCAATATGATTTAAATTATGTTTGAATTTCTTGACCTGTCCTGTCTGTCAACAAAAAGAAAACGTACCTGCGTAGTTGCAGTTGCCCAGGTTTGAAGGTAATTGCAAAGGACAATGAATAAGGAGCCGCAATTAATGTTCATAAATAGTAGTAACAGAGTAATTAAGTGGTTAAGCACAAGAAAACAAAGCTCAAATGTGCACAAGGACTGCAAAAATATTCGAAACGCAGGAATAGGAATCCGAAAGGCAACGGCATCATCCCGTTTTCCCATGGCATAAAAATCCGTACTTGTTACTATAAAAATGGAATAAATGAAATTAAGTGTCAATAACGGACACGACAGAATCATTTCTATCGATTTCTATGTCCAGATTTTTCATGCAAACCATGGGAAAAACAACTGGGTATTGCTGCTGTTTTTCAGAATTATTAGAAACAATAATGTAAATGAATAAATAAATACAACTAAGCTTTACTATCATTTCAAGAAGCTCCCTCTCTCTCTAGATATATATATATATATAAATTAATTAATAGGAGATGCTGTTATTTCCTTTCAGTTTCCAAGTTTCTCCCATGAGATCCATATTTTCTCGTGCCTGCAGCTATAATAGCGTTGCTAAACCGTTGATTGCAACCATCAGATGGTGGGATTGCATTATATCATACGGCTATCATGTTTTTGTATAGCAAAACCAACTAGCATCAAATGTAATCTGGCGGTCTGGATCGAGATCTCTCACTAGGTTTATATAAAAAATGCAGCATGGAAAGCGTGAAAGAGGAGATGTAAATCATCTGCGTTCCGTATAAAAAAGAACAAATGGCTGGAGAAAATGTATTTGTGAACTATCTACACCACATTTTATATGTTGTGCAAAGTGTGTCGGATATGGGATGTACAAAATATAAATGATACTAATGCTGGAACAAACTGATGACTGACTGAAGAAGGAATACTGCAAAGCCAAAAGCTTTGTGCATTTTAACAATCGGATACTGCAACGTGGAGTTTCGAGTATGTACGTCGGTGATATCAATGCACAAGGCATTGTTTCCTGAAGAGCTTGGCCGGCCGGAAGAATTGGGAGATAAGGAAAAAAGAAAAGAATATATGGGCATACATGTAAGAATAAAAAACCCAACAGTAGTTGAACTCTGTGTTTGCCTGCAAATCCATGTTATATAAGAGGCAATAACATCAAAAAACCTTCAGTAATTACCCAATATGTAAACTTAAAGATCGAATTGCTTAATTCTGGATCATGTGGAAGTGAAAACTCAGGCCCTGGGGAAATCTTATCGATCAAATACTGCTGAAAACTAACGGGTAATTCCGGCTCATGATGTAGAAATAATTAAGAAATCAAAAGATCATCACTTGGTAGAAGCCCCAGAAAAAACCTATTGATAATCCTTGGCAGATCCCTGAGAACGTAATCAGATCTACTTTTCCATCTCCTTTACACAGCCAAACTTAGAATAAGAGATCAGACAGTGGAAGGAATTAAGCACAAAAGTATATATCTAACAAAGAACCAAGAAATAAGAAATACATAGGATTTGCATTGGAAATATGGAAACAAATTCAGGCTCGTGATATAAAAATAATTCACCAATCAATAGATCATAATTTGTTAAAAGCCCCAGAAAAAATCCTTGACAGTTCCCTATGAGCGTAATCAGATCTACTTTTCCACCTCCTTTCCAAAGCTAAACTTTGAAAAACATATCATGCAGTGTAAATAATTAAGCGCGAAAATACATATCTAGCAAAAGAAACAAGAAACTAGAAATATAAGGGATTTGCTTTGAGAATATAGGAAACAAATTCAGTCTATTGAAAAGTTGAAAGAACATACAACATCAATCTTATAATAACACGAGAATTGAAGCTTTCGTGTACCTAAGTATATAAAAATATTCAGATTCTTCACACGCTTTAAGCTGATCAATGGCTGATGATGATACTTCTCTTGTTGCTCTTCAAATTATTAAAGAAGTTAGAAGAAGATTATTAACCAGAAAGAGTAGTAGATGAAAAATCTAAAACTAATCTTCTATGTAAAGGACTATAACTACAATTGCCTGGCTCCATCCTGTCTGCCTTTTTTCTATCTGCGAAGGAATGTTGTACAGAGAGAGGGAGATTACATTGTATGCTTCAACTTATTCAATCTACCCGAAATGGCCTTCGAGTATACAAGAAAATGTATCGGTATATGATATATATCCCTTTCTTGTGAAGGGTAGTTTGGCCATTGTATCGTGGAAGTAAATGGGTGGTTGAGAGAGATGAGAAGTGCTTTTCCTCTTTGAACACAATCCCACCAAGAATTCTCTCTCTTAATGCTCTCTCACTTTGAGAGTGAGAGAGAAAAGAGGAGAAGAGAAGACAGAAAAAAATGGAAAGAATGAAATGGGGGTTATAAAGAACGGCCCCAGAGGTGGAAGGAAGAGACATGACTCATGTTTGTGGATGCGGCTTCTTTTGGCAATGCACTGTATTTGCTTTGGCTGTAGGTGGCCGGTGAAAAGCGCTTTTCAACTTACCCTTTGGTTCATTTTCTAGCAAGAACCCAAAATCTCTCTTTCATGGTCCCATTCAAACGATTAATTTCTAAGGGCCACAGTTTCAGTATGTAGCCAACAAAAAGTTCATGATTCTTAACTATCATGCAACTTAAAGTCAGATTTGTGTTAAACAATTCATCCATAAACTTGAAGAAAAACAAGTTAATTTAATGCGTGCGATAGTAATTGATGCTATTGCTTCTTAATTTATAATCTTTCATTCCGTATCCCATTTGCATCCATTTCCTAAAATATCAGTATTTCAACAACCACCATAGATTCATAAACATGAAGATCACATAAGCCAACAAAACCACGTATTCAGATAAAACATAATCATTATCTTCGAAGATTACGGCTATTGCAAGCTTTCGAAAAATAATATTTATCCTTGGCGGCATATCGGTGTTTTGTTGAACATGGTATGATAAATATTTACTCGTCGAAGAAAATGATATTTTAAATTATAGTTTTCTATATTATATGGGAGTGTGCTAAGGGCTAACATATGACTAAGACTTGCACTAATTTTGATTTCAACATGTAGTATGAATAGGCAAACCCAGCAGTATTTATTTAATTAGTTAATTAATTAATACGATGGATGTACAAAGCAAAGCATTTGCCCTGGCTCAACGAGAGTGCAGCCACCTTGTTTGACAATGAAGGGGATTGGGGTATTGTGCCTTGGACGTCAATGCTTTTACATTCGAAGGAACGCATTAATGAAATTATCACCAAAAGCGAATTGGACCTTTTTTTTTATTCTAGAAGCTAATTAAAAGTGCTTTTGTGCTTATTTGAGGTTAGAACAAAGAGGCCGACAATGTCGTTTGCAGCTCATGCCCGCATCTTGCTTCCACTTCCCTTTCTTTCAAATTTTACGTGCGTCTAAAGTTAACAAACCATCCGTCATTTTCTCGTTCGGAAGTTGGAATGCAAACTTGCTTATAATCTTTATCAACTCAATTCTTAAGTTATTAAAAATTTGCCATTCATTAATCCGTGAGTATTATTACACAATTTAATCTCACATATTGTCTTGATATAATGGAAGGCAGTGAGCAGTGAAATAATATTTGACACGACGGCAAGACAAAATGTAAATGATGGAACTTAGATTGTATGATTGAAATCACAGAAATTTGATGAATCTACTTCATAAATTCATTCCACTCATGATGCCTTCAAATAACAAATGTCTAAAAGTTGTCAATTTGTGTCAACTTATTGGCCCATATGAAATTATTTCTTTGACAACTTGCACTGACTTTCCCTACCCTAAAAATGACTTGCCATTTTGCAGGATCCACCCTTGGAAAATCGACATAATATTTTGGTGTTTTTTGTTTGTTTTCTCCCAAACCCTATTAATGCCACTCATAGATATAATATCACTCTCCTAGAAGGTAATATGCTAACAAACCACAACTTTTAACTCGCAACTATTTTGGAATTTACCACTAGAAAATAATGTCTTACCTTTCATGTTAGTAAATTTTACAATGAGATGAACACTCTTGAGTAAATGAGTAATATTAAGAATAATATTTATTTTTTTATATATAATAAATTTCTATGAAAATTAGTATCTTTAATAATACTAAAAGTATTTGGTAAAATTCGATTTGATATATCCCAATTTAGAGAATAAAAGAATAATGAGAGAACTCATATATATACTTTTTAAACTTTCTGTCACGGACTAAGTTATTATTTTTTTTTAAAAGATATATTTAATAAAGTGTGTAAAACCCATCCTTGTCTCTTTTTTATTTAATGTGAAATTCTAACCGAGCTAATTCTGTAACGCTCTCATCACACAAGAACTCTTACATGCTTGTACTGCTCGAGACTTATGAACCTTTCAAGGATATTGAAATCACAATAGATTTGATCGTGATACCATTTATCATGAACTAAGTTATTATATTATCTTTAGAAGATATTTAATAAAATGTACAAAATCTCTCCTTATAAAATTCAAGAATATTCCTTTCTTGTTCAAGATGGGATTCCAATACATTTTATGCACCTGGCTTTTGGCAATCCAGTTGAGAGTTGAGCCGTCTATTATTGTCTTTTTATTTCTCTTGCCATACCACTTAACTTTTCCACTGTCGGTATTGGGCTCATCCATGACACAGCAAAATGGGTAGTCAAATAGGCCCATGGATCATGACCTTATTTCCATCTCACGGCCGACCTTGCAAAATAAAACCCAATCTACATCAGCTTGCAAACGAAATTCAGCCCACCTAAAGTGAATATGATTCACACTTAATCCAAAACTCGTGTATTTTTATACATTGGACTGGAGCAAGGCTTTTAGGTCGAATAATTTTATTAAATTAATTAATAAAAAAATAAATTAATTATAAATAAAAAAATTAACAAAAATATTATTATTTAATTATTTTTTATTAAAATTATTTTACTCTCAATCTCTGCCTTTTGATTATTTTCTATTAACTCACACCGGCACGCACCTCCGCCTATTTCATTCTCTGCGGCCAGAAAGAACATTGATTCAGTTTCGAACAACTTAGAAGAAGTTAATTAAGAAACCATGCAGCTGTCAACTTCAGAAGCTAATCAACGCATTGCAAGAATCGCTGCTCATCTCCATCCATCCAATCTCCAGGTCCCGAGCTTAAAATTTTTCTATTTATTGAATTTTTTTTCTTAGTCATGCAGGCAAATTTCATTTGAATTCTGTAAGAAACTTTCTTAGAATTCTAAAAATCGTGATAAATTTGCCTTAAAATTCGTGGGAAACTTTTTTGAAGTTTCCAAACTTTGTCAGCATACTTCCTGCAGAAGGGATCTCTAATGAAAATTAAAACGAGTGGTAAATCAAATTTATCTCCATGTTAAAGCGGGTGATGGGTACCCTTTCTAAGGTGGAAGTGAATTTATGTTTCATCGTATTCATTTATTGAGTGATGTTGTGAATATTGTGAATTGTGGTGTAATGGTAGATGGAGGAGAATTCGGGTTTGAGTAGGGTAAATTGCAGGGCAAAAGGCGGGTCGCCTGGATACAAGGTGGCGATATTGGGAGCAGCTGGAGGGATTGGACAGCCTCTGGCTATGTTGATGAAGATGAATCCGTTGGTTTCAGTTCTTCATCTTTATGATGTGGTCAACACTCCTGGTGTTACAGCTGATATCAGTCACATGGACACTGGTGCCGTGGTATATTCATTTCCATCTCTACTTTTATTTGCACAAATAGAAAAATTTCTTTTTGCTGGTTTTGACAAAGAATTTAGCAATTAATTGGTTGTTTATTCTATTGATAACATTGTGGTTGTGATATAATATTCTGTTGGAGAATTGAAGCACAGGGATTTGAATTCCGTTAAGAATTAAATGTTTGCTAAAATTTTTATTAGTTGACACTGGTTGACTTCTGATGTTGACAGAGAAATAAACAGATTTACAGATGGGCAGTTCTGGATTCTCATTGGAGCTTTGGAAACTAATTAGTTGATTCTTTAATTTGGACACTGATATATAGTATCATTGGTAATTCATAGGTACGGGGATTTTTGGGGCAACAACAATTGGAGGATGCACTTACAGGCATGGACCTTGTAATCATCCCTGCTGGTGTTCCTAGAAAACCCGGAATGACTCGGGATGATCTGTTCAACATCAATGCTGGAATTGTTAAGACCCTGTGTGAAGGCATAGCTAAGTGCTGTCCCAGAGCTATTGTGAATTTGATTAGTAATCCCGTTAACTCCACAGTTCCAATTGCAGCTGAAATTTTCAAAAAAACTGGTACCTATGATCCAAACCGACTTTTGGGAGTCACAATGCTTGATGTTGTTAGAGCCAATACTTTTGTGGTATGAACTTTTAGCCTATTATGCTGTTAATTCATACTCCTCATGCTATTTAGTGGTCAATCTTTAAATAATTTATTGATCTCTCTTTGTTTTGAAATCATCTTTCATCTTCCATCATCAATGTTGCAGTTGTAATTATCTATCAATAAAAATATGCTACCTTCCTTTTGGTGTTAATAATAGTTGAGAAGTAGATTTCTATGATTTAGTTAAAGACTAAAGCATTATTTTGCAGTTTCATTGTAAGGCAATAATGTTAATCCAGACAGGGTGGGCTTTAGAAACTGTACACTCAGGAACAGAATCTGTTAGTTGTCTGAAAGATTAAGCTAGACTGTTTTGAGATGTGAAAATCCATGTTGCTTGAGTTATGTTGATTCAAGTTATTAAGTGATTTATTCCTTTAGATTACACAAATCTCAATACCAGATCACAGGACACATGTTGGTTCCCAAGAATTATGAAAGTTGGGTTCTTGGTTGTGCCTCCTGCCTTGTGTTTATTTGGTTTGTTATTATCTGGCGGAATTAACCTTTTCATTTTGTCATATTCTTTGGGGTTTGTTGCAGGCAGAAGTCTTGGGTCTTGATCCCAGGGTAGTTGATGTTCCAGTTGTTGGGGGTCATGCTGGGGTTACTATTTTACCACTTCTATCTCAGGTTAGAGAGAGAGTTCCCCCAAATTTTGTATGTAAATTTCTTTGACCATTATATTCCAGCCTATTTCTTAATTTTTCTATATTAATAATTGTTCTTCCCCAATTCACAGGTTAAACCATCATGTTCTTTCACTCCTAAAGAAATTGACTACCTGACAGATCGTATCCAGAATGGTGGAACTGAAGTTGTGGAGGTGAGGGAGACAATGTGACTGGTTTGTTGAATGTCGTATTGGTATTTCTTCTAGGTCAATTCTCTGGTTATGATTCAGCACATGATGTTTTTGCTTAATTCCTTAATATAGAAACCAAAGTTTATTTTTTGGTCTCGCTGATGATATAACATAGGACCAAGTAAAATTACTGGTTTGGATGGTATATAATAATTAAACCCTTCTGTTACTGGCATGCTGTACAGTAATGTATATATGGCAGAATTTGAAGAATCTTTTGTCTAGGAAGGTTCAAATCATTAAATCCAGTTGGCAACCCACCCCCCTAGCCAAAAGTTTTTTTTAGCTATAGTGTTGAAGACAACCTCTATGTAAGCAATATATTAGTTGGTAGCTCCTTGGGAAAAATTTTACATTGGTTTTTAGTATTTTTATGAATTATTCTAAAATCTACATGGTTGATATTTTTCAAAAACAAACAAATAAACAAGATGTTTGGAAGTATGACTGTTTAAAGTGCACTTGCTAGAAATGGCTAGAAGTATCTATGGTAGTTGGTGCATGATGTTGCAAAGGATTTTGTAGAGGATGAACAATAGTTTTACTCATGCAAAAACTTGCTAAGACGGAGTTGACAGAGAGTGCTTTTAATATAATTTGGAGAAGTTGATGAAGTTGCAGACTTTGAGATCAAAAAGATCTTGTGACAGCAGTGAGTTTTGCAAGTATATATATAATCGGATTGAGTGCAAGATAGCATTCTAATTCCCTGCAACCAGTCACACGCCCATGTCTGCACTTATGATCTGTAATCACAATAAATATTTCAATGTTTTTGTATTTTTAACAGAGGAATTCCTTCTTGTTGCAACTGATTGTTCTTTGTTTCATAGATGATCACACATCTTCATTTTCATTGTTCCATGGATATGTAGGCTTAAATTCTACAGCATCATGTGTAATAAGATTGCCACTGGAATTTCAATTCAGTTTTTCTTTATAGAATTCTTTGCGATATATAATTGTGTAGTCCCGCCATATTCTACTCAAACTGTGGTTAAGCATTATTGATATCTTTGGCAGGCAAAAGCTGGAGCTGGTTCTGCCACCCTGTCAATGGTTAGTAATTTAACTCCACTTCACAGTATTCCTTGTAGTAAATTATCTGTTATTTCCATATTAATTTTGGGCTATCATTGGTTAGTACATATTGTGACTATGAGATGTGTGAACAAAATGTGCAGGCATATGCTGCTGTGAAATTTGCAGATGCGTGCCTCCGGGGCTTGAGAGGAGATACCAGTGTTGTTGAATGTGCATACGTGGCTTCTAAGGTATTAAATGAATTTTATTTGATAACGTGTCTTGAATGTTTTTCCTTTCTATGCTTTGTTCTCTTGCAAATTTTACAAAGCACTTGGTTAGGAACTTAAGCATTGCACATTACAGGTGACCGAACTTCCATTCTTTGCATCCAAGGTTCAGCTTGGTCGTACTGGAATTGAGGAAATTTACCCACTTGGTCCGCTGAATGAGTATGAGAGGTCTGTAACCATCTAACTTTCTTTTAATGGAAAGATCCTCCCATCTTGTTGCAAGTTCAAAAGTTCTGAGTTCAATTTAACATTCTTTAATATTAACAGGGCTGGCTTGGAGAAGGCAAAGAAAGAGTTGGCGGCAAGCATTCATAAGGGAGTGGCCTTCGTCAGGAAATGAGCAGCCGGTTACATGGTCATTGAGGGAGATGGTTGAGCCTTTTTGGTTCTGTCGCAAACACTTGAAGATTACATTCGCCAACATAAGAGTGTAGGGTTTTTATTTTAACAAAATCAGATGGAAGAAAGTTGGGTGACTCTAAGAAGCGGAAAAATCGTCGAAGTGGGGTTTCTTCTGGCGATATTCATATAATAAATGGATCAAATATATGTAAATTAGGAACTAGTTCGTGTTATCCCTTTTTAATTAACTCAGTATGAGTTCATACACGCACCCCCAGTCTTTTGTTTGAATGAAGACTCCATCAACAATCACTCTTTGAAGTGAATTTTAAACTTCTCGATGACTTAACAATGACAACAGTTATCACACTCGTTTTCTTACAGAAGGAAAGTTCTGTGACAGCTTTATACAGACGCCATTAACAGTGAGTTGTACAATTTATTTCAGAATTTATCACCCACACAATCTAACTCATCCTCTCCAGAAAAAAAACAGTTCATAGTTTTATGTTGCTCCTTTCCAGAGAATCAATACGGTCAGTCCTCTTCCAGAGGAAATTCAGTTAATAATGACCCACATTCTAAGATTATCATTTTTCTATATTATTATTAGTTTTTATTTTAATTATTATATTAGTAAGTGTAGTCATCGTTAGGTTTAGTATTCAAATGCATTTACATACTATCTTATCAGCCAAAGTGAACAATGAAATTGAAATGGACATGTGTAGGTTGCAAGCAAAATTTTGGCCAACAGAACTGTCAAATATTGATCAGGGACTAAGAGGTTAGGCAGGCCTTAACTGGCAAGAAACACAGGGCATAGGTTGTCGATTATGGCGAAATTTTGGCTTATGGAGTTGTCAAATATTGGTTCAGTAAGCATCTGCATTTTGTTGTTTTTGCAATTCACGATCAAAAACTGACTTCCGCAAAAACGAAACCAAGAGCAAAATACTGTGTAGAAAAAAGGGGTTGGAAATATTAATTATGGCTAAGATTAAATTTAAATGAAAATAAAGTCTTGTATGATTTTTCATATAATTTTGTTATAGTAAATAAATTATTATGATTTTTATGTAATTTTATAGAAATAAAGGATAATTAGACCGCAATGTGATTATATAATATAATAATTTAATTTTATGAGTTTGATAAAAAAAACTCGGTGGAAAAATATTTTATAAAATTAAATTATAATGTTATTATTGTATTCTTTTAACAAAGATTAAATTTTAAAATAATTTAATAATTCACATACTTTTCTTTTTAATAGATGTTTAATGCTTTCAATAGCTTACATATTTATTTTCTTTTGAACTCCATAACTCCTGGAATCTAATTTGGATTCCATTAACATGGGATCCAATCACTCGTTTTAACTGGAACTCATCCAACTGAAGAGAAGTTTAAACCTCTCGATAACTCGCTTACTAGGAGAAAAGTCTTAACCGTCTCTACAACTTCCTACAATCCAACAATGATCCATACAATTCAGTTTAGGCCGAAACCATGATATCAGATGCCCATGGCATCCATCTTCGAAGTGATCACAAATCCACCCCAGCATTAATATAATGGGCCTGAAGGCCCAGTTGACTCAACATAGTGAACTTCTGCACGCGTTCCTGGGAGCAGAATTTGTTCATAGTATGCTCTTGGTAGGTAAGTGATACGTAAAGATGATTGAGTAGGGTGTGTGTACTTAGAGCATTGAAGGTGTGATTTGCAATGATAATGCAGATTGTATATAAACACAACACAATCGATTAAATGATTGGCCAACAACAATCATTAGAAGAGCAGAGCCCCAGCGAAACATGACATTTATAAATTAGAAAAGCATACAGCAGCATGAGGCCTTCTTCTTTTCTTCAAGTTCAATTACTACTTCTAGCTCACTCAGCCCCACTTTCTTTTCTCCACCCCACTAGCTTTTTCCATGCCTGTTCGTGTACATACATCAAATATTCACTCTCTCCCCATCTCTCTCTCCCCCACAATAATTTATTATCTCATAGGGACGGGCAGACGATGAACAGTTGGAAGTATGTGTGTACAATGTTACAAATTTAGCATTTTATGTTACAAGTTACATCTGTTGTGTTATAAAAAGTGCACAGCGAGTAGGGTTTAATTTTTATTTTTTTTTAAATTAAATTAAAGAAGAGTGGACTTCAGATTAGTGGGTGTTTGGTTTAATTGGAGATGATGATATGGTGTCTGAGGGGGGCTAACCGTGGTTTTCTCATTACATGTGTTCAACTCTACGTCTAAATTACTGAGACAAAATGAGTGATAAAAGTCCAACTTAGTGCAAAAGCTACACGTAGCTTCTCAATTTTCTTTCCCGCTTGCATTTTAATTTATTTTTTGTTCAATATTTTTTTTATCTCGTAATAGTTATAATTTAAAATTTTTAATTTTTTTAAATTTATCGAATTACTGTATATTTCACTTTTTTTCGAATAAAAATGATGCATTTAATTCACTTAGAAAAAAACGAGTTCATTTCTAGAGATTGGTAGATAGGTGAGCATGGACCGCTCGTAGATATAAACTAAATATTACTTTAAAAATTTTAATTTTATTTACATAGGAATCGGAAATTCCTTCAAATATAATATCGACATTGATATATATATATTTTTGAAAATAAAATTAGCGAAATATATTTTAATATTTAATTAAAATTCTAGAAATTAACCTCAAAAAATTTACTTAATGCAAGAAAAAAAAATCCTTCCATCGCTTAAAATTGAGCAGAAATTACAGGGAGATAATATCAAATATGTACCAAGGAATGGAGATATGAATTGGGCAGAAAAAATAGGATTCTTTCTGGTGCGTGGGTCATGAGATATCAATTCAAAGCCCACTCATGTCCTTTGCTTTTCACTTTAGCCCATACTGTCGATGACAAACAAATCAAAGCCAAGTTGCGCTTAAATGCAAGTAATGTCGTCCCCGCCGAAAATGGAGACGCTCCGAGGCACGTTATAACACTTTTGAGGTAAAGCAATGTTTTTCTAAAGCATTTTGAGGACCATTAGGGTATTGTTTTCAAGTATTTTGTATCATTTTTGACCAAGTTGGTTGTGTTTAAAAGCAGTTTGCAGTATTTCTGTAGATTTTTAATGAAAATAGAGATGTTTCAAAGCACATTGATGTATTTTTTGAGAAAATAATAAAATTTCAATGATGTTATATTATTTTTTATCAAATCGGATATGTTTTAAAGCACATTACGATGTTTCACAAAAAGAAAATAAATTCGTTTTAATACAAACCTTAATATTTTAATGCGTTTTTTAAAAAATATAAATGTTTTAAAGTATTTTGTTTTATTGATAGAGAAAATAGTGTTTTCTTCGAACACATTTTCTATCTATTTCGACCAAATTAGATATATTCAAATACGATTTCTAACATTTTTGCACCCTTTCATAAAAATTGGAGATGTTTTTAAGTATTTCAACATATTTTTGAATAAAATGGTAGTCTCTTTAATACAAATTACTTTAATTTTCAATGTAAATTGAATATATTTAAAGATAATTTTCAGTATTTTTATGAGTTTTTTTTAGAAAAATAAAGATATTTTAAAGCATTTTGATGCATTGTTTTGGAGAGAATGACTGTGTTTAAATATATGTTACACCATCCTCACCCAAGAAATGGAGATGTTTCAATTCTAACATTTATATTATCTCGCAATCTTGATTTTTTCCTACTCGATGTGTTTGTGTTAACTTGAGTAATATGTTGAGAACTTGAAGGTTAGATAGCTGACATTAGCGAAAAGTCATCACTATCTTTGTTATCATCATCAATATTAAATTTTTTTTTATTAATTTTGTTAACTTCTTGTTTATCCAATTTTACTTCCTTATGGTTTTACAATATATTAATAAGTTAAAATATATATTAGTTAGTTAAAATATTTTTCATTAATATTTAATACTAAAATAGTCATTAACCTTAATTTGTACATATGATTGTCACACTTTATCGTTATCAAGCTCCACGCATTTGTTCATGTCATTCCAACCTTAGACAATAGTATTCAATATTGTCAAATATTACCTCAAATTGCTTCTTCTATTTTCTTAGCTTGGAGTCAACACGTGGAAAAGCCGTTAAGTCAAAATTTGGTCAAATTTCAATCAAAGCCTTTTAATTTACGAAAATGCATTTGATATGAAGGTACCATTGTCAGCACATCCACCTCCTTTAAATATCTTGTCCAATATGGTCAATAATGCTTCTTCTTCATTTATGGTTCATACTTGCCTAATTCCTTTTGTCTTTTCTATTTGAGTGGCCTAACTTGAACCTCATTCGTCCATCCTTGAAAAATAAATTTTGTTAAATAGTTAAAATATAAGTTATTAAAATTAGAAAATAAATACAAAACATAAACTATTAACTGAATAAATTAATTAAATTCAAAAAATACAATTAAATATAATATAAAATTCTAACATTCATGCAATAACTCTTAAATTGTAAACAAATAAAAATAAATATATAATTAACTTTCAACTATCATTGCTTAGGATTTTGGAAGCCACTCGAAATACATTTCAATGGTTAGATCATTTTTTTTCATTATATCTATTGATACGAAGATTTAATGGTGTTTATCTTATTATTGTATGTTATCTCGTTATTAGGTTCCTAAACTAATCTATCTTTTAGTGGGACCAATGATATTTATTTCTTTATAAAATTTATATATAATGAATAATATGTGGCAATAATACAATATTTGTCATGACCCGATTTGAGGGCCGTTGTGTGACAACCATCACGTATTTTTTAGATATATTCCATAAGCATGAAATGCTATGCAAGAGCCTGTAGGGATTTTAAACATCATGCACTCCCTTTGCATAAATAAAACGCACGTACATAATTACACCTAAAATCACTTATGACATAGGTATTTATAAAATTCTTAAAAAAGAAAACAAATATAATAATATTTAAAGTACAAATTATAAAATATCAAAATAGTGCATGAAATCATTTTGCTAGTGGACCTCAAGAAATATAGGATGAGTCGAGGAGTATATACTAGAGGCAATGCAATACAGCTATGTTTATCACCATTGCAAAAAAGCATACAAAAGACCAAACTTGAAAGTAGCAAAGTGACAGGAGTGAGTGTGAAATATACTTAACAAGTATGTTCATTTATTGGACCAACTTTACATCATTTCAAAACTATGTCCAGGTTTGTGTTTAGTTTGTTCACAAAAGATCACCTTTGCCTGTTCTTTTTTTAAATTGTTAGCTAACACTTGAGATAACCAGTGAGTTTTATTATATAAAAAATACGATGCACTATTAAATTATAAAAATATGTGTTTAAAATTAATTTATATTTCAGTTTATAAAATGAATTTTATCGCATCACTGCCCCACTCACTAACTTTGGCCTGGCCTTGAGTAATCACGAGGTGACAATCATGACCTCCTTGCATTACCTTTCATTAGGTGAATTTTACAACAATATTTTTCCTTGTATTAGTCCTACTTAATGCCTATTATCTATGTAGCCTTTACAATAGTCTATCCATAGGTTACTTGCTATAGTACTATGCTAATACTATCATATCACATATATACAGGCTCATGGCTTCATTAATAATAAACAAAATTTGTAAAACAAAACATTTTTAAATATATACACACAAATGGCTATTTTAAATAATTATAATCATAAGTACGCAGAGCAATAGTTAAAAATAATAATAATCTATGAACCTTATCTAGTATAAAATCATTTATATGCTAATCTAATATCTTAGTAACTTAAAAATATTTGAAAAAAATTTAATAAAATCAAAATATGCGATTTTAAAACATGAATTAAATATTGTACATAACTTGCATATCGTTCGAGGGAATGCATACACTCCCTTACTAGTCCTCACGTTGGCGTCAAATAAAAATTTTGCACAATGAGAAACGATGAGAAATTAAAAAAATAATAAAGGAATACTTTTAATAAAGCAAATGAGCTCTAAATTACTCCTATATATAATCATTTAAAACATTTCTAAGGTATTGCGATTTGTCTTTATAAGATTTACTCAAAAATATCTTTATTTTTCATAAATCAAAAAAATCTACAAAAAGGTTAAAATTAACGACAATTCGTTTCGTTGCTTCTCAATGCCAAACTCAACCTCTTTTTTTTTAAACCGATTTAAACCTAAACTTTAAATCTAGCTTCTGAACGTAAAAAATAACTACTCTAAACTTAAATCAAATCTTAAAACACATTTTAAATATAAATTAAACTCAAACATTGACAATATTTGTTTCGTCTCTAAATTAAAAATTCTTGTCATTTATCTTATTTTTAAGCAATGAAATCATATAGTAAAGTTTTCTCATTCTCATTCAACTCATAATTAATCTCAAATCATCATCATTAAGTCTAAAACTCCGAGACTAAATCATAATATGAGTATGCCTATTTTTATCATTTAAATTAAAACAAATAAATAAAGAAAATTTGAAGTTTTAAATAGTTAGAAAGAAGAGAATAATTGAAAAGAAAAAGGAATGGTCGGAAGAACGAGGAAAGAAGAAGGAAAGAAAATCTCCTTCTTCACTTTTAAATTTCAAAAATATCATTTGCTTAATAAATATAATATAAATAAATAATATTAAGAATTTTAACCTCAAAAAAAGTAAATAATAAACCTCAATATGTCAAATATTCATGATATAGCCGCATGCATGATAATACAGTTTAAATAGAAAAGGACTAAATTACTCTCAAAATTCAAAGGACAAGTTCTAAAATATTAAGTTTTGATTGGATGAAATGATTAACTTCGAAGTACAGCCCATTGCATTTTTAGTAAACCAAAACATTGTTCAATGTGGTTATTAAAATTCTCTATTCTATGGTTTTTTTTTGGTAAAGTGAGTGAGAAAATGTGAAGAAAATCAACGCTAATGTAAAAAAATTTAATACAATACAGGCTAAAACCCTACCCCATGTATTTTTTCAAACATATGCATTATAGTATTTTAAAATAACATAAAATAATAAATAAATACAAATAAGTATTAGTTTATTAATAAAAATTATTATAACTCAATAATGAATATGCTATTTGTTTTTCATATGACTTGAATTCAATTCTTAACATTAATATTTTTAATTACTTATTTTCATTTTCAATAAAATTATAAATTATAAAAATATGAAAATTATAAAAAAATTAAAATAGAGAAAAAAAATTGCTTAATTTAAATACTAAATTTTTAACCCAACTCAATTTTGAGCTCTGCGAGGCTTAGAGGCTTGAATTTCGAGCTTCCCTGGGTTAGATTTTAAACTTAATAATAAATAAAATAAAAATATGAATGATAAATAATATATTTATTATTAAATTACAATAATTTTTGTTATATAATTTAATATTTATTTATATTTTATATTTATTATTGTTTTAAATGAAAATAATTATGTGAAGGTAAAGTTATTTAATATTTATAAAAACTGTTTACTTTGATAATAATTATTTATATAAATAATTTAAAATAAGATTGTTTTGAAAAAATTTTGGATTTTATTAAACCGAAACAAATACGAGAGGAATATTGAATCTTTCGTTTTATCTGCGGCTATTAAGATGCAGTTTCCCTGGGACGAGTAAAATTACAACTTATGTTCTGATTTTGTCTAAAACTACAACTTTGCCACTCCCTATTCGAATTCAAATTGTCCTCCTCTTCCTTCTATTTATGCATTCTCATTGTAGACAAACTAAGGGCATCCACGTAATTCACCTAAGCAATCCGGGTCTTTTAATTCGAAAGGTGCAAAAACCGGTAAACACGCCTGACGACGAGGTTTTCGATACCCAACAACTCTCCCTTTCTCTCGTCTTGACAAAACCGACTTTATCTTTCTGTCGGATTCCGAAATAAATAAAATCTATAAATTAAAATTTAACGAGTTAAAAGCTCAATGTAAATAATCAATCGGAGGAAGAGCTGCTCAATGATGATCTGATCTCAGCTGACAAAACATAATCTACACCCTACACGATCTTATCAAACGTTCCTTCTCATTTTCCCTCTCAAAATACTAACACAAACGTACACTTACGTATTCACTCCGCACTCAACCTATTCGCTTTCCTCTAATCTACACCCTTTGATCGACGACCTCTGCCTCCCAGATCTGAGATGGTTGTGAACGATAGGCCTCTGAAGCGAATGAAGAGAAGAGTCACCGCCGATCTCAACGACTTCCTCACGTTTCCTTCTGCCGACGCTTCTGGATCTGGTCCCACGGCGCCGTTTAGGGCTAATATTAGATCCTTTTTGACCACTCACGCGCTGTTGCCCCCGCCTTCGTCCCTGTTCCCTCACCTTCTAACTTGGCAGGTACTGTTCCGAGTCGGTGATGCTACGGACGGTTCTGATTCCATGGCTCCGCTAACTGTGTGCTTGGACGTGGTGGAGGAAGACGTCGCAAGATCCAGATCCGTGTACTGCGATCAGTGCCGAGTCGTTGGTGAGTTCGCCCGGTCCGAGTTGTTTCCTGTTGACCGATTCTTTCTCCTTTTCATTTCTTTTTTTATATTTTTTTATGTTGCTCTGCGCATATCTAGGACACACTTTACCCTTTTTTTCCGGTATCCCGCTGCTTAGGCGGGAAGTTGGAGATTCTTTTAATATTGGAAACTATCGTGATAAATCACGCGGTAATATCGTGAGATGACTAATTTCGAGCAAACGGTGGATATGAATTGCTTTACCCACAAGAACTAGGAATAAATAAAGTCAAAAAATATTTTGGACGTTAGTTTAATAGGGGAATTTCTCGTGAGATAGAAGCAGACGTGTTGGAGTTTAAAATGTGGGATGGGTCCCAATGTTGACTGGTAGATCTTAGTTTATTGTGGTTGTGGTGTGTTGGTAGACACGTGGCAGCTGTGTTATTTGCTTCGATACTGATGCGAGCGGTCCATGTCCTTACTACCTATTGCGCGTGACAGCTGTTATTTTCGTGGGCCCACTTGTAGGCTTTTATCCAACTTAAAACGTACGATTACTTAATGGGTGGCATACTTGTAAATAGAAATAGTGTCTATGGGCATTTTTTTGGGGATCGACTTTCCTATTTGTTAAATTTCTTGGACCAGTCATCGAATAGTTTATATCTATATATATTACTTTTTTTTTAATAAATTTTTACAGTTTTAAGTTAATTGCTGGGTATCATATTGTTCTAATTTTCTTTCGACTTTTGGTTGGGACATTAAAGGTTTTTAGTACATTCATGCTATGGTTGATTCATTAATTCTGTTACTTTTCCCATTAGATTCAGTTGTCATGTTTTGATATTTTTTGCTATAATATAAAATACTACACGGTACAATTGATTGTGAATGAATGGAAATTATTTTTTAAATGTTTTGTTTACTAAAATTTTATAGATAGTTTGTTGGCACCAAATTATTTATTAATTTTATAATTTCATTTCGTATTGAATCATAAACCAACCATGACTAATTAACTACGATGAAATGTGGGATTGACTAACATCCATTGGATGTAATGGGTTGTTCCTGTTATGTGTTGGCAGGTTTGAAGTTTTGGGTTCGTGTTTCGAGTGTTTTTTTGTTATACTTTTTAATTTTTTTAAGCATTTTAACTTTTGTAAACTCTTTTAAGCTTTATGTTAGTCGTTTTAAATTGTGTTGTTGTTTCAAGTTTTACGATGTTGTTTCAAGTTGTCTGTTAAGGGATGTAAGGTATAACATTTATATACTAGCCATTCCCTGAAATTGAGTAAGCTATTCTGAAAAGTATTTTGCTATTAGTCTGTGAACGAGTAACGTAGGACCAGGAATAGTTCTTTTTACTGATATTGTATTATTTCTAGCTTTAACGAGACAGTTCAATATCCCATAAAATTAATATAATCCATGTAAATATAAATTTCAGTGATTGTGTTTTTTATACTGTATTTTCTTTTTACAAGGTTGGAGTGGCAATCCTGTGAGCAGCAAACGCTACCATTTCATTGTTAAGGCGGATGGTAATTCAATTGGTGGGTATAACAAACCATGCACATGCTGTGGAGATGTCTTGCATTTGTCAGAATCTAGGTGAGCAATTTCATTTTTTTCCCCACATGGTTACTTTGTCTGTTCTTTCCATTGTATGTTTGTTTTTATGCTATGATGTCAAAATTGGGAAGTCACTGAATTTGGATGCTTACTTGTACTAATCTGATTTCTCACAAAAGAAGATTTTATCCTTATTTATTGTTAATGACCATTTTGGTCCTTTAATCATTTTAAATTATGACATTACTATTTATTTGGCACTTCATGTGTACTTTATCAGGTGTAAGTCATGCAACCATGTGACAACAACAGATGATGTAGAAGATTGGGTGTATCACCAGTTAGAGGACACTACTCATCTTTTACATGGCGTAGTTCATACAAATGGATATGGACATCTTCTTAGGGTCAATGGAAGAGAAGGGGGATCTAGGGTCCTTTCAGGTTGTCATATCATGGACTTCTGGGATCGATTATGCAAAGCTCTTGGAGTCAGGTTAGGATTCCTGATAGTTATCGCAACTTCTTGCATACATATCAAATGAATGCAATCCTATTATATCAAAGGGCAAATGATTGAGACAAGTTATTTTTATATGCAATTCTGTATTTTGAAGTTTATTATTCCTTGCTTAAATATCTATTTTTATTTTGTGTGAGAAACTCATTAATTGGTTGTTTTAATATATGCTACAGTTGATAGATGAGTTTAAGTCAATGAAGGTTAGGGTAGTTGTATGACATGTTGGTGGCTGCTGGAAATTGTAAATTCAATTAAATTTCTAGTTGAGAAAAAGTCTAAGATATGATGTGGCTAGGATATCTGCTTCACTGAACCTTCCCAATTAAGAACAGTATTGTAGATTTACATTGGTTTTATATTGTGGTTACTGGGTTATGTATTATGCATTCTTGTGGTTTTAGTGTTGGTTAGTGTTGTTTTTGTTATGTTAACATACCTTGTTATTTATCTACAGTAAGCAATCAACTAAAATTCAATCATTTTGTCTTTTCTATTGATGAACAGAAAGGTTAGTGTGATGGATGTATCAAAAAAGTATGGTTTGGAGTACCGACTACTTCATTCGATAACCAAAGGCTATTCGTGGTACGGTGACTGGGGTTATCAATTTGGCTCTGGTAGTTTTGCTCTCACTGTTGATGCCTATAAATCTGCTGTTGAAACCCTTTCTACCATACCATTGTCCATCTTTCTTTCTCAAGGACGGAAACCTCGCACTCATTTACAGGATAGAATATCATTTTACCAGTCAATATCAGAGTGTGAGCTTGTAAATATTAGAGATCTCTTTTCCTTTTTGATGAAGTTAATTCATGATAATTACAAGTCTTCCTCAAGCTCAAGGGTTGATGATGCCACCTGCAAGAAGCCTAGTCCTTGTGCCTCATGTGTCTTCCCCTCTTGGACTAAGGATGAAATTGTACGTGTAGAAGAAGCCATGATCAGAGTGCTCCGAGCTGTGTCAGGATCCAATTGGGTTAGCTGGCGAACTCTTAGGGGTGCAGTATGTAGAGTAGCTCGACCAGAGCTCCTTGATCATTGTCTCAAGGAACTTGGGGGCAAATTTGCAGCTGATGGAATCGTTGTTAGTGCCAGGTGCAATCCTGATTCTGGTGTATTTGAGTACCGGTAAGCATTTGCTTTCTATTGAAGTTGTTTTGGTGTCAGCTAAGATCTTAATTGTGTTTATTATGGCAATTTGAAGTAATTTTAAGCACGCATTTCTGGTTAAATTGTGTGTTTGCATATTTAGATATTGTTGTGGGTTGATAATTGAAGCTCACTTTTTGATATTATAATCAGATCTATGAACTCACGATTGCGCTTTTATGCTTGCACCTTGGAGAGTTTCTACTCATTTGCCCCTTTTTTAGTTTGTTATGGTTGGTGTATATTCAATGTTTGGTAAGATGATTTACTTTTTGTTTCTGTTACAGACTTGAGCAAGCAAATGATTCCTTCAGTGATATCACATATTGCAATGATTCTTCTATTGTCAAATGTCCATCTCAAGAAATTCTGATGCGGGACTTGAAATTCCTTTTTGAGTCTCTGATCCACCCACAAACGATGCTGAATTATGGACCCGAGGCAACACGTGATCTTGCAATCAGCTCAGCTGCAAAGCTTCTTGACTGCAAGCAATTCATGAAAGATTACAAGCTTGAGAAATCCTCAATTAATGACCCACATATGATATGCCTATCGTGTCAGCTAGAACTTGTAGATCAATCTGAGGAAAATGCCTCAGATCCACCCCCGGAGCTAATTATTTTGCCCAGAAACGCAACGGTTTCTGACCTCAAAGTTGAAGCGTCCAAGGCTTTCCAAGACGTATATTTAGTGCTTAGAAGATTTCAGGCCGAAGAGCTACTTGGCTATAGTGGTGTAGACGATTCCACCCAGGTCAAACTGCTATTAGGGTCCGCAGAATCAGTTCGGGTTCGAGGGAGATGCTACGGGAAAAATGGGCTTAGTAAATATAGAATGGAGAGAGGAATGGAAAGGTGGACAGTTGAGTGCAGCTGCGGCGCCAAGGATGATGATGGGGAGAGAATGTTGGCTTGCGATGTATGTGGGGTGTGGCAGCACACAAGATGTTCTGGAATTCATGATTCTGATGCAGTGCCAGCAAGGTATGTTTGTTACAGGTGCAGAGGCACTGATCAAATGCACAAAGCCACTGGGTACTGCAAAGACGAGAAGACTTATGTTGCAGACCAAGGGAAGAGCGTGACGACCTCTTTTGATATTCGTTGAGAGTGTAACTGTTGTAAAAATGTCTTTGTTTTTGGTGGGGGCCCAAACGGAATGTGTATATATGAAACAGGCCTAACAATCTGTAACACAACACAAGCTGTTCTCTACGCTGATTTCCTCTCTTTCAGTTCGTTCGGCTTTTACTTAGTCTGTTTGTGCGTGCATGTGCGTGCGTGTCTGGACTGAAGTCAGATTTGACTGACCACAGTAGCGTAACGAGGGAAAAAAGGGATGCGACAGCAGAAATTATTTACTTGTGGTCCCCTGTGTGTATATATATATATATTTATTATTTTGATAAAAATTATTAGGTGGCTCTCACTTACTATTTGAACATATTTGCATTTGAATTTAAATGAAATTTGTTTTATGGAATATAAACAATGAAAGTGTTTCAAACCTTTCAAATTTGGCAAATATTTTTATTTTGATCAACCCAAACCGGCTAAGAGTGGTAGCAATTGAAAACAAGAACAAGGAGTTGCTAACTAGAGAGATCGATCGCATAGTTTTGAAATGAATTAAATATATATTTATGTCAATGATTTAATTTATTATAATATATTATCTAGAAAAATTCGTATCATCATTGCCTACTCAAATTCTCATGAATTTCAATTTAAATTTAATATAACCAAATGCTTTTCAAATATTTCTTTTTCCAATTATTTTATTCTTTTCACCTTCATCCTTACAGCACGCACAAGGAAGTAAATAGACATTGAGAAAGCACGGGAAAACGGTAACCCACCCAGAAATCATGAGAAACTTAACTAGTATTTATTTATTTACTACTTATTTTTATTTGAAATCTTATCGGTATGATTTCAACCGAATTTGACCAAGTGTGAGTGCATGTTTTTAAATAATATGTTTGTTTTTTTTCAAAAAAGCAAAAATTATAATTGTTTGAAAAAGAAAATAAATTTAGCTTTAAAAAATAATAATTTATTTAAAAAATAAGAATTATAGAATATATATTTTATTTTACTTATATAATATCAAAAAAATTACATCAATTATTTAAATTAAATAAAGAAATAAAAAAAATTACAATATCTATTAGATTTATTACAAAAGTAAAATATTCAATAGAAAATTATGAGAATTAAAAATTCTGAAATTAAAATATTTCTAGGTTGATGGATTTGATTTTATACTGTAGAAAATGAATAATTTTAATAAGAATATTTTTTGGAGAAAAATTGCGGAACCATTCACTTCTTTTTTTTTAAATTTATATAAATTTTATAATTTTTTCATTGTTACAATATAAATGTTTTATAATCTTATTTAAGTAAAAAAAGAAAAAAAAAGAAATCAATAATCTAATATAGGTGAATGTTTAGACAAAATCGAATGAAACTCCTTAAAATATATGATCTGACGACTTTATTTCATCTGCTCAGAAGAATTTTTTTTTGGATGCAGGGTACACTGACTCGCACATTCTACCAAACATATGGTGGCATTCGCTAATCCAGCGCCTGGGCAGCCACTGAAGCAGATAATGCATTCGGCTTGTCCCCAAGGACACTGCCTACTTGTCCCTTGAGCGCAAATGTTCGTAGATCAGCCAAAAACCCAATAATTTTACTGACACGGCTAAAGCTTATATAAACATATTCTTACATATCAGAAACTTAAGCAAGGCTTATAACATAGCCTTGCCTCTTTCTCAAGAGAAGTTGATTGAATTCCTTCATGAATGACACTTCTCATCTTTTTGTTCTTTTGATAAACATCGTTATATTATCCTCACATCAAATCCAACTTTTCGAAATTCTAATTGTTATTACTCGTTAAAATATTTCAGGCTCAGGAACTTATTTAAGTTTTTATTTAATCAAACTAAGAAGTTTTTAAAATTATAATTATTAGTAGTTGCTGAAATTTTTATTTTATGTAAACATGTTATTTAAAGATTACGTTAAATTTTATTAAAATATTTTTAAAATTTTATTATTATTAATAATAAAATTTTAATAATTTTTAAAATAAAACATTTTCAATGATTTCTATTTGCAAAAAAAAATTATAAAAAAATTATTTAAAATAAGTTATTTATAAAATTAATTATATTTAAATATCAATAATTTTTGTAATAAATTATCGATTTTATATTTTTTTAATATTATAATATTTGAGTAATTCTTATATCAACTTAAAAAAATTTTATTTTGTAAAGAATTTTTTGTGAATTTTAAAATTTATTTTTTAAATTAACAAATTTTAATATTTTTTAAAAATTTATTTCGTAATAATTGTATGTATGTATGTGTGTATATGTGATTGGCACCACATGCAATGAATACGCGTTCAAAGCACTCGTGGAATTTTCACGCGGAACACAACGCTTTCCAACTTTATTTAGGAGTTAAGCTTTCTTTTGCCTCCCCACTTCACACCTTCAAATGGGAACCAGCTCAGCTCAGCTCAGCTGCATTGCGCTCCATCCTTCCCACTTTCATCATTTCAATTATTAAATTTTGTCAACTTTTCAAACATTTTATTTATCAATTTTTTTAAAAAGTAAATGGATAATTATAAAATATAAATTTATCAATAAAAAATTAATATTAATTATTATAATTTAAAATTAAATGAAAATCTTTTAATTTTAAATATCTTATAATTCTTTCTAATTATTCTAAATAAATTTTTTTTATTACAATCGAATGATTTATAATATGTAAAAATTTGTAATTTAAACCCCATTCATATAAATAATATTTAATTTTTAAAAAATATTATTATATTAATTATTTTAAATTTTATAATAATAATATTATAAATATATTTTAAAAAAATAAAGGATGTGAGGGTTGACTATCATCTGTTTATTTATTTATTTATAAAAGCCTTTTTATTTTTAGTTTTTATATAATTTTGTGGTCTCTGAAATTGCCTGATGTCTTTGAAAACGTTCCAATTTCTCATCTCCACTAAATCAGCGAGTGGACAAACTCCAACTAGTGGGATGTTCTAGATAAATTAATGGGCCACTTAACTATTTCATTTCTTAATAAGCAACGTTAGTTGAATTCTAGCATTGAAATTACATGTGTTAGAATTGATGATTTAACGTGTAGAGGCTTGACAATCAACTACAAATGGTAAAATTGTAACGTGTCTTCCTACATGCAATGCAATTGACATGCATAATTAATTTAATTAAGATTATCATCATAATCTATTAGATTAGGTAGAGCAATGCACAGTTCCCCACTATCTTGTTGTCTGGCAACACTTTCTCTCTACAATCATTCGCATCTATTTATATATGTATGCATTCCCTTCTATCTTCTTCATCACAAAAACTGACTTCCATTGCTTCCTCAACTTGCTTTCAAATATTCAATATTTCTTAACGTCTCCTCTTGAGTTTACCGAAAATGGTGCTTCCTAATTTGCTTGCCGTATTTTTACTTATAGAAGTGATAGCGAGTGGCTTTAAATTTGGAGTCGACGGACTTAGCATGGATTACTACATGATGACTTGCCCGTTTGCTGAACAAATAGTGAAAAATACTGTCAACGGAGCTCTCCAATCTGATCCTACTCTCGCTGCTGCTCTTGTTAGAATGCATTTTCATGATTGTTTTATTCAGGTTAAGTCTTTTATATTCATTTCATTTCTCAAATTTCATTCATTCATTCATTCATTATTATTTATGAACGAAGTACTGTTTATTTGTTCAATAGGGTTGTGATGGGTCAATTTTGATTGATTCAACGAAGGATAACAAAGCAGAAAAGGACTCACCAGGGAATTTGAGCCTGCGGGGTTACGAAATTATTGATGATGCTAAGGAACAGCTTGAAGATCAATGTCCCGGAGTTGTTTCATGCGCTGATATCGTTGCAATGGCTGCTAGAGATGCTATTTTCTGGGTATGTACCCTGCGACTGTTGCTCTCGTATGTAACTGTTGGACCGGTATGGATTGCAATTCGCTGGGTTGTCTGTTGAATATAAACAAATTTCAGTTTTTTAATATATTTATCTCCATTTTTTTTTAAATTTAAGTAATATCTTACATCAGCTACTGCAACACGATTGAAGTAACATTATTGTGAATATGCAGACTGGGGGTCCAGTATATGACATGCCGAAAGGAAGAAAAGATGGAAGGAGATCGAAAATTGAAGACACAATAAATCTACCGTTTCCCACCTTCAATGCATCTGAGCTTATTAGAGCTTTCGGCCAGCGTGGTTTCACATCTCAAGAAATGGTTGCTTTATCTGGTAATTCATTATTATTTATGTTAACCATTATCTTAGTGTTAACCATTATCTTAGTGCTGCCTAGGCATAATGATGTGTTATTATTATTATTATTATACACGATAAAGTATTAAAATATATAAACAAGAAGGTAAAGCTAAACAAGAAACCCATATATATTTTGTGTATAGAAACAAAACTAGTGGGCTGTCAGAAAGAGAAAGGGTAACCACTGCCCACAAGAAGAGTTCTCAAGAATGTAACATGTATGTATGTATGTATGTATCCTTTGTTAATTCCCAAAAGATAGTTGTTTTTAGTGAAGATCACAAGTCACCATTATTTAATTTATTTATATTTATTTGGAAGAATATTATTGATCGAATTCGAGATGGGGATTAAGAGTTAAGATGTAAATTATAAATGTTTTGATTCAGTGATAAATTACTATCTATTTGGCACACCTAATTTACAAATTATCAAAAGATAATATAAGTCTTAATAATTTTTGTGATGGACGCAGGGGCACATACGCTGGGAGTTGCAAGATGCTCATCATTCAAAAGCCGATTGAGCGGCGTTGATTCAACCTTAGGTGCCGACTTCGCCAAGACATTGTCGAAAACATGCAGCGCCGGGGACAACGCCGAGCAGCCCTTCGACGCTACTAAAAACACATTCGATAACTTGTACTTCAATTCTTTGGTCAGAAAAGCTGGGGTCTTGTTTTCGGATCAAACGCTGTATGCAAATGCAAGAACCAGAGCTGCCGTCAATGGCTATGCCTTCAATCAGGCAATGTTTTTCTTTGATTTTCAGCAGGCGATGGTGAAAATGGGGACGCTGGATGTTAAGGAAGGTGCTAAGGGAGAAGTAAGAGATAACTGTCGCAAAATAAATTGAATTGTTAGAGGAATTTGTATTCGTTGTGTTTGTAAGAGCGTCTTTGTATTTGTATAATTTATATATGGACAACAACTAGTCTTCTATTTCTCTGTACTGTACTGTACTGTAAGCAATATTCTGAATTTTTTCTATCCAAGTGTTGATGATTTTAATATATATATATATATATATATATTTGTTCTAATTTTATAAAAATATTCCTCACTAAATTTTTACTTGTAAATTATAATGATTTCATTATTTTTTTAAATATTTTTTTTCCTTGAATTCATGCAGACTTGTAAATGTTATGAAATAAAAATACAACTTTTTGTCCTCAAAACAAATGAATAATTGGAGAAATTCTTACCAGTCAGGTGGTCAAAATTTAGAAAACATGCTTTAGACACGGGTGATGCAATTGAAAGTCAATTGGGATCCATAACTACCTCTCATGAAATTCTTACCGAGTCTAGTATTTAGATGATGCCAAAGGAAGCCCCCTGTATGGATGAAATTGCCAAGCCCCTATACTTTATAAAAGATGCTACTATCATGAATCATAGTTATAAAAGATAGACCAAATATAGGTCTAGAAGACAAATAGAAATATGTACGTACACAGATAAGCCAAGCAAAGGGCTTGAGTTTGTCACAAGTGATCATGCTTTCTTACGATTTTCTCCATGGAAAGGTACTTCAGTTTAGTTTAAGAAGCGAGAAAAGCTGAGTCCGCGATGATGTATGATGGGTTCGTAGGAAATCAGTTAAGAAAGTCCGCCAGAGTCATAGGCATGCATGATGCTTTACGCGTTTGCATGTTAAAAGAAAATATATTATATGTTCTAGGGCACAACTAGCTCAGTCGACCAAAAACTTTACTTATAAAAGGAAGACGTACGATAGAAAAGAAAACTATTCAGATGCCAGACTTAGGAGAATAATAACAACGTAATTAGACTTAGAAAAGTTATGGATAAATTATATAAAGAAGGATGCTGGAGGAACCGTAAGCATCATGCGTATGTATGAATTCGATATTTACGTTATTCTAAAGAATTCTGTTAATTTTTTATAAGTTTGAGAGAGAGAGCAGCAACACACACAGAGAACCAAGTTGTTGTATCCTTGAGAATAGACCGCAATAGAACTTGATTTGCATCAGATTATATTAGAGCAGCAACATCTATTCTATTCTTAATTAAGGACAGCTCTTTTAACACACTTTGAAATATTATAACAAATATGTATTCTGATTTTTTTTGGAATAATTAGGTCTAAAAAAGTTGATAATTAAAACAGAAAATTAAAAATTATAAGAAAATCTTGAAAATGCAACCAATGATTTAACAAAATTTGGTGCGTGTCACTTCCAATTGAATTCTATAATAACATCGTGATTTTTTTTTATATTAACTATAAAATACTAGAAATTAATAACCGTTTATAGTCATTACGATAAAATCAAATAAATTTAATATTATTATAAATAAAATATAACTTAATAAAAGAGTATTTACAAAAAATTATTATTTTAAATTATTTATCTATGAAATGAGTAATATCGAAACAAACATGCTACATTAATAACTAATTAATAAAGAATTTCAAAATTAATGTTTAGCGAATGATTAAGTCATTATCTTAATGATTTTAAAAAATATTTTATTTTATTTTTTGATTTTTTTAATAAAATATAATATATAAATAAGTATTATTATACGAAGATAAATTTATTTAGACAAGATTTAAATAAAAAATATAATTTATTATAATATAAAATTTATTATTATTTATAATTAGCTCGGATTAAAATTAAAGAGTGTATTGAGTAATAATACAAAGAGGCGTTACTTAAATATTAAATTTCTCCGTCCCATATCATTTCAATGGATTTGAAAGGACCTCCGTCTACCACGTATTCCGACCCGCGAATTCCTTTGTACTGTGGAATTTGTTCAATCTTTTGTAGCTCTTCTGTGCTTAACTCCCAGTCAAATATGGCAAGATTTTGTTTCATTCTTTCCTTGTTAAAGCTCTTCACAACTAAGCTAGCACTTTGCTGGCATACCCACCTCATAGAAACCTTCACATGCACAAAAGTTAAATAATTAATTGGAGAAGTAGTAAAATAACTTTTAAAGGTGGTATTTAAGTCTTTATTTTAATCAGTTAAAAATGAAAAATAACCAAATCCAGACAATTATTACCTGAGCAACCGTCTTTCCTTTAGCAGAAGCAATCTCCTTCGGCACATCACATTCCATTACTCGGTTACTTCCCCAAACAGTTCCTGTGGCTCCTAATGTTGAGTAAGCTGCGATATGTATTCCCTTCTTCTCACAGAAGTCTCTCAGCTTCTTCTGCTGCCAAACTGGGTTCATCTCCACCTTATTATTTATTGGAGAGTAAACCAGTTATGCATATATTCATATATATTGGGATCACTAAGCCATATAACACATAAATAAGGTATAAATAACTTAGAAAAATTACTCACTTGATTCACAGCAGGAGGGATTTTTGCAGTAGCAAGCAAGGTCTCTAGTTTCTTGCATGAAAAGTTGCTTACTCCTATGGATTTGGTAAGACCCACAGTTTGACACTCCTCCATGGCCTTCCAAACAGACTCATAATCCATTACAAGAATATCATCTTTCTTAAATGGGAACTCCCACCCCGGCTGCAAACTTACAGGAAAATGAATGAGATAGAGATCAAGATACTCCAATCCAAGATTCCTACATAAACCAAAACATCTAATTCCATAAACAAACAAGAAGAAAAAAAAATTAAAGAGTTTTAAACAGAGAAAGTAAATTGTTAGACCGCGTTACCTGAGCGAATTTTGTAGGGCAGTAAGGACAAATTTGGGGTGCGCATCGGCTGTCGAAAGCTTTGAAGTGATAAATAGCTCATCGCGCGATTTGATGAACCCAAGACGTAAAGCTTCGGCAATTGCTTCACCAAGAGAATGCTCGGACTGGTAAAGTGCAGCGGTGTCAAAGTGTCTGTAGCCGAGTTCAATTGCATGAAGAACGGATGGTTTTACAAATTCATTATTCGAGGAGAAGGGATAGTCAGCAGTGCCGCCGAGAAGTGGAATGGTTTTCCCTGTTGAGCCAATGGGTGCTGAAGGAATATTGCCACCATTTTCTCTAGAAAACCAAGAAGATGTACTGGCTCAAAATATCCTTGGGATACATGTAGGGGCTGAACGCACAAGGGGAATTTCATAGAAATGGGACATTTATTACGTGGATCACCAAAAATAGTTTGCTTGGAAACCAAGTACTTTTAGACTACTTGGTCGTCACGTATTGCGGCGATTGTGCTGTGTGGCGTGCCAAGTCGAGCCCATCTCCCATGGCCTTTTCTATTGTTTCCATCTCATACTCCTACCAATCATACTCCAATACGCTTTAATAATTAAAACTCATAAATACAATTTTAAACACACTCATAATCCACTGTTTATCCATTAACTTAAAAATTTATACGCAAATCTTTCTTGTATTCATAAATACAAAATATAATTAAAAATACTCCCATTGAAAAATGTCTAACCCTATTTCAACTATTTTGTCTTTTGTCAATCAGCAACATGCTTTATCAACTATTTTGTTCACCAACTCTGATCACACCTTTCTAGCGCTAAGCTACCACTAACTCATGGTTGTTCACACACTGCTCATGAGACTGTTTACACATTGTTCACATCGCTTAAGTGGGCATCGAGTGTAGGTCGAGCGCCATTATTCTGTGTTATCATACTATTCATCAATGTTAATTTTGATATTATTAACGCAAACTGTTCTCTCTCGAGTGGACATAGAGCTGAGGTCAAGCATTGAGCTTTTCAAAGAAGACCGCTTGAGCACTATTCGAGCACAAAATTACTATTCATTATTGTTTATTGATACTGTTCATTGATCACTGTTTTGCACTGTTTATCATCGCAATTCATTAATTTAACCATTTTAACAAGAAACGAATCAATATAAAATATGAACCTAACATAGGTGATTTTGGAATATTATGCAAATGAGATTAAAAATATATTTAATAATAAAATTTATTTTTTAATATTTAACTTATATTTTTATTTCGTAAAAGTTATATCTTAGAAATAACCATTTCAATTATAAATAAAGTTTAAGTCTAATAATAAAAATCAAAATTCAATCAAAATACATGCTTTGCCATCGATTTATAAACAAGCTTATAAGATTACAAATTTACTAAGATAATGGAAAGATTAATGTGTTTTTTTTACGAGAGAGAGATAATTTTAATTATTGATGATATCTTCTATTTAATGGTAACAAATGAACCCTTTACCATTCTTCTCATTATGTTTTCTACTTATTAAAATTTATTTTCCTTAATTTGTATATTTTCGTCTCTTTTCCTTTATTTATTTTGCATATTATATTAATTTTGAAATTCCTCTTCCAAAGTTTGTGTTTTGCATTATGTTAATAACTTGTCAATCAAGAACAATCTTCTACAAGAAAATGACCCTTACTTACTACTTAATTTATTGACAATTGAATTTTAAGTAAGGATTTAAGTGGTGGTATACTTTGTCACGTATGAGTGCATAATATATTTTTTCACAAAATGCCAAGTCCTTCAACATGTACATTATATTATGTTGTATCACTAAAAAAATTCATAATGAGTACGTGTTTATTTGTGGCTACGGCTACTACTATATGTCTAATTTTCAAAGTTAAATGTCGATGGTAACGAGTATTTAAGAGAAAATTTTAACGTGTTTTTATTATTCCAATATTTTTTTTGTCCAATTCTAACAAAGATGCAAAATATTTCTCCTAATTGTAATTGCCTTGTAATGATTTTGGCTTTTGTTATATGAATTTATTGTATCTTCTACTTAATATTTTATTTTTTGAGATTAAGATTTATAATTATTCTAACTATAATTTCACAATGTTCACAAAATTGAATGAATTGTTGAGATGTCAATATTATTATCTATTAACAGCACTTGATGAACACTAAATTATTTATTTATTTTTTTATTTCAAAAGATCGGTAGCAACTAATTGACATAAATTTTTATTAATTTTTTAAATTATTGAAATGAATGTGTTCAATTAATCAAATTTTAGGAACTAAATTCGTTAATTTAATAATGTGCATTTGACAATATATATATATATATATATATTAGTTGATTTATACTTAATTAGAAAATATAATAAAAGTATGATTTAAATTATTAAATTTAAATTATTTTTTTTAAAAGCCAACAAAATTAAAGAGTTCAATTGGTCAAATTTTAAAGACTAAATTGATTAACTTAATGACGTTGATGCGTCAAGATTTATATTCATACATTACGATGTATGCTTATGAGAATATGTATTATATGTGTATTTGATTTATTTTTATTTTTAAAATAAAATTATGTATTTAAATTTGAAATTTTATTTTTCAAAAAAAAATAGAGGGACGTCGAATTATGAAAATCACCACTGGAAAACAATTACTAGCTGCATGAATTGTGGGTGCATTTAGCATCTCCAAATTGAATAATGGAGGCCCATTAAGATCCATTGATAATTAATTTTCCTTTTATCATCCGTTGTAATCTGAATTTCTGGTACTTTGTTGCTTTCCATTTGTAAAATAAATTTTCCTTAAATTTGAAGCTTCTTGTACCAACAGCAATAGCAATTATAATTGATAATACTGCTAGAACTAGTTGAAAAGAACGGAAAAATGGAGAAGATGAACAATGCATTTGAGAGAATGAAGATGCTGGTTGGAGTGGACGTTGAAGATGAAGAATCAGCCGCCGCAACTGGAACCCTTATGGACGACTTCAATCGCCAGTGCACTTTGACCACTAAGCAGGTTTATTTATATATTTATTTATTGTTTGAAATTCTTTTACTTTGTGATATGCTGGGGTTAGCTGCTCAATCAATACAAGTGTCCAATCAAGAGTGTAATTTAGGGTGTTTTTTGAACTACAAAAAAATTGTTTGAAGTTGCTCGACAATGGCTCTTTGATAAGTGTATTATGTAGTTTACTACTTTGATCTGAGCGTCTTGTAGTTGTAAATTGATGTTATAAAAAGGATACATGAAAGTTTTGAGATTGGTCTTTTGAGATGAGTTGTCTTATACAATGTGTTGAGGATAATAGGAATAGAAACCGGTCAGAAGCCCTGAGCTATGTCGGACTTAAGGGAGATATGATGAACGGAACAGTTGGGGATGAGATCTCACGAATTGTAGTGAAATAGAGTTATTCTCAACATGTTTCGTTGTAGGTCAGGAGCTCTCATTGACATTATCTATGCAATAAACAATAGTGGGTTTCTTTGGGATAAATCATGCAAGAAATGGTAAAATATCAAGACTATATATTTATTTCTACTGTAACCCTCGTCTCTTTTAACTTAGTTAAAGATCTGAAGTCATCCCAAAATTTAGAGCACTCACCTCATTTGTCAGGATAGAAGTTTGTAGATGGCTTATCAAAGCCTATTGTGTGAGGGCCAAGATGGAAAGCTGCTTGTGTGTTGGCCTTTTCAAGCTTCTCAGTTGAGGCACAACACTATCCTCTCTTTATGAAAATTTTTGATGAGACTGTGCAGTCTTGGGCCCTTATATCCTGTTTGTGGATACTTTTAGATTGAAGCATCAGCACCTGGAGATTCCTCTTTAGTATTCTGATATCCCACAGCAACAAGTGCGTTGGGTAGATCATGGTCAGTTCTATTATAAGGGATATGAAATATGAACTGTTGGCTGGTATAGGTGCATTTAAAAGCTAAGTTGACTGATTTACTTTGTGGATTTAGGGGTTTAAAGTTTAAGTATTGCTTATATATTTTGATCATTCATATCACTTCTCCATGCTGGTGAACAACTTTTATTTTTAAGGTTGTTATTGCATTAGATTGAAAGTTTCACTTATTAATCTTTGAGCTTTTTGATTTTTAAGATCAAAAATATTATTTGTTAGTGTCATTAACCAATCTCTCTCTCACTTTAACAGAGATTGTATGGTTTTGCCATCTGCTTTTCTGTGGGCATATTCTGTACGCTATTGGTAAGTTTTGCCTTCTTTCATTTCATTATTATTACCCTTTTTCCTTAGTTTACTATATGACTGTTGTTGGAATGCAAATGGAGGTGACATAATTTGTCTGAATAAATTTCTTTTGCTAATTGACTGAACAACAAATGACTGTTTTATTCAGTCTCCTGTATTCTATGTGCAGAATCTAATCCAGTTAGCCAGGGTGGTGACTGAAGGGTTTGCCTTTTGACGAATAGATTTAACCATTTGAAATTGTGGTGAAACGTTTTTGGTTGAACGGCAGTATAATGGTCTAAGCATGTCATGTAAAATTTAAAAACATTTTCTGCTCAGTCTGCATGTGGATACTACAAGCTTTTTATATTTGTTATGTTCTAAGACTTACTACCAAAGATATTTTTTAACTTTGTTAAGAAATACAGAATTCAGAACTTATTCACCAAAAAAAATGGAGTTCCACATCAGGTGCTGTCAAGAAAACCAGGGCCAACCTTATGCATTGTTTTTGTTTTTGAATAAGTAGCCTGTTTGCTGTTGCTTGTTTAGGAATTACTAAATTTTGTAATGACCAAGTGTTTATTTACCTTCTTGAAATATAAATATAAGAAGCCAACTTATACTTTTGCTCACCTTTTTCTACATCTATTACTGGCTCAATTATTCTTCTATATGTTTAGTTTCTCAACTCTTCAGTGTGTAATCCAAACAAAAACATAGAACTAGCTTTCATGAGTTTAAGATATTCAAATGGTATTCTAAATCTCTTGTCAATTGAAGCATCTGAGTTTCTAATTGACACATCTAGTTTAAATAGTTCTTGCTGCAATGGCTGTAGACTGTTATAGTTTCAGCTTCTGAAATTTTAAGAATGCCAAGAATTCATTGATTGTTGTAAGGCACCCCGACTTGTAATGATGTTTGCAAGATGGCCTTTAACACCTCATTGAATTGCTTCCTTTGCCTTGGACAAAGTTGCTATCAAACTTCTCCCTTCACATTATTGTTTATTATAAGGTTTGGTCCCATAATATTATAGTATGGTATTTGAGACATTTTAATGTAGCTTGCTGCTATTTGATGCAGCTTTACTAAAGTATTATATAATAATAGTTATTACATTTTTAAGCAAGAAAGCAATTTAGACATTTCCAATTAGCTTGCTTGAAATTGGTATGTTGACCACCTTCCATTCCCATGGACGACAAGATAAATTTGAATTTCAGATCTCAATACTTTATGATAGGATGGAATGAAGAGGCTTTCAAATCTTGATTGGATATGTTACTGCTTTTGCTCTGTGTTCATCTTAATAAGTTTGTTGACTATTAATAGTACTGACTCTTTCTCCCTTTCCTTGCTCATGGAACAGTCATTGCTAGTTTTCTTTAATCCAATCAAGTTCGGAATCACATTCACTTTTGGCAATTTACTTTCACTTGGAAGGTTTGTGCTTGAACTCTTGTACTATATTCTCCATCATCATGTGATCAACTGAAATATTTACTGTGCACACGTGTTGGTATGTATGTATGCATATGTTAGTGGTGGTTCACATTGAGCCATATGCAGAAGGGGATGATAATTTTCTCATATCTACTTAGTTTCCAGTGTAGGAAGTCAATCAAATATTACATTTCTGGAGTGTAGGAAGTCAAAGGCTTCTGGTTTGAGTGGCTGAGTTGGACCATACTCTTAGAATGCATGTATTTTGGGGGTGGGATGGGGAAGATGTTTGGAGGGGGTAGTGATCTGCAGATTCTATTTGATGAGATCTTTGTGGGTTATGTTCTCTTTCAAAGTTCTTTGAGTTATAATTCTATGAGGTCATTGAAATGCTGTCAATTGTTGATGTTCAATTCAAAGATCTGTTGCTTTCTCCATGCTCACAGATAAAAGTTGTCCATTATTTGGGTCTTGGTGAATCTTGGAACTGGGCATCCTACCAAGGGTGCAATGTTATAGCTGAGTCAAATTAGAAACATTCACTAATTTATATCTGACTCAAATTTGATGACTAAATGTTGGTTTTTAGAGTGTTCAGTTCATAATTCCTTTCAAAATGCTATTTTGTCACATAAATGCCAGCTACCTGGGTATGGTTGGTTAGCCTGGCAATGGATGGCAAATTGTAATCATCACCTTTCCAGTGGGGGTGATTATATACTGTTTGAGATTTTCATACTTTCGATGTAGGTGTCAAACTGTAAAGCATGATGAATTCATTTCATATTCTCTCTCAAGTCTGATTTCCTCCATTCTATTCTCCATTTGTGCTACATCTGTTTGCTTAACACAAGCTGTATTTTAGCATCATTGAGTTTGCTATGCGATCTGGTTGTTGTGGAACTCTTATTTCTGTCTATATTTAGTCTTCCCTTTCCTCTGACTGTACTTTACCATCCTTGCTAACTGCATGATAAATTTCTCCTACTGGTTGCTTTTTTCTTAGCTAATTTCTTAATAAATTAGTACTACACGGTAAGTTGTATTTGGTGAACCTGGCTTCAATGCTGGTTTCTTTCCTCCTTATTTAATTTAGCATTTTTATTTACAAGTCTAATGATATCTCAAAGTATAGATTTGTGTGCTATTTTTTAACTTCTATCTGGCAGGCCTTATTTTTAGATATGCTAATTGCTAAGTTGGTTTCCTCTCGCTTTTTCCTTTTTTTCATTGTTTTTTAATGGCAGCACAGCATTCCTCATAGGTCCAAAACGACAGGTGACAATGATGCTTGATCCTGTCCGTATTTACGCAACAGCTATATATCTTGCAAGTATGATTATTGCCCTGTTTTGTGCTCTCTATGTAAGTTCTGGTTTTATGTAGTCTTTACTTCATTTCTCTTTTTAATTGAATTTCAATTAACAGCATATATCCATAGACTCAGCAATGACCTCAGGATGTGGATTTAAGCTGATCTTTCATTGATTGCTTTGAGCAGGTTCATAACAAGTTATTAACACTTTTGGCATTAATTTTAGAGTTTGGAGCGCTAATTTGGTATGCTAAATCTCTTTCATACTCTTTCAATCATGCACGGCACAGGGAATTATGGACTCTCACAAATTTGAATTGATTGTGTTAGCATTTGAACATGCAATTTTGACTGATGAGATTATGTTCCAATGACTCCACAATGAAAAATCATTCTGACTGAAGTCCATTTGTAAAATTGTACTAGTGAGTGTATTTTATTTTATAAAAATTACAGTTGAGAACCATTAGATTAATGCACGTTGAATGTTTCAAATTACATCTTAGCTATGCTATTTCCTGTGTATTAATTATTTATGTATGTGAATGTATACCTATGTATGCACATAAAGGGACATTCTGAAGTTAAGTTGTCCCGAGCTACATAAAATCCAGACTTTGTTCCTGATCAAGGCTGACAACACTTTCATTAGAAAAAAAAACAAAATTAAGAAGAGAAACGCTAAAAACTAGAAAGAAAAAGGTTGTGGAGCAGCAGCAGCCGGTGCTTTGTGCTCTCTGCAGAGCAAAAAAGTAACTTTATTAATTTTATTTTACAATATTCATGGAAGAATCAGACCTCTGTATCTTTTCTTTTCTCAAACTCATGCTTACTCTCTTTTTCTATCTAAACCATTGCTTTGTCTTTTATCAAACTCTGGTTTACACTTTCTATTGGTTCTCAAAATCCTTTATAGAAACCCTTTATGATGTGCTCAGTAGTAGTTGTCATAATGACTCTTAGTATTGTGCCACTGAGGATTCTGAGATGGTTAATGGATTAATAGCAAGGAAAAGTTCTGCTACTTAAGTATTGGATAAACCAATTTTCCCTTGATGTAGTAAAGGATAGTTTTCGGTGAAAATTTGAGGAGTCGGTTCTGTTGTCATAATTTTAACTTAGGTTTTATTACTTAGTAACATAAGTTGATCATCAATAGTGCAAGCGATTGAGAAGTTAGCTTTCTCAGTCTTTATAGGGCACAGCTATGGTACAATCAGATGTTTTGTACAGCTCCTCGACTTTTCCGTTGCAATTCTCAGTTTTTTGGCTGAATATGACTAGTTTTTTTGTTATGTTTTCAAACTTAAGTGTTAAATTTAAAAAATGTTGGGAAATATAACTGGAAACCTGGGAATTTCAACCAAAAAAGGTTGGTGGAATTGCACAGTGCAGCAGGTGTACCGTAGCAAGACCCAGACACACACACACAGAGAAAAACATACATATTAATGTCATTATTGTGACAAACTAATGTTTTTATTTTGTGGTATAATCTACTTGTCTGCAGAATTAAAAGGTCTGTTTAATGCTGCAATTCCGTAATTCTCGCTATTTTTTGTTCTTTGCTGCTTTATTGACTTGTGTGTTCTGTTGGTGAGGTTGGCTTTTGTATTGATTTTTTATATTTCACAGAAAGGATATTTTCTCTATTCCCATGCGAATTTCTGGTCCACCTTCTTTTAATCATTGTTTATGTGATTTTCAGTTTCATTGAACTTTTACTGTGTTCTGAGGATCTGTGAAGTTGAGTGACATTTGTACTTGAATAATAAACTTCTTAACCATTCATGGTTGATGTTTATTGCTCATAAAAGATACATGTAACTTATATGGAAGTGGAGAGGATTGTTTTTTTCCATTGTTTTTATTCTTCATAAGTACTCTGCATCTCTGATTACCCACTTTCATGCACTTCTTCTGTTTTGTAGGTATAGCTTGAGCTACATCCCATTTGCAAGGACCATGGTTTCCAAGATCATGGTAGCTTGCTTTGACACTGACTTTTAGGCTTGCTTATATACAAGTGAAAACAGTATATGAATCCATTGAAGAAGAGCATGATTCTGTATCTACAAGTGCAATCTTTCTGCAGTTGTTTGCATAGAGTGTAGGTTAGTCCGTATCACATGTATCCACAAAACCAAAAACAGAAATGTTTATATGGTTGTTGTTCTAGAAAACAATTGTTTGTTTTTCTTCCTTTGCTTCAAATTCTTTTGTACTCTTTCTTGCCTTGCGGATTATGATATAAAACATGCTGTGTCAATAGAAATTTGTCTTTTCCTTGCCACTTTATATTGATGGACCCAGTCTAAGTTTATTGTTCGTAACCAAATATAATTACTTATTGTTGTGTGATTATATTTTAGAATCACCCTTCCTAATTCTATTAGCTTGATTATTCTTGAAAGTTCACTAATATTCAGCTTGGGCCGAACTGCATTGCGATTATTCTTGAATTTTCACTAATATTTCGGCTTGGGCCGAACTGCCTTGTAATGTTGAAAACCGTGCAGTATTGTATGCTTCAGACATTATTGTTGTATTAATATCCGGGTGAAGAAAGATTATTAAGAAGTTATTTCCAGCCTTGCTCTCTCGCCAAGTTTCATGGTCGAAACAATGATAATGAAACAAGGGACAAGAAGATCATTGTTCACAACGCAGTTAGATTGCAGAGATTCCAACTTCAAAGAATTTTTTGAAGCTTAAATTCTACACAAGCAGAACTACTGATATTTCTTCCTATTTTACATTTAATCTTCTCTCGCCTTGCCTTAGCCTTGCGACCTTCAAATCCTGTTCTCATAATCTTTTTCTCTCCTTTCTCAATCCACCGCTTCTTCTTTTGGTGAATCCTCTCAGCAATATTTTCTGATCTCTTGTGTTGTTTATCAGCTTTCGTCCTCCCTCTGGTTCAATCATCTCATTCCATTTCTCAAATTCTTCTTATGCCTCATCTGCTTCTTCTATATGTTCTGTTCCAACAGTTTTGGATTCTCAAAAACCTTCATTCCGGCAGCTCTACTGGTAGCCGCTTTGCAATCATTCTCTCCTTTCTCAGGATCTTTCTTTGCTTCCTCCAGTTTTTGTGCTTTCTCAAGCTCCTCAAACTTCGAAAGTTTTCCCCTCTTCTTCGTACAGCGTTTTTCCTCGCTTCCAATTTTAACACGAGTAGATGCAACGGCTTTGATGCCTCTACTACTATCTTTCTCCACATTATCCGATGAATTATTAATGGTAGATTTCTTTTCTTCAGTTCCAGATTCCATCTTGCATTGCTATGGCTGTACTTTCTTCTTCTTTGATTTGTCTGAACTTCCAGCATTTGGACCAGAACGAAGCTCTTCATTCGTTCTGTGAAGTCTTTGCCGAAGTTCTTTGTATGTTACTGATCGACAATCACTTTCTATGCCAGACATCATAGGTTTAATCTCCGTTTCGTCACCATCACTGTCCCCATTTGATCTACCCTTTCCTAAGTTTTGCTTCAGCAAATCCAGCATTTTCATATTAGATTTCTCAGGATCCAATGGATCCCTCCAAGCTTTCTTGATGTTTTCTCTCAATACCTTCTTTGCTGAAGCTCTTTCTTTCTTTCTTGCTGAGGCCTTGAAACCATGGCTTATCTTTATCATCAACAGGTGGATAAAACTTTGCTGGGACAACCTCAATCAAGTTGTCAAAGAAAATGTATGGTCATGAATGATACACTTTAGGTCAATAATGGAACTGGACTCCTGAACAACCTGTTCCTTTTTCTTACCCATCAGGAAAGATACTGAAATTGAGACACAATAGTAGTCATTCAATTCTACTTCTACATATATAGAAAATTTCTTGCAGAAAAAAGAAAAAAAAATCCCCCACACCAGAAAACAGATGTTAACTATGGCTAACTAATTTTTAGGGGTGAAAAGCTACATACATGAACACACACAATAACTCCAAGAATGCTGTGAAGATCACATCACAGTATCATTTGAACACAATAACGTATGTGGACATGTCGAGTAATCAATATTAATATAACTGGAACGACACTTACATTTAGTACAAGGTAAAACCTCGTTTGCATCATACAAAGCAAGCCCTCCAAACTAATTGAACAATAAACATACATTAATAATAAAAAAAGAAGAAGAAAAAGAATCTTGTTTTCTTTTTCTTGTTAGTGAATGATATCTTTAGAATGGTCACATGTACCTGGGGTCGTCCATGAATTCAGGAGGTCTCGTCAAAGATTGTTGGAGTCAGGAAAATATAAGCAGAGTACAGTTGATATACTCTAGTCTAAACAACAAGGAATTCTAATTCCCTAATGATTCCTCAAGAAAGGAATTCTAGACAAGGCGCTAAGATATAAGAAGGAGAATCTACCATTAAAAACAAACAAATCAATAGTCCATAAAAAGAAGTTGAACCAAAGATGAAAGATTGGAAAATATTCTAAAAGGATTAGGTTATTATTCTTTCAAAATACATACTTAAAATAAAATATAAGAAAACCCTTTACTTAAGCATAGAAAGGTTTTCACTGCAATACTAGCACTCTTAATCTAATTTTTATTTTTCAAGAACATCTAGGCAATTAGAGTTCGTCACATGTTTCAGAGTTGAAGAAGAAGAAGAAGAAGGATCCCAATAGATTTGTTCTCTCAAAAAAAAATTATAGGTTGACACCCAAAGGATGAATAATAATTATCAAAATTGTTTAAAAAGGTCCTCTATAAAACCTTTAGAGCCCTCAAGGAAAAATACTTTTACGCTCAATAAAACCTTTAAATTTAGTAAAATAAATTGTTCCTGAAATAAAATGTTTTCTAGGTAGAGTAGAGTTTGCAAATGGAGATATTCTTGTGATTGATTTACAGATAAAAGTCGTCAATGTACATTTTAGGTTAAGTTATAATTCTAAAATATATGAATCAATTTAAGGTAGGTTCTGATTTTACTTGAAATTTTACCAATTGAAATTAAAATTGCTTTTGATTTTAAAATTTAAGAGCAAGTTTTAGTTCCACACGAAATCATCTAATACCATTTCTAGCTTCAAGATATAAGAATTGAGTCATTTCATGGTAGTAGGGTCAAATTCTGAGTGAAATCGAAATTCTATCCATTTTATTCACTCATAGGATACCATAAATTTGATTGATTCAATTTGTTATAATGTCACTTAACAACTGTGTTCATTCAACTTTAATCCCTACTCTCGTTCTTTTTCGGGTAGTGTCCGACAAAACAATTTTTTTTTAAACCTACTACTTGATATTTATTTATAAAAAATTTTAAAAGATAAATATTAATTGTTAAATATTTTATTTTTTAAAAGTAAATTACTTAATACTTATATTCTTTTAAAAAAATTAAATATGATATTTATGCGTTAACCCGTTGATGTTATTAATATACAATACAACTAGAAGTCTTATCAATTTTTCTTTTTTATATTTATTGTATTTGAAATATATCATAAATAAAAATATATTTTTAATCAAAGAAAGTACGAAATTATTGCCCGTCTTTTTGTTATTTTATTAAATTTTAAATATAATTTTTTTAGTATCCTCCATCGATTTTTTGTTAATTTTCCTTCGTGATATTTTGAATTTTTTAGTAAAAATTGATTAGTTGAAACTCGAACGCAAACTCAAAATAATTAAATATGATTAAAATTTTAATTGTATCTTACATATAATGGATGGCAGCTAAACTTAATAATTCAAAGTGATTTTATTAAAATATTTAATTTTAATTCACATTTGTGTGAAAATTTTTAAAAATATATATATCTAATTTTTATTTATGTAAATATTTAAAAAGATCACGATACAATAAAAATACGATACTCACTCACTCACTTGGGGTTTGAAATTTTTTAGTGTTAGTTTTTGCATAGACAAAATAAATTATATTTACCCTTTTCGAACAATTTTTCTTCTTTAAATAAAATGAAAAATGAAGAAATAGTTCCATGTTCAAGCAACAGTGAAAGTTGTAACCAGAAAACAGAAGTTGAAAGAAAAAGAGAGAAAAAGGGAGAAAAGCTGATAGATAAAACTAGTTCCCATGTAAAAGGAAATTTAAAAAGGCCATTGACAAGGTCTGTAATGAGAGGTTAAGAAAAAGTTTGAATTGGACTCCTCGCCAATGAATTTTGTACTGAGAAACAACCAAACGAAAGGGGCCTAAAGTAATTTTTGTAAGAGTAGAGCAAAGGGGTGAAGAGAAACCATGGTGGCCGCTCTGTTTAACGGGGATCAAATAATTCTCTCATATGCATTGCGCTAATTTTGCTTACTGCCGCGCCCTGTCTTGTTAGATTAATTTTACCGCACGAGCATAAAGGAGAAGCTTCTATTAATTTACTTTCAAATATTAATTTTAATTAATTAATTAGTCAAGAAAATAGGCTAGCTTAATCAAAACCCATCATCACTAATCTGCAGGTTCAATGAGCATCCTATTCTAAAGTGTGTTTAATTTATTATATAATTAGAAGTATTAATCAACACTCTAATTAGCATGATTCAAACGATTATAAGCAGCTATAGATTTAGGCATTCGTAGCCTAATAATTAATAATTAGTTAATTAATTAATTATCGAAATCAACGACAGTGAATTTTGATTTAGTTAGCAAATTAGTAAAGATCATGGAAGCATCAATTACCGTGTATGATCAACCTTGTATCGTAATTGTAAACCCTGATTGTTGTTTCTTTTAGCACATGCAATGCACTCTTTGCTTAAGTTATCTTATTATTGATTATTTGTGTGCCATTGGCTTTTTAAATAATTATGTTATATTTCTAAATTGTATAAATAATGTACAGATTCTCATAAAATTATTACCGTATTATTACGGCGTATGAATTTCTTGAATTAAAAATTTTCAAAATATTTATTGAAATATTGATGTGTTAGAATAAATAAATAAATCGATTCCCCGCTGGCTTTAGTCCTCGAACAATTAGAACAGATAGATCTACAAAGAAGCAATTAGCAGTGCTTGCAAAATTAAGCATGAACAAGAAATGATCTCTCCAAAATATATAATATATATATATATATTAAATTATTGTAGATTAAACTAGGACCAAAATCCAAAATTGAAAAAGCTAGTGCTGGGTTCAGCTAATGATATTGATGTTTTTCTTGGCCAGACTCTGCTTGTTATTGTGCATCCAAACCTTGAGAACTCTCCTCTTGATCCCAATCTCTTGACAAAATTGCTGCACAACGGATTCGTCTAGCTTTTGTATTCCCCAGCCAGCTTTCTCAGCGAAGTTCATCATCTTCTCTTTCTGTTCTTGCGTGAACTTTGTCCTAGATCTCTTCTTCGTCATCTTTTCAGCTGCTGGCTTTGCTACTTTCTCGTCAGACTCTGAACGAATGGAGCCGCTTTTGCCGGAGACTACCGCCTGCTGAAGAGGCGATTCCTCGCCCACAAGACAGTTTTGAAGACCAAGAATGAGCCTTCTTCCGCAGCATTGGAAGTGACATGAATCACATTCTATCTCTTTTCTATGGAAGTTTCTATGGCAGTTGCAGGCCGAGCATTTGAGAGCTTCAATCGTGCCTTCTTCGCCGCTTGGCATGAACTCGCCGCACCCATCTGTAGCATTGCCGCCAATGGCTGCTGCATGGTTCTTCAGGCATTCCTTGTACCTCACAATTCTTTTGCAGGGCTTCTCAGTATCAATTTCTCCAGCATATAAACTGCTATTTGCGAGATTTTTTTCCTGCTGTGGGCTTGAACTATTCATTTGTCTTTCTCTTAGTTTATATCTACTTGGTTTTGGGAGAGAATCTTTGTATTGTCGAAATTGAAAGTTCTGAAGGTAGATTTTTTGGGGGAAGAGATTGAACTTAAAAGGGTTATGAACCTTGTGCCAAGAGGAATCAGAATGTGGTGGTAGAGAGATAAAAGTTTAGAAGAAATAAGAAGAAAGTAATAGACAAGTACTTTTTGATGGTGGTCAATTTTGCAAGTGAAGCAATCCCAACTAGATGGCGTAAAAAAATCAATAGGAGAGCGAGAGAGAGAGAGAGAATAGGGTGGGGAATGTTGAAGAAATTAGTGTAAACATAATACATGAGAAATTGGAAGGTAGAAAAGAGTCTACTGTTGGAATCAATATATATTTATATATATATGTATGTATATAATTAATCAGGTGTTTACTTATTGCTTTGCTTGCACTATCAGCCAGCGGTGTCCATTAATTAATTCATCAAGAAAAGAGTGAATTCATGAATAAATAATAAAGATATTGATTTAATATATATGGCATGCGATTGCATGCATGCTTTACCCTCCCTGCTTCAATGATAACTATTAATGACCAAAATAAACCCTTTAATATTTTGATATTAATTGTTGCCTCACATTTTCTACAATGTACCATTTTGATTTCACAACGGCTGTGTATAAATCTCGATTGGCATCAAACGAGTGAATGGGATGCTCTACATATGAGTTTTGGCTCGAGCACCAAGCTACCTTCAAGTTAGCACTAGGCTTCTGGCCTTCTGCTAGCTCGAGTCCATGTCAGGCCTAAATTTTGCATCAACTTTCTAGTTGGTTTTTGCTTGGGCACGAATTTGGCCCAATTTTGACACAATTTGGGAATGGCATCAAATCTTTGTCCCATCATTTTTGCATTCTAGAACTGTGCTTTCTTCGTGCTTCTATGAACACAGCTTATACTCTTTATTTTGATTATGGCATATGCCAACAATCTAATTCTTAATAAATTCTATTTTCCAATAACCCTAACTTCAAAATACCGAATGAAAGAAAAAATAAATGCAATTGGTTTTGGATTACTTGAGTAAACCCTACATCATGCATGTAAAAATAATGTAGTAGTAGACTTTTATGCGGATGCTGTTGAGCTGGCTGCTTTAGTTTCTCCTTTCTGCCTCCTTGAGTGTAATAATAACATGCGGAAAGCTAGATTTGGTTTTGACGCATTCGAGGAATTAAGATTATGCCTCATGCTAACATAATGACAAATTTTTTGAAGCTTATAAGAAGAAAACAACTAAAGAGAGACTAAAATAAGAGTTCCATTCCATTCATCATTGCCTATACCATATACCCCAGGATGTAGTTCTTGATTCTATACTGTCCCGTCTTTGTTTACTTCTAAACTCTTTCAATTACAATATTCCCTAGTTTTAAACCTTAAAGCCTCAATGGTACCTATATTAAAGTGCTAACTTTTGTTTCTTATTAAAATTAAGTTCTTTATAACAAAACATATATATATTGTTAGAAGACATGAAATTTAAATAATAATATATAAGAGATATTTTAACATATTTCTTTTACAATGTGGCGAAAATTATATGTAGATGTAGATTTTTTAAAAGTTAATGAAAATTATCCTTTACTAATAAAATTGTTACTTTTGATTTTTAATTGACTAGTAAAATGATTAAAGTAATATCATCCTTTTATACTTAATAAATGAAGTATTTTTAAAAATTACACGTAGATGTAAGTTTCTATAAAAATAATAGAAAATACCTATTGATATTAAATATTTATATTTTACCATTAGTTGATTAACTAAAATAATCTTATGCATATAATTTTAAATTACTAATAGTTTTCAAATACCTTTCTTGACATTTAGAAAACTAACAAAAAATACTCTTAAAAGTTATTTTTCATATTTTCACATCTAATTTAATTTAGTTTACTAATTATATCTCAATTAAGTACTAATTTAATAAAATAATATTACAAAGTGGTTGTCTGTGTAAAATTGTAAACTATTTAATTTGATAAATACATAAAAAACATTATATAACATGAATATATACAAATAGATATTGTAAATTGATTATTTGTATATTATTAAAAAATTATAATTTTTACACAAATAAATAATTTAGAGTATTCTCATATTAAAATTAATACCTAATTTATAATTATTTATTAGATTAAGTTAAAGTAGATGTCAAAAATATGAAAAATAGCTTTTAAAAGTACTTTTTATTAATTTCTTTAAACCATAAGAGAGGTATGTGAAAAATACTAGTAATTTAAAATTATATAGATAAGGTCATTTTAATTATTTTATTATTTTAATTAGTCAACTAATGGTCAAATATATATTTTTACTACTATTGAGGAATACTTTATATTAATTTAATAAAAAATTACATCTATGTGTGAATTTGTCAAACTTTAAGAGAAATATTTGAAAATATCCCTTTAATAAATAGAAGTACTTTCACGTAACTTTCGTAAAGTTTAGAAAATCACACATAAATGAATATTTTTATAAAAATTAATAAAAAGTATCCCCTAGAACTTGTGCTTACTACTCTTTCTAATGTGATAAATAAATATTCCATTTTCTACAAATGCACACCGATATTTAGTATTGAAATTTGTTTTATCAATAGTAGCGTAGTATATTATGCAAACTAAAATGTTAGGTTTAGATTTTGAATTAGGCATTTGTGTAATATATTTTTATTTTATGATATCTTCCGGTCACATTTATTTAATTACTAGGAATAAATCTCAATTCATATATAAAATGTTTATATTTTGATTGATCATGAACTATATAGTATTGATAAATCAAATACCTTATTCTTGTTTTTAAAAATAAAAATAAATAATAATAACCAAAACTTTCGTGTAATTTATAAGAAAATTTTCACTGTGTTATATTTATAAGGTTACATTTTGTGTATTTTATCTTTGATAAGTTTTATCTCGATTTGAATTATTTTGTATAAACAGATTTTTTCATATATTAAACTAAATCACTATATGTATGCTACATGTTCTAATTGCTGAATCTCTAGCCATCGATTAGAGCATACCTGATCAAGTATTAATTTAGTTTAGCCCGTAATGATGATTATTAGTCATATAATTATCTCCGTTAATCAAGTTGGACCACTTTGTTCACGTTTGTCTAGTGATTCATCACCTTATTGCTTCACGCAGCAAGCTACATTTTAGATACTAATAATTAGTCCAAACCCCTCTTTGATTTTTCTAAACTAGAGCAACAAAATCATTTATACAAAGCATCAATTCAAATTAAAGAATACCCAAATGGAGAATTAGAAAAAAAAACTGAAATACTTTGTCATACAGTGATTACAAGTAAAAATAAATAAACTTGGGCCAATGAAGATTTTATATACATATACACATATGTATTGGCCTCATAATTGTATATAAATTTGTTTTTGTTTCCTAAATTATAAAAACACATAACCAATGAACTATTAATCTAGTTTATTCATATAATGACTGAATCTAGAATGAGAATGTAATAATACAAACCTAAGCATATTTAGGATTAATAAATTGATTAGGGTATTAAAGAGTATATTGAAAGGCAGGAAATAGACAAAAGTAAGCTTGAGGTTGCTCCTAAGAGTGTTTAAGGTCAAAAAGCTATTCATGTGCAAAACTTAAGTAATGGAAATTTACACTTTTAGCGTGCCCTTTATTACTTATGATATTAATGAATTTTTGCAATTTTATGTAATTTACTCTTTTGTTATATATCCTCAAGTAAGAATAGAAATTACCAATTTCGTGTACATATTTGGTTGTTTATTAAAGATCAATCAAAAATTCCCAGTACAATCCATCACATGAAAAAAGAAAAAGAAATTGATTTTTCGATCCATTTTCATTAGCTAAGGATTTTCTTTTTCTTGTAATTATAAAATAAAAAATATTATAAATTACAAATGAAGTTAATTATTCGCATAATTATACACCCATGCATGTATAAATGCATAAAAACTATATATAGATGAATATATGCATTCCTTTGTGAATGTTAATTTTAAAATAGACGAGATAATTTTTATTTTAAAAAAATTAGTAAAAAATCTATATAGAACAAAATTTTCTAATAAAAATCCTTACTTAAATAAGAATCAACATAAATCCTACTTAAACAAGAATTAGTTGATGAGACTCTAAATTCTATTTAGGTTTTAGCATTGTCCCTCAAGTTGAAAATCAGAGATATTCAAACCATGTCGTTAGAGATTGCTTAAGGTCACAGATTGCCTTTTTTATTCAACATAATAAGTTGGATTCCTCTGCTACATATACACCTCTTCCCGCAAATCTCCATATAAGAAGCATCTTTCATATCAACATTAAATAAAGGCTAGTCAAAAAATAATTCAAGAAATATGAACTTTAATAGAATAAAGCCAAGCAACTAGAGAAAATATCTTAAGCTAACCTACACTATAGGTTTGAGCAAACCCTTTGGCTACCAAATAAGCTTTTAATCTCTCTATAGTGTCGTATAGGTGATGCCTCATTTCAAACACTTACTTGCACCTTACAGTCTTCCTGCCACCTAAAAGCGTCTATAGATTTCAAGTGCAATGATTACAAAGTGTTTTCATCTATTCTTCCATAGCTAACAGTCAACTTGAATAAGATAAGCTTCTTGATAATCTTTTAGAAAATAAATAATAAATTAAAATATTAAAAAGAGGATGAAAAAGTATCACAACAAACAAATTGAGCAAGAGGAGTTCTTGCATCTTTTTAAGTGCAATAAAAGGTCAAGTTCTAAATACTCAAATTTTGGTGAGAGATATTGATTCAAAGTTGTTGTTTGAATAGTAAATGCATCTGAAAGGATAATATCACCATGTGGATCAAATTGTAGACAATCTTTCCTACGATTATACACCTGGACGAGCTTTTCTAGAGGAACTACTGAAGTAGGCATAAGTTTGATAAGTGAAACAAGGTTAGATTCTAAACTTGAACCTTTTTTTTTCTAAATCATATGGAGTAGACTAAAGGAAAGTAACATTGGGATTTATGTAAGTTCTTTCATAAATAGAATTAAGACACTTATAGCCTTTTTGAGTGCTAGAATAACCAAGATAAACATATTTAACAAACCATGGACAAAATTTATCATGAACATTGAATGTATGGGAAAAAATGATAAAATTGAAATGCAAGGTGGAAGGAAAAAAAGTTATGTAATAGTGTTTGAAAGTTTTTCTCAATGATTAGTTTATCTATACAACTACATTGTGTAATCTTCATAAATTTTTTGAGTATTTGCTTTTAATTCTGTTGGAGAAGTGACCATTTTATTTAAAATCTTATTCATACATTGACAATCTATGTTTACACTCTAAAATTTTTTTATACATATCTAGATATCTTTTTTAGTTCGTATGTAACATACATTCGGTCTACAATATCTTAAATTCGAATTAACTATTTATTTTTTAAATTTAAATTATTCTTTATTAATTTTAATAGTATTCTTAAATTGATTTTTGAAACATCAAAAAGAATTAGCAACAAAACATTTACAAGATTTAGCTTGTAGCCATTAAATTTTATATAATTATTTTTATCTTTCTTCTACTCACCTTATTTTAATACTAAACATGTTGAAGTCTAAAATAATGTTGGATAACTTCTTCTATAAGATCATTAAATACTTTTTTTTATTAATTTTAATTTACTTTAATATTTCTTAAATTTGATTTTAAAAGTAATTTTACTCTTCCACATATTTTTAAAACTATCACATTTTATACACACATGCAAAATTAATATTAAAATAATTATCAAATTCCAACTCTAATTGAAAAAAAAACAAAATTATTAAAACTTTAAATATGTGTTAATTTTAGACATTTGCATATATAAAAGACCAACATTAAGTAAAAAAATAATAATAATTTCTTTTTAAAATTGCATATATGTTTTCGTCATTTGGATTATTATAGTATTCTAACAATAAAATGAGTATAAACTGTTATTGAAATTCACATCACTTTTGAAAGTAAAATTTATCAAATACTTAATTGATTCTTTTATAGTTAATTATTTATTCAACATAGCAAAAACAAATTATTTGAAATTTACAGCAATCCCAAACTAGCACAAATTATATTTTTAGTTTAATCCATATTGAATAAAGCATCATACAAGCACAGATTTATCATGTCTATAAGAATCTTATCACTTGCCAGTTTCTTATCAAATTTTATGGATTTATTTGACAATTAAAGCTAACCCGAAGGCATATAATAATAATAATAGCATCATATAGCAGAGCTCCTAACTTAGCTTGCTATTGTGAACTTGTAAGAGGAATATGAAAGAGAACCTAGCTGCCAGCTACTGTGGATGAGTTCAGCCTTTGCGTTTTCACCAGCTGCACCCATAGCTACATGCAATGGGTAAAAGTGATCTGGCCAAGGATGAGCCTTTTTGGCATGTGGCGCCTTCTCTTTGTAGTGGTTCACATCCTCATATCTGCACGAAGAATTTACTACTTGTCAATTGATAACAACAGAAAATCAACAAACAGTTGCTAAAAGCATTAGCACCTTCATTTCCAGTCCCATATATGAAAACCAGTGTCAACAGCATAACATGGTTCATATACTGTGTTTTAAAGCAAAAAGAAACAAGTAACTTAAATATATACCCGAATCACAGCTTAAGGTAGATCTAGAAAAGGTTTGAAGAATGATTTGAAAACATGTTTCTGGATTCAGCCAACAAAAAGAGAACAAAAAAAATGAGAGAATTAATTTCACTAAACACACTACCAAACTACATCCCATCACCTTCAGTCCACCTGCACAATGTGGAAAAGTCCAAAAGGGATGATGAATAAAAACTAAATTATGAAAATCAACTTTTACCAAGCAAAAAGAAAAAGGGATCTCCAGCTTAAGACCTTTGATAAAGGCAGGTCCTCTGGATCACTTGATAATCAAAAGCAAACATGGACAAGTCAAAATCCATGACAAAGCACAAGTCTCAGTTGGCTTGTTGAGTTTTTGTCCATTATGCGGCAAAACTGCCAAAAACGTATGCTGCACAGATAGAAAATATCGTACATGAATTAAGGAAGGGTCCTGGAAATAACAATTACCTCCCTTCAAGGAGAGCATTCTTCAGCCAGGTATCAAACTCCAAAGCCCATGAAGAAACAGAATTACTGCCAAATTGAAGAGACCTGAGGTTGTGAGTAGCACTTCCGGAACCAATTATGAGGACACCTTCCTCTCTGAGAGGGGCCAGTGCCGTGCCCATGTTGTAATGATAAGTTCCATCCTTTTCCAACTGAACTGAGAGTTGGCACACCGGGATGTTTGCCTCTGGGTACATTAGCATGAGTGGAACCCATGCACCATGGTCAAGCCCGCGTTTTCTATCTTCATTCACATGTTTAAAGCCAGATGCCATGAGTAGTTCTTTCACTCTACTTGCCAATTCTGGAGCTCCTGGAGCTGGGTACTTGAGCTGGTAATATGCTAGTAAATTATAAAATATTGTAGAAGATTTGAAAAATAATAATCCTTTATTAACAAATGCCAGCATAAGAGATATCAACTTCTTAAAGATGTCAAAAAGTCATACGCTCTCAAGCTAGAAGAAGGTCAATTTAAGCAAATTATATTATTAGATTATGACCAAACCCAAATTTAATTTAAAAAAATTTTAAATTAAATAGCTTTTATTATATATTCATGATTTTTTTAGAGTGCAACCTTCAACTTTAGTATAGTAGCCTCCGTTTAATTAGAAAATCAAATAATCATGAGTTGATTGATCTAGGCTTTCTAAATGGAGTTAAAAAGTCAATGGGTCTGGAGTCTCTTTGTTAGCTCAAGTCCAAATTATAGAATGTGTAACTTAGAAAGAATGATGAAAAGGACAAAAGCTATGAATTCAGTTCTACGTAAAAATACAGTTGCTTTTCTAAGAGGATTTTATGAGAACACACATTAACTAGGGAATGTGCCCACATGTGAGAATAAAAACTGATAATTGCAAACAAGACTTCAAAGTTTTAAAATATTTTTTCTGTTTTCTTATAAATGTTTTAAAACAAGAGATTCTTCCGCTGCATACTGTATTTCATATCAAATTTATTTTGACAATACAACTTCAAAAATAAAAGAAACTATTTTCCCCAATTTGTTGCATTCAACCACTAAAGGAAACTGAACCACATTTTCAACAACCAAGTTGTGTGTGCTATTTCTATCTTCTAACATGACTTGATACAACCTGTGATCATTGCTTTCGTGCATCATATCACTGCACGAGAATTTATCACACGCTTGGTTCAACAATGACACCAACATGTTGAAGCCTTGATAACATGCTAATAGTTTGTATGAGTTGTATTAAATCCCATTTAACATATAACTCCTTTCTCCATTAATTTGACAGTTTACTGCCGAACTACTAAAGCAGGAAGCTTGCTCTGCTTTAAACTTGAGACATGACAAGTGAAATAGCAAATCTGGAAAACAAAATAATTTTTGGACCAAGAAATGGCCAACAAAGTTTGACAACATATGTAAATTTGAAAGATACAAATAAAATATAGTTTCAAATGGAGGAAATACTCCAGAAATTTCTGTGTGTTTGTTGAAAAGCAATAAATCAAACTTAAAGCCAAAAATTGACATAAACCACAAAATGTGCTCACCCACCACAGACCTCAACCTTCTCGAGCAACCCCACCAATATGTGAAAGCAAACTGTATTTATCATTCTATTTTTATTACTAACCATTGAGAAACTTAAAACATAAAATGCTAAATAGATAGCCATATTACGCCCATGCTAATCAGAAAAATGCCAAATTTATTAATTTATATTTTTGTTTTAAATTTAGTTTTTCACCATATTGAGAGAAAAAGAAAAAGAAAATTAGGGGTGAACTAACTTTAGCAATGCCAATAACACCAACAGTAGTCTTCTCTGTATCAAAAGGGTTGAAAAGAGAAGCTTACACCGAATTGGGGAGAGATTTGGATTATTTTCTTGTAATATTAAAAAAATAATAAATTAGAAATTAAAAAGGGAAAGAAAAAGGATGCACGATGCAACTAAAACTCATACACACGGTAAAATACTATATAAGTTGTGTTTTAAAAACACGTTAGAAGCACCGTAATCGCCTAAATTCATTATCAATCATCAACTAGAGGACAAATATCATTTCTGGGCTCAAAACAGAAGATCAAACGGTTACTGAAATGTCATGAATATATGGAAAAAGAAAATACAATTGTTCACTTATTTAAAAAGAATATAATCATCACAGTCAACCCTAATTATAAATAAGTATTGAAATGACAGCATAGCGTACCTTATACATTTGTTCAGGGAAGCCATAGAAATCATGAATTGTGTCATTTCGCTGAACGACATTGACAGTCGGAACGTCGGTTTCCCAATGGCCAGAAATCACCAGAATTGAATTGGGTTTCTGACAAAATCCTTGCTCTTTCCACTCCTGCAAGAACCGTCTCGCCGGCAGCGACTCGTCTATCGACAACGTAGGCGATCCATGCGATATATAAAACGTGTCCATCACAGGCATCAGACGAACAAGAATAAGCGGTCAATGCTTTGACGACAGATTGTCCCAGCTTATAATCAACAATCTAGCTTCTAAGTTTGTTTGGTACCGATTGGGCAGGAAAAGCAGCTTAATTTAAAATTGGAATTTGCTGTCTTGGCGTGTGTTAGATGATTTTCTTTCTGGTGTTCGGTCACGTTGTCAGAATTGCAGGAGAGTTTGGTGAATCTCCTTTCCAACTATCTTTCTTCATACATGTATTACTTCCGGAAGTTTCTCTCTCCAAAATATACCAATTCTTTATTGTGCCATTCTAAATGATTGTGAAAGGTCATAAATAGCCCTACATCGTGACGGAATTTTATGAATATATATTTTTTAATTTCAATGGCTTGATTATAGAGTTATCTTAGAGGGCTGAGCCGGGTCGAAGTACAAAAGCTTGGGCTCGGATGGCTCGAGTCTAAGCATGAGACACACATATAATTTCATTGAAAGGACATTTGAATCATAAATGTCTGCGTGCTGGCTCAGCACGACCGCATTAGTGCTCAGGCCTTCGGATTGGACCAGCCTTTTTTCTTTTGGAACATGTGAACAAGTAATTTATGAAAAATTCAATAAACTAAATGGGTACTCATTTGAGAAAATAAATTTTGTATGCTTAATAATTTTACGCAAGAGCTGCTTCGCATAGGGGGATTTAAAGGAACGCTTTGGTGTTAGGCAAACTTTAAATGTGTTATCAGTGTATTTCTTTTGTCCTAAGATGACACATGATATGGAAAGAATTTGTGCAAGATGTGTTACATGCACACATGTCAAATCTAAGATTTTACCTCATAGTTTATGTATACCTTTATCCGTACTTAGTGCACTATGGATTGATATTTCTATGAATTTTGTTCTAAGCTTACCTAAGTTAAAAAGAGGTGGAAATTCAATCCTTGTAGATGTTAATAGGTTTTTAATACGACACATTCAGACTTTGTCATAAAATCAATGACATAACTAATATTGCTTATTTGTTTTGAAAGTGACAATGAGATTACATAGCATTCTAAAGAGTATTGTATTTGATTAAGATGTTAACTTTATTAACTATTTTTAAAAAGTTTTGTTGGATAAGTTAGAAACAAAGTTTTTGTTTTCTTTAATTTGTCATCCACAAATGACCGGATAAATAAAAATAAATAAAATTTTTACTTACTATCATTCAAAAGATTTAAAATTTTTTTAAAAAAAAATTATCATTTAATAAATTTTTATATAATATATTATACGATGACAAATAATACTTTAAAAAAGACGCATTACACGTCTGCTTCAATTCTTTGTTATAAGATTTCTAGCATAAAAATCATACAAATTTTTTTATAATTATTATAATAATATTTTTTTTATCAGTTAATATATAAATTTAAAATTAATAATTAACAACATATTTAAAATTATGGTTAGATCCCAAAGTTAAAAAGTAAGATTGAAGTGTCTTCAATAATTATGGTTATTGGCTTTGAGAAGAATATCCGAAAGTTGATATGCACAAATTTACTACAAAATCATGGGCTATATTCTTTTTTTATTTGGAAATACCGACCTCCTTGGCACCGTCTGATTTGAGTAAAGTCATCGGACGGCTGTAAGCCTAAAACAGTCAACTCCGTGATTTGTACAGAATAAACAACACCACAGTTTAACAAAGGAAAAGAACAAAAGACCGCGTTCACAATCACCGGAGAGCGAGAAAGAGGCTGCTTCAGAGAAACAGACAGCAGGTAATTTACAAAGCTCATGAATTTGTTCTTTGTCTTGCAAATTGCGATTCTAGGGTTTCTCTTTTGGCTTTGTTTTGTTTACTGAATTTTTGGTTTTCTCCTAATTTTGACGTGAATTCTTTAAGATCTGAAAGTATCAATACAATTCTTTCGAATGGGGAATTCTTTTTTTTTCCTCTGGAATGTTCTGTTTGTTTTTCCCCGGTTAAGACAATGTATAAGTTTCAAAACAACCAAACGGAGAGTAAGAAATGGCTACAAATATTATGAGTTTCGTGAGTGTTCATTGTTCGTGTTTCAATTTACTTTTCTTGCTTTGGTTGAATGGGAACTTGGTTACTCTTATATTCAAGGACTAAATGATAGTAATGGTAATAAATAATCATCTCTAGTTTTGTGATGAATTTTTTCGAAAATAGTGAACAGTTTTTAATAATTCATTCGTGATATTTTGTTTTAGTTAGAGCAGTTCTTGGAAATGAAAGTACGTCATTTTAGGTTTTTAGATGATCAAAACTTAGTGTTCTAAATTTGCTTTATTGCAGTTCTAGTTTTGTGTGGTTTAGTTCTTGTTTTTACTTTTAAAATCCACCTGAATTTGATTCTATTAATTTACATGATATTTTTTAATTGGATTCTTTTGTTTGCAGGTCTAATTTGCTAATTCCTTGATTGTCGTAGTATAGGGAGAAACCTGTCTTGAATCAGTTGTACTTTTGCATTAATTGTACTGAGATTTCATTATGAGTGGCGCTCCTAAAAGATCTCAAGAAGAGGGTGGTCATTCCTCCTCTTCAAAGTACCCACATGAAGATACAGGTGTAAACCCAAAGCTGACATCTCCAGGTGTCTCAAATGAATACCACCATGCACCCTATGAGATCGGACAAGATGCTCGAGTGAAGATTCCTCGGAGTGAATCTCGTGATTCAGATAGAAGATCACCTTTGCATTCCATGTATCGGATGCCATCCTCTTCTTTTCATGATTCACATGTAGAGTCTCATCCACCTACTTCAGAAAGCAGGCTGGAATCGAGGGAATCCAAGGAGATCCCAAGAATGGAAAGCAGGGAATTTTATGGTGAGGCAAAGAGGGATACACAAACTACTAAAGGTGAAAAGGATGCAAGGTATGATGGTAGAGGAGATGAAAATAAAGAAGTGAAATATGATAAGGAGAATTATAGTGATTTAAAGGGTGATATGAAGGTTGAAAAGGATTTGCACGGTGCTGCAGGTGCACACTTGAACTGGAAAGAATCGAAGGAATTCCTTAGAGGAAAAAGGTATTCTGAATCACCAGGTAGCACTGTGGATTCTTGGCATACACCACGTGGTAATTCTCAAGGTTCAGTTGAGGTTGGAAAGGATAGCTCAGCAACTGAAGAGAGGGATTACATGGAATCATATGAGGCGATGGGGGAGAACAGAGTCGATTTGAAAGGTGACGAAAGATTTAAAGATAAGGACAGAAAAAGGAAGGATTTAAAGCACCGGGATTGGGGAGACAGAGACAAAGAAAGAAGTGATCGTAGGAGCAGTGTGCAAGGAGGTAATAGCAGTAGTGAGTACAAAGAATCAGCAAGGGACGAGAGAGAAGCAGATAAGTGGGAGAGGGATAGAAAGGATGTTTCAAAGGAGAAGGAAAGACTAAAGGAGAGGGAAAAGGATCATATTAAAAGAGAGTCATGGAATGGTGTCGAGAAAGAGGGTACACAAAATGATAAGGAGATGGGAGATGCATCTGTCAAAGTTTCACAACCAGAGCAGGAAAATCTGGCATTGGAGCAAAAGAAACAAAAAGAGTTTGATGGCTGGAAAAATGTTGATCGGGAAGCTAGAGATAGGAGAAGAGAAAGAGAGGTTGATATTGAAGGAGATAGACCAGAAAAGCGCAGCAGGTGCTATGATAAAGAGTCTGATGATGGATGTGCTGATGGTGAAGTGGCTACAGAAAGGGACAGGGAAAATTTTAATTATGGAGTTCAGCAGCGTAAGAGGATGCTTAGGTCAAGAGGCAGTCCTCAAGTTGGAAATCGTGAGCCTCGGTATAGGTCTCGTGGTCAGGATAATGAAGGGTGTGTTTCTTCTAAGATGTTTTCTCAATTTCAAATTGAGCTTTATGATCAATAATGTATTATTTTGCATCATATGCATTTCATTGTGACCTAGAATGCCCACTATCAGTTAAAAAAGTTATTATTGAAGTTAAGTTTGATAAGCTAGGTAGAGAAAAAGTATTCCCTGTATCTAGAGATTTGCTTGCCTGTTTTACTGTTCTTGATGTTGTTTATTACTTATTTGAATTGCAAATTAACTGGGTTTAGGATGGGCATCTTTAATAAGCTTCAAAAATTGCAGCTGGCAGATATCTTAATCCTTGTCTTTTTTGGAACAACATCATCTTAGAATTTCTCAAAATCGATTTATAAGAGAGAAAACTAGAACTGGGGATTTTGGTTATGAGCTTTGGATGAAGATGTTTAGCCGAATTTGTCAGTATTCTAAGATTTATTTGTGTCATGTACTATGATGCTTATTTTTGTAAGCTTAATATTTTTCTTTTGTTTTTTTCCCATGTGCAGTTAATATTCTTTATGTAAAAATATTGTTGTTAATTCGTTTTTTGTCAGTCATAAAGATAATATTTGTATGACTCAAATTCATCAGATAATAGTAGTGAAATTAAATTCAGTATCTTGATACAATAAATGTATTCAATTGCACATGCACCGAATCTGATACTTGCGTTTCTTGTTTACCAGAACCTTTTCATATTCTTTTTTATTTTTCTTCTCTTTCCCTTTTTTCTTCATTCTTCTTTGTAAGCTGAGGTAGTTTAGCTCTTACTGATCTTATTTGTGCTTTCATGATTTTGCAGATCTCAAGGTAAGCTGGAAATTCTTTACTGTTGAGCTGGAACCTTATTTGCTTATTTTTGGTGACAGGAATTTTTGACCTGGGAAAGTGATACTGTTTTAAAGACAATCGCTCAGTTTGCACATATAGGCTTGTCCTTTATTCAGGATATATCTGTGTGTGGATGATAATTTGCATTGCCATACAAGTTTGGTGCATTCAGTCATGCTTTTATTGGTTTACTAACTGCAAACTATTATGAGGGTTGCATTGATCCTTCTATTCTCAAAATTCCAAGGTTTTTCTTACCATGACACTTGTCTCTTGGCTGTAAGCTGCAAATTGTTCTTTTGTGTTTATTTTCTTATGATATGTGCCTTGTCCAAATTATAAATTTGAATCAGCTATGAACTGATTAAGTTTAACTCTTCCTATTTGCTGAGAAGAAGGGGTTAATTGTTAAGACTGCCTTAGCCCAGTCAGACAAACTTGTCCCAATTAGAAACCCTAATGGTGGAGAAAATGAGAACTCCAGTGATCTCTAATATATTCCAACAAATTTTCTTAAAACTTTTAAATTCTTTAGCTTGCATGGGGATGCAATTGTTTCCAGATATGACATTGTGGACCAGTTAGGAGAGTTGATCCCACTCATGAATGCGGGTGAAATTTGAAGACTGTAAGTCTCTGAAAAAATGAATTGTCTTCCTAACGCTGGTAAAGATTGAGATATCATTTTTATTAAATACTGTTTTAATTTATTTTATTTACTTTTGCTAAGCTACTTAAAAATTTATACAAATCTTTTTCTTTTTAAAAAAAAATCTTTCTTACATTATTTGTACATAGCATATGGTGTGTCCAGCTTTAAACTGTTGTTATGTGATCAAGCTGAAAACTTTTGGTCCTTGCATACTTAAAGTTAAATGATTTTTCTTTTTTTTTCCCCATGTAGCTATTATATTCAGCATTTTTCTTGTGTTTCAGGTAAATCTGAAGTATCTTCTGTTGTTTATAAAGTTGGTGAATGCATGCAAGACCTGATAAAGTTGTGGAAGGAATATGAAGCATCTCAAGCTGATAAAAATGGTGAAAGCGCTAACAATGGTCCTACTCTTGAAATTCGGATACCTGCTGAGCATGTCACTGCTACAAATCGCCAAGTAAGACTACACTACTTCAAATTAATGAAATAGACGAGGCCATTGTATATTTTAGTATTTAAGTTTCTTTTTTGAGTTGGATGTGTCTGCCTGCCATTTTTTTGTCTTGGCCTTTAGATTAATGATGAGGAAATTTTGATAGTACTATGATTGGAACTTGTTGAAATTTTGGCTTTTCAATCAGAGAAGTGCTTTAAACTGTTGGGAGTTTCTAGCCCTCATGGGTGTGCTGATCTGACAATGAAAGGGGGCATGTTTTACTTCCCTGCTTTGCTACAATGTGTATCACTGATGGTTTTGTCTGAGTCACTGCTTGGCCTTCTTTTGCTTGTCTTAGTTAAGTTATTTTTAATTTCAAAAATTGTTGGAAGGTTAGAATTAGTGCACTTCACTGCAACTAGTCATATCCTTACATGTCAGAATCTGTTAGACTGGACATTTGCTGTTAGAACTGACAGCAGCTTTGTTGTTACCCTAATTCTCAGTTATATAATTTCAATGTGTTCAGGTCAGAGGCGGTCAGCTATGGGGAACTGATGTTTACACAGATGACTCTGATCTTGTTGCTGGTATGCTGTGCTATGATGAAGTGTTCACTATTAACCTTTGTTGGTTATATTTACACAAGTTCTGAAATTGATCTTCAGATCTTGCTTTCCAGTTCTCATGCACACAGGTTACTGCCGTCCCACTGCATCTCCTCCTCCACCTGCTATTCAAGAGTTGCGTGCCACAATCCGAGTACTACCTCCACAAGATTGTGAGTCCATATATGCTCTAGATTTTCTTTTTATATTTGTCAATGTGGGGAAAGAAAATACTGTAGCTTCATTTCATAGTCAACTTTGGAAACGCACGAGTAACATCACATGTATGATCCCCAGCTAATGTTAGTGGGTAGCACGCTACCTTCATTTGGTTTTGATGATTAGAGAACTTTTGAAGTATTTTAAGGGTGTATTTGGTAATGTTTTCAAAATTTTAAAAACGAAGTCATAGTTCCTAAAATTGGTGTTTTTAAGAATGAAAAGAATGTTTGATTTTGTTGGTCAAATGTAATTTTCTAAAATGGAAAACTTTGAAAGTGTTTATGGTATTGTTTGTGAAAATGCATAAGGTAGTCTTTTGAGAAAAAAGTTTTAGTTTGTTCTGGAAACATGTTTCAAGAACAGTTGAATGTTGTTTTTCACTGTTTAGTTATAAATTTAAAACATCCTTTTCCAGTTTCAAGAGTAAGTTTTTGAAAATGCCCAATCAAACACATTTATTGTTTTTGAAAACAGAAACAATTTTTGAAAACAAAATCAAATAGCCACAATCATAACTCTTGTGTTTGAACTTTATGATTATAGAAGCTGCATTTGGAATTGAGAGTTGCCTGTCTAGAGCTTTTTGTTGAATTTTATTAATTCTCTATTTCTTACTTGAGTTCAGTTTTGACTATCTGTAACATTATCTTGTGGGATGGGTTATTCGCAAGTTACAGTTTGGGGTTCACTTGTGATATCCAATGTAGATGATGCTTGAATGGGTTTATTAGAGGTTGAGTGCTCTAATAAATAGTTGTTGTTTATGTCAAGTTGAATAACTTGGGATGAGGTAGAGAAGAGTCAAAGCGCCTAAAAAATTATTTATACTCTTTGGATATATCATTGGGCTTTAATTATGAGAATTTCAAATTTCTTAGTTCAGTGATGGCATATCTCTGTCTCTTCCTATATCTACTTTCAATTCTTGCATTCTCTTAGCCATTGCCATGCTTTTTTGTTGTTGTTGTTGTTATTGTTATTATTATTTATTTTTATTCTTGTGCTATATTTGTTAACTATAGGCCAGACCTAGTTTCCTTTTTCATAAAATCTCTAAACTTACTTCCATTGTCTGTAATTTTTTTTCTCATGATACCACTTAATCCTAGCACCCTAAAATGACCATAACAGCTTTCTTACTATTTCATCATCAAAACCACATTTTTCTTAAGCTCTTCTAACATATGTAATCTTATCCTCTCTGCTCTGCGATCTGAGTTTAAATCCTAATCTTTGCTACTCTAATTCATCACACTCACTATTAGGCAAGTAATTTATACATTGTCTGCAGCATAAAATTGTTGTCTTGTGTTATGTTTTCGTAACAATGCAGTCTGGCAGAAACCAAACTGGGTACAAAATCCTCTTTTTTTCTAAATAAAACTGAATAGAACCAAAATTTAAATAGAAAATTGAACTATACTGAAGTTATAAACAGTGGTTTGATCTGGTTCTGTTTTAACTAATGAAAGGAAAAAAATAAAATTCCAAAAAATCAAAAACTTAATTCTAGAATAAATTGATATCATGATAGTTCCATTCCAATTTGCATCATTTAACAAACACAGTTGCAATCAATCCTTTAAGGCTATTACCCTAACAGAAATTAACGAAAGAGAAAAATATAGATGGCAATGACAAAAATGGTGACAAAGGGAGTGAGCTGAGGGGAAGAGCTGGGTTTCTTTTGGACAAATAAAGAAACCCAAATAAATAAACCCTGATGCTGGACTGTGCTTTTGTTAAGATTTATGGCAAGATGGTGTGCAAATTTTTGCCAAGGGCACGGTCTTGGTGGGTTTTTTTTTCAAAAAGAAATTAAAAAAAGAAAAACATAAAGATGAAAGATTGTTGATTGGATGCTAACCCTAGTGTTAGATGACAATGAGACAGAGAGCACACTGATATCAGAGTGATGGGGAAGATGGAGAAAGAGAGAGGTCACAAGCTCATTTTTTAATATTTATTTGATATAAATGATTTATTTTTGAATCCTTAATTTGACTCGGAGTTGGATGTGATGGAGGACTCTGGTGATCTATACAGTGGCTTGACTCAATTGTCACTGATACCCAGATCTTTTACAAGTTTTGTTTTTTAATACAAGTGGTTGAATTTGATGCTGGAATCTGCTTATGAGAAATGTTTTCAAATCCATAAGTCTCTCACTTAAAATCATAGGAATATGAAAGATAGCTTGTGGTTAGAGACGTGTGATTAAGATTATAAGTTTAGCAATGTGGTCAAATAAAAGATGGTGAGGAGACTGGCTTTGAGGAAGACGATGAGCTTGGATTGATGCACATATAGCAATGGCTAAGTTTGTACAAGTGGTTTCCATGTGTTATTGTCTAATTTTGTAGATGGGATGCCACATGTCATGATTTTATGCATTGCTGTGTCTGTGTTTAAGTTTTAAATTATTTATTATGTAAATGCATGTCTATGTGATGGGAGAAAACTAACAGATGGGGATACATATGTCAGTTTTTGAAATTAGTTTGGGTGCAATTTGATGTTTTGCCAAATATTTAGTGGTAAACATGTATGCTAAAGATGGTCAATAAGTTTAGCTCTAGAGATTCATAACCACACACTGTCTTCATGTCAGGAGTTGTTGTGTCCAACACCTTGTCTATGTCAAAACACAATCCTGGTGTGTGTTTTTGGGGGTAGATTGAAGTAGTGTTTGAATGTCATTGCTTGTAGAGGATTTGGGAGACAATCTCATGACTTTTTTGCGATTGATTATAGTTTACAACCATGTTTGTCATTAGCTTCTAAATCCACATATAATTGTTGGAGAGACCCGACTTAATGACTGAAGCATGTTCTGAAACGGATTGATTGTTTTTTGCTCTTACCAATTACAAAACATGTTTTCTTTCCGTCTCTTTGCACTACTTCAACTTTCTTCACAATGCATGCATTTACTATATGTGTTTCTACTATTCTAACCTCCAATGTTTTTGATAGGCTACACATCTGAGCAAAGAAATAATGTACGTTCCCGTGCCTGGGGGGCTGGAAGCGGATGTAGTTACCGTGTTGAGAAGTGTTGCATTGTGAAGGTGACATACTAGTTCTCTGCTTTTTTTCTGCATTTGATGCATTTTTAGCGATACTTGATTATGTTAAAGATTGGATGGTTGTGTAAATTGATGGAGTTTGTTCAAGTTTTTATTAATAATTCTAGTTTCTGGAATGAAAATGCTTATTGTTCTATTATAAGATCTTTTGAGTAACCCTTCCTCATTTTTAATAGCCATATACATGTTAATTTGTATTTTGGTTGCAGAAAGGAGGTGGGACTATTGATCTGGAGCCTTGTCTTACACATTCCTCGGCAGTGGAGCCTACACTTGCTCCTGTGGCGGTTGAACGGACAATGACTACAAGAGCTGCAGCTTCGGTATCTGTTAACAATTATTAAACTAGACTTTAGATTTATATTTATAGGGGAGTTTCCTGTATTTTTGCTTCAATCATCCTATGCAGATCTCATTTCATTTTATGTTTCTCACTTAAATCTTTCATGAAAGTCTGCAATGGCAATAGTTTTTGATAGTTCATTGTGTATTCAACTTGTTGGATATTCAAACTACATCGTCGCATGTTTCAACTTGCAAATCCTCTGTCTTAAATGGAGCTTCAGGCAAAATGATTTTTCTTTCTTTTGAATTTTGGGTGTGGTCCCAGGAAGAAAACTAGTTGTAAGGAAATATTATGAAAACAAATGGAAAACAGGGAAAGATTGTGTAAATGCGCATAAAGTATCAGGAAATGTAGCAATAAAATGGTGTGCCAAAGAAGTGAGATCCAATGGTGGGTGTTGATGAATGAACTAGTTATACAGACCCTTAAGTTTTTAAGATAGTGGGTTTTCATTATCATTTCTATCATATTAATCTCCCGGTTGAAGTGCTTGTTAAGTTTTAGGAAAGATTTTGTAAATGTCCATAACTATTTGGAAATGTAGCGATAAAATGGTGGGTGTTGATGAATGAACTAGGTATATAGACACTTAAGTTCTCAAGATTGTGGTTTTCATTAACATTTCTATCACATTTCTCTCCTGATCCATATGTTTGTTAAGCTGAAGCTTTTCACTCTGTTTTCTAATTTAATAATGAGGCTATAAGAGCAGTGGAACAAGTTTTATGTACTCAGGACATTCATCATCTTTATAACTAGAATTTGAGGGCGCTGATTTCAGTTAGATATCTAATTACAGTTTTATATATTGTCACGATTTAATTCAAGCCTCTGGAACAATGGTTTTTTTTAAATAATTTTTTTAATTGACTTCTTGTTGTTTAATCATATTTTTTTCCTTCTAGCTTTTATGCCTTTATCGACATGGCTTATCAGATTTGAGCCTCATTTTGCCTAAAATTGTTAAAACTTATCAAAATCATATCTGCAGTTGTTTAGCCAATAAGAGTGCTATTTACTTTTTTGTCAAGTTTTTCGTTCATCATTCTCTTACCTGAGGCCAATTTTGATATCGATGTCAGGTTTCAGTTAAGTGATTTCACTTGTTAATTGGTGAATGAATTTGATGTGGATGGTGGTAAAAATGAAGCAAAATGCTCTCAAGGATAATCTTGATATGTGATGTTTGATGGTGAAGCAGGAGAATCCATGAGTTGAATATTTGTTAGCTCATATTTAGTATTGATGGTTGATTTCTCTTATATATTTTAAGAGGATTCCCGAAAACATTGGAACTTGGTGTTATTTTTTCCCTTCCAACTCTATTGTTACCTCTCTTGGTTTCTAGAGTTGTTCTTCTGTAATAGACTGTAATTTTCCAATTTTTATCCTTGCCTAAATTTAACATTTGTTAACAATTGGGTTATACTGTGAGATGTATGGCCCAGTGCTGGAATTTTTCATGTTTACCAGTTCTGCAGTTTTGCAGTTTCTGTATAGAGTGTAAACTATAAATGTTATCTGAATAACTATTGTTAAGTTGCTTAAAAGTGTTATGTTAGTGGAAATAAAAATTTCATATAGTAAATCACTATAGTGTTACATGTGTTGCAATTGTTGGAATATTGCTAACAACTTTTTGTCCTGGAAAAACATTAGTATTATTTGTGTTTTAACATTTTCTTTATGGAAAAATATTAGATGCATAGGCTTTTTGGATTGTGCAAGGTTATAGACGTTGAATACAATAATTAGCCACATCTTGGGGCTTATTTCACTTCATATAATTTGGTTGTGGGACTAGCATTCTGTTGTTTTGGTTGTCTGAATTGTAGTTTTTTTACTATGTCCACTGGTAATAAGAATTTGCGGTTGGGTGAACAAATAACCTGGACTGGTGGGAACACTTTGAGATGAGGGTGTCATGGATAAGACTGTCTTTAAAACTTTAACTGCACGTGATGCATCAGACAGCGGTTATCCTTTTTTTCTGATTGAAAAACAAACCGTGATATATGGATTATGCTGCCTGTTGGTTGGTGAAAAGATGCAAGTTATGATTGTGGCAGGATAGTTTTACTAAAAATCTAATGTTTTGCCTTTTGTATTCTGGTGCAACAGTGATTCTTCATTTTCATTTGCATTTTTCTTTCCCCAACGTATTGCCTGCTTTCTTCTCGTTATTACTATTGGTTAGTTTGGATGCCCAGAGGCTTTTTTTGAGGATTTTCACTGTAATTATTCCATTATTAATGTTTCTAACTTTCATTGGCTTTAACCACCCGAAGAAAAAGGAAGTTACATTTTGAATCACATGTTCTTTTGTTTTACGTGTGTTAATATTGCCCCTTTATTTTTTACTACATGATGATTGGTTTACATGACGGCTTTCATTCTTCAGAATGCATTACGGCAACAAAGGTTTGTGCGAGAAGTAACAATACAGTACAACCTCTGCAATGAACCTTGGTACACACAACATCTCATCTTTGCTAATTTCTTGAACAGGATATTAAGGATTATCATAATTTTATATTATCAGTGTATTGTTGGAAAATCTGTTGGATTGTTAATGTGAAAAAAGATGGTGTATAGTGGCCTTGCTTTTCACAAAATGTGCACAAATATTTTATGTGCTGCCCACATGCTATTACCTTTGATGTGCTTGAGTGAATGATGCATATGTTGTAGTAGACAATTCTAAAGGTCCTTCAATGGTACTGCAACAGCCTCTAGATGGCAAATTTATGTGAAATAAAATTCAGGTGCGACATCAATCTTTGTTCTGTTTTAGTGCTTATATCTTTCCAGGGTTTATATTTTCAATCCTATGGTTTATGAATTTAAGCTATATATGCTGGAAATTTAAAATTCCAATTGAAGAAATGCAACCATGGTTGCAATTATTGCTGCATTTCTTAAACTTTTTTTGTTCTATTTTTTATCCCCTGTATAATCCAAGTGTTTATAGTGCTAATTGGTTTGATTGCTGACAAACTTATTCAGGATTAAGTACAGCATAAGTATTGTCGCTGATAAAGGTCTGAAGAAGCCCCTTTATACATCAGCACGTCTGAAAAAGGGGGAAGTTCTGTATTTAGAAACACATTCATGCAGGTACTTGTCCTATCTACTTATTGACATGAATTACTTGCTCAGCTTGATTGTCGTTTTGGATTTTATAACATGACATCTGGTTTTATTTAAATTTGTTGTGTAATTGTTTTCCATTACATCTTTTGTTCTTAATGCTATGAAACACACTAATCAAACTAAAGAAACTGTACTGGATGGATTACTTATTTCTGCCATGTCTCAATTTTGTGGAACATTACAGTGAGACAATTTTCAGCTTAGGTGCTTTATGCTTGATCTTTTTAGTGATGCTAAATTCCAAATTTAATGTCCAGAAGTATGCTGGATTGACTAGTTCATGGAACAGGATTAGACTTTTTTCTTTTGAGGAAGCTATATGTACCTTTTAAGTTTTGTATTTGCTCTATCCTTTTGGTGTTGCAATGCAACTTTCTCATTTCATCTGCCCCATATATAACTGTAGTTGGAGTTATTTGTCTCATCATTTGTGCACATAAGAAGGAAAGTGATTTATACATACAATTTTCTTGAGGTAGGAATTGCTGTAGGTTGTACAGTGTATATGGCAATTCCATGGTGATAGTTTTACTTTCTGATCTTTTGAGCTGTTATCTGAAGGTATGAGCTCTGTTTTACCAAAGCTATTCCAGCATCACAGACACATGATGCAGAGGCAGATAAGTCTCAAAATCATCACTCACATTCTACAAATGGTGAAAAAAGTGACAGTGATAACATTATGATTGATGTTTTTCGTTGGTCTCGTTGTAAGAAGCCTCTTCCCCAAAAGGTCATGCGTTCTATTGGGATCCCATTGTCCCCTGATCATTTGGAGGTACTTTTCTCTTTTTTCTTTTGACATTAATGCATGCATGTGCATCTATTTTCCATGCTCCTATTGATCATCTCAGCATTCCCTTACGTGTGGATAATGTATGAGGCATGTCCACCTTAGTTAAAATTGAACCTTTAATGACTATCTGGTTAAATTGCCACATGTGCACATGCACGTGCATATTGATGCAGTATTTCTGCACAACATGTATGTTTGATCCTCCTAGTTACACAAATCCATGTCTGCAAACGCATTCATGTGTGCATGTGGGTTATAACTGCATGTAATATTTTTAGAATGCGTAAAAGTTAAATGTGTCAAATACATGGGAAGGGTGTGAACTGCTAGCCATTCCCGATACAGAGTATTAAAATAGAACTTCTGAGAAGATAAGAGGCATCTCTACGATTTATATTGAATCCCATGCTGTGGCAGTTTGCTTGCATCACAATCATCTCTGTTTTGTGCAATCCTATTCGAATGGATTTGGATGTCTGACATGTGAATAGTTCTCTCTTCCTCTAAGCTTACTTCTAAAGAATTGATCTACAATATAATAATCTTAAATCTTAGAAGGGACATGTGAGATAACCATTAGTGGGTTTATCTGCCATATCGTGATTTGTGTGTTTTGTTTTTGTTTAGAGTGAGAACTTTGAATTGTAAAAGCAGTATATGAGTTGAGGTGCTGGTGAAAAATGAATAGACAGCACTGTTTATCCTTTGTAGTGAAGAATTATATCAAACATACACGTTTAGGGTGTACTAAAATCCACAACAGTTTGAGAATATAGGATGATTAAATATGAGTATAAAAAGTAAGCCTCTCTGATAAGCTGTGCTGACTTTTCAATTGGAAAAAAGTGAGCCTCAAATCATGAAAGCAGAACACAAAAAATTAGTATCATTTGATATTGTGACATGTTAAGATACTAGTAAGTTTAAGAAGATTGCAGTGTGCTAACCTCCTGTATTGGAGTAAATCATAAAAACAGATGGTATTTGGAGAAGTGTCATCAGATATGCAGATCTTATAAATGTTTTATTCTAATTTTTTATTTCCTGTGTTGTTTTCTTTTTATACAAAAAATAATTTGTAGTTCTTCGTTTTCTAATTCCAAGGCAACTTGAGTTCATAATTATAGGGGTTTTATCAGTAGAGGATATTTGTACTGTGTTGACCTTTTATCCAAGTAATTCCCCATTTGTACTGGCACAGGAAAGATCAAACAGACCAATTTTTGTGTTTAGTGTTATACATTACATGACATGATGCTCAGCAAATGATTCGAGTTGATTCTTTTGCAACTTGAATGGATTGGATGTCATTTGCATTGAACAGGTAATAGAAGAGAATCTTGACTGGGAAGATGTGCAGTGGTCACAAACTGGTGTTTGGATAGCTGGGAAAGAATACACCCTTGCACGCGTGCATTTTCTATCGAAGGATTAAGTTGATAGTTGTGTCCATGACTGTTACCGTGTATGTAGTACAATTATTTAACTTGATTTACCGTATGAAACAAAGCCACTCCTTAGAGGAGTGAAATGGTGAAACCATAAATGTATTTTTCGCATCTCTCTTTAAACGGGTCAACAATTTTAGCCTTCTTTTGTTGGTTTTTTTTTGGTTTTTGGTTAACTTAACAAATACTTGTATGTGAATAGGTATATTGATGGAATTTTTTTTTCTGCGTTCATTAGAGCTTGAATCCATGAACAAGGTCTGTGTGAAGGGTTGTTTCTCAGTAATTCATATGGAGGGTTTGCGAATTCATTTGGGTAGGAGAAGATGACAGTAAACAGAGGCAATGGATGAATGATGAAGCCTGGATTAAAGTTAAGTTAGAACATTTGCACTTTCGGAGGAGGAAGGAAATTTAGATAGAGATAGGACATACAAATGCAAATGCCATTGCCAATTCCTACAAGATGAGACAAATAGAATTCCATTTTCATTCCCGAGGCTACGGCAATTTTACATCCAATTTTCTCTCGCTGAATTCTAGAATTCGATAAGGGGTAGTTGGTAGAACTATGGTACAGGTGCAATACAAAGTACCACACACAAATTCTCTGTTAAAATTTATTTAGTTGATTATTTCTTTTTGCAAAAAAGGTTTTATTGAATAGAAAACAGTAAATTATGAAAGAAATTATTTGTTATGTTTTTTTTTATTTGTGAAATATATTAAATTTAATGTTTTATCTATGACAATGATATATGAATTATTATATATATATATATGTATATATATTCAAGTAAATAGTTATAAACTCAAACACGGAATATTGACAATTGTTTTCTCTTTTAAGTTTTGTGAAACTCCCATATTCTAAATTTAAGCTTGTTGCTGCAACTTTTGATTATTATTGTTATTGTTGTTTACATTTTTTACACAAAAGTTTGTTGTCTCAATTATTACTTTTTTTTTAAAACTTTTTTTATTTTTTTTCTAAAAAAAAATTAAGATAATTTTGCTATATTAATATAGTTAATGTGATGATATTATTTATAGATATGAATAAAAAATTACAAGATTTTGTCATTTAATTAATATAATAAAAAAATTAATAAATTTTTTTAATTAATTAAAAAAAATATTTTTATTAATTAAATAATTTTATTATATTAATTATACTAATGTGACATAAATTTCTTATAAAATTGACGCATTAATTAAAATATTATATTGATAATTGTTTATTGATAATTGTACTTTTTTGCTTTATATTTGTCATAATTTATGTAGTTTCTAATGATGAGTTAGATTCAAAAAATTATTAAAAAAAGTAAAGAATTTAGGCCAACAAATTTAATAAAATTATCTAATAAATTACGACTATATATATATATATATATATTTATTACTTTAATTATTTTATAATTGATTATTTTAAATTTATATTATGTTACAAAATTTTATTGAATTAATTCATAGACTATATGACAAAATCCTTTTCCACTGCTTAGATTTGATATTGAAAATATTTGTTTTATTTAAAATAAAATGGTGTAAAATGAGTGTCAAAGAGTAAATAGTTTTATTCTATTGACTATGCAAATATTTATAGTAATTTATTTTCATGCCAATATTTTGTAATAATTTTTTATATTAAAATATAATTGATTGTGTTAATGAATTGAAATATAAAATTTATATCTTAATATTTGTACCACTGTGAGCATTTATTAGGTGAAAATTTTATGACTTAAATTGCTTGATTTAAACTGATGACACTTACAATTAATTATTAATATTAATTATAATTCAATAATTAAACCCATTAAGTATTTAAAAGAAATGATTATATTCTTTTCTACTGCCATTAGTAATTATTAATTTTGTAATAATATCACTAATGCAATAGTTATATGTAAAGGTGTTAAACAGGTCAGAGTTTAAACAAAATATTCATGTAAATTTATTCTAAATACGTTCATGATATTAAACAAGTTTTTTTAAAATAATAAAAATAATTTAATTATTATTATAAATTTAATTAATTTAAAATAACATAATAAAAATAATTTGTATAAATAAATCACATAAATAAAATATTTATATAAAATATTTAATATTTAATTATAAAATATAATAAATAATAAATAAGTCAACAAAGCATGTGGCAAGTCTTTATACTCTTGGTTTGGTCTAAGCTCAGATCAGGCTGGATTCTACTATTTATGAGTCAGGTCCGGCCTAATTAACATCTCTAATTACACGACACTAATCATCTGGCACTGGGTTTTAGTAGTAACATATTTTATATTATTATGTTATTAATGGAGTAGTTGTCAGTGCATGCGCCGAGACCATAGCATTTGGCCTTCTTCGTTGATATTTTCCGGCAACTATCACCCCTGACCTGAGTACGATTTCTTCTCTCTTTTTCAGTGGTTTTTAATTTTTATTTTTCTGACAGTGGTATTAAAAGTTAAATGTGGCCGTAGTTGTTAATTTTAGAATGAAGAAAGTTTTGCTTTGCCCCTTATTGAAACGGAAACCCCCAAAACCCTAAATGTAATTCTCATAGTAACAGAGCATAACTGAGGCTCAAGTCTTCAATTATGAGTTTTCTTTTCTTTTTCTCTTTCTGGGTTTAATTTAATTCAACATTTCAATTTGCTGGAGTTAGTAAATATATCAGCAAAGTAGGGTTTATAAAAGAAATATGTGAATCATCTTGAGAAATAGAAATTAGCCCAATTGTGTTTTGAGCTGATTGCATTCCAAAACAGACTATTGGGTCAACTCTTGGTTAATCATCAGACTAAATCGCAGTAGATTTCTTCCACCTTGTTTATTTAGTTATGTGCAGATTCAATGGTAGTGAGAAATTAAAAATAGTTACAATGGAAGATCGTGTTTTATTTGCAGTGGTAATAACTTCATAGGCTCTGAAAATTCTTAAGCCTCAATAATTTAGTGCTAGGTGCATATTTGAAAAAATGTATTATTTGGCACCCAGATAACCTAAAGGTGAGAAATATCTTTGAAGTTGAGAGGTTAATGAAAGGCAGCATCAAACAAGTTCGGTGTCTTTTATGTTGTTAACAAATTGAACTAGCTATTAAGGGTTGCTTGGAAGTGACATATTTTTATCAAACTAAATGTGTGATTATTCTTTCTGGTAATTGGACATATTAGGGTAATCTTCTTGTATTTGTGGTCTTATATTTGGTTAATATTGATTTTGTTGATGAGTTATTCTTTATAGGAGTTTCTTATTGTTCGATGGTTATTTTCTTTCCCCAACCCCAATTTGGTTTTCTTGCTTGTTTCTAAGTCTTTATGTTTGTAAATACTTGAATTGCTATTGGAATAGGGATATTTTTCTCTATATAGAATTGGTATGACTCTGGGTCGCTTGTTATTTTTGAATGAAGTTAGTTGGGAAGTATATGATTGTTGACATCTATTGAAATTTCAAGCATGTTTATTGATCCTAGTGCACCAATGAATTGTGTGGACGAGGATGCTACTTCGGGCTCTGGGGATGATGTGAACGTGTTAGATGGACACAACAAGCGTCAGTCTGTTACACCTTCGAGTTCAGTACGTCGCAAGAGAAGTCGTAAGACTGCCGGTGATGCAATTGTGGAAGCAATGCTAGAAATAGCTGCTGTTTCAAAAATGAGGGCAGCTGCAATTGCAAAGAATGAGGAACGATTTTCAATAAGCAAATGCATTAAAGTATTGGATGAGATGCAAGGTGTTGATCAACAAATTTACTTTTATGCATTGGACTTATTTGAGAACCCTAATGCCAGAGAAACTTTTATATCTCTTAAGAGTGAGAAAAGGTTGCCATGGTTGCAAAGGAAGTGCAATGCTTCCTCTAGTTGAATAGTTGAAGTGACATAAATAGTTATGTTCTTTAATTCCAAAAGTTTGGTGATGGCTCTTTTTGTGATCATAGTTTTATTGAGGAACTTAGTTTGATTACAAGTTGATGGCTGTTTATTTGGTTGAACAATTATAAATGATAATTAGATGGCCAGCTTTTTATTTCTTGGTTTATTTGTTGTTTATGCTTGAAGCTTACAAGTAGTTATTAGAATGTTTTCTGGAGAATTGACTATGTAGTTCATTATTAGTTTCATTTAGTCCTATATACTGCATTTAATTCTATTTCTACAAATGCATTGGCTAGCATGGATGATTTTGACTTAGAATTGGCCCAAATGTAATTAGTTGAGGCAGCTGCTGGCTACTGTTATTGTTATAGTATAACCAAACAACCTCAGCGTGGTATCTCACCTAATGGAAGTGGATTTATGACTCAAGTGCCGGAAGGACATGTTTATGTATTTCAGGAAATGTTTAAGATGGATAAACTTGTTTTTCAGAAATTAAGTGACATACTTCAACAGGGTCATGCTATGTGATATTTCTGGTGTTATGATAGAGAAGCAATTGGCCATTTTTTTAATATTGTGGTTCATAATGAGTGTAATAGAGTAATCCAAGAGCAGTTTCAGCATTCAGGCGAGACTATAAGCCAGAATTTCAATAATGTCTTGAAGGCAATCAATTCTCTGTCATGTGAATTCTTACAGCTGCCACAGCTGAGCACTCCTCCAGAAATTCTCACTTGTAACAGATTTTGCCCATATTTCAAGGTTTATATCTACCTTCCTTTTCTTTCATATATTTTAGGCACATAATTGTATGCCATTCACTTTATCCCCTTGAGCTTGGGATTGTACTCGTGTCATAGATGGCATGCACATCCCTGCACACGTCTCAGCAAAAGATCAATCTCAGTTTTGTAATAAGAATGGTTTATTGTCACAAAATGTGTTGACAGCATGTACAATTGACCAACAATTTATATTGGTTTATCCTGGTTGGGTAGGCTCTGTTGCAGATTCATGAGTGTTAAGGGCAGTCTTAGACAATCCAGCTCAGAATTTCCCTCCCATTCCTGAAAGTACTCCTATTGCAGAAGCATGCAACTTATTGCACGAATATTTATTTATTTTTTTGTTTATATTTCACGAAATTATATTGTTTACAATAGATACTAATGCTCTACTTATGATTTTAAGTCTTCAATATTGCAGGTTATCTGGCTGATATGGATTACTCAAATATGGAGGATTTATTGCTCCATATCCAGGAGTTTGGTATCATTTGCATGGATATAGAGGTGCAAATAAATTGGCTAGAAATGCAAAGGAACTTTTCAATCATTGGCATTCATCTCTAAGAAATGTCATTCAGAGGTCTTTTAATGTGCTGAAAACTCGATTTCCTATTCTCAAACTCGCCCTGAATTGTGCTTTTCATATCCCAAGGGAATATAGTTATAGCTGCCTGTGTCTTACATAATTACACCAGACATTAAGAAAGAGATGATTGGTTGTTTACTACCGATGAGGGAGAGTAAGATGAGGAGTTGCCTTATTTCGATGATCAATTTGACGTGCAGTTTACTTCAATGCTGGAGCAAATCTCTTCAACATTGAGAGAATCAATTGCAGCAGCTACGTGGAACCATTTCATGCACAGATAAGATGCCTGGTAATTGGTAAATCCCAGAATATACATTTTAGTCCGATGCCGTATGCAATTTTGTTTTTATTGATTTTTATTTTATTTTCTCTGTTGTTGGGAATAATTCATCTTATGCTCGATATTTCCATTGGTGATATTCTAGGGGGAGTAGTCCATTTGATGTTGCTTTTTGTTGGAAGTACTGCAAAGAATTTTTGGATGAACAAATGCTATGCTACCTGTATTATTCTCTCCCTCATCTTTTGTATTTACATACCTATAATTCTAATGTAATTGGGATGGATGTGAGAATATTTTGGTTTCAGTTTGGTATTATGGTATGGTTGCTTTTGAGTCACAAATAATGTGGGATGGAAGTACTGAATATCAAAACATTAAAAAAAAATTCTTTAATTATTTATCTTTATATTGGAAAATACTTTTAATAATTTATAAAAAAAAACCTTTTAAGAGTAAAAGAATAATAACATGCACGTTTTGATATTTATAAGTTATGAAATATTTTAGCAATTTTTGAAGACATAATAATTTTTAAAGTATTTTGCATATTTTAAAAATGACAATAAAATACTATTTTAATAATTTTTTGAAAAATTTTATCACTTGTAAATATCAAATTTTTATTAGTATAAATATTTTTATTAATAACTTTTTATATATTCAACATTTTAATAATTTAATTTTATACTAAAAAAAAATGAAAACAAAAGAAAATAAAATTATAATATTAAATTAATATTTTTAACAAATTAAGAGTATTTTTTTAAATATTTTTAATAAATTTTATTAAAGATGGGAGAGGTATTTGCGGTTCTCATATGTAAGTTTATTTATTTGTTATTTTAACAAATTTTAGAAAGGTATTCTTTATCGAAAATGCACAGAGATATAATTTTTTAAAAAATTAAACGGTGTTTTGTTACGGTAAAAATATTAAATTTGTGGTTAATTAACTAATTAAAATAATTTATTTTTTTATTTTATAAATAGAAATAATAAATTGCAAACTCGGTGAAAACTAAATATTATTTTTTTTGAAAAGAAAATTGCCAAATTAGACCTTGTGAATGTATTAAACTAATTATTTATCAAACTAATTCTGTGTAATATCAAACTAGTTACACTCGTTTTGGAATTCATTATACCCCTCACCCTCGCCCTTACCTTAATTATTTATCAAGAGAAAACAAATGTTTGTATTGGACTCCCTCTTGGAATCCAGCAGAATGATTCTCTAGAGCCCTCTTTGAACACTAAATTGAAACTGCTCATGAATTTGGGGTCGATGCAACTTTCCTCCGTTAAAATAAAAATTCTTGAGCCTCTTTGAAAACCCAATTGAGTCTGTGATTTGGTATACATAAGCAAATTTCAATAGATATTGGGCTAAACTGATTAAGTATTAATGTATAGAGATGAGATAATTTGGTTAATCTTACTTATGCATAGCCCAATATTAATGTTAAAATTTTGCCCAACTACCCTTCACATTCCACAAACTAAATTATCATCATCTGACGTCTTAGATATGAGACAACATCCCTAACAATGCCATTCTAACGGACATCAGATTTTTATACAATTCCTTCACTCTTCCTTCTAATTCCTTCGTTCCTCCTATTTTCCTGCAACTCCTCTGCAGTTCCTTGCTATCAAATCTGGTCTCGTTTTGCTTTCTCTGTTTTATTTGATCCTTCAAACTCCGAGCTGCCTTTACCATTTGCTGCAACTCCATTATTGCAATTTCTGAACCTCTTGATTTCTTCTGGTCTTTCACTTGCTTTTGGAGTACTTGCTGCAATGAACAAGGCCGTGAATAATTATTAAGTGATGACTGAACCTGCAGCAATGGCAACCCGCGTTTTGTTTTCAATGATAGAGCATTTCCGAGAATTGCACAGACCGTCGACGTTACAGCCGTCGACCCATTTAAGATCTCGCCCAATCTTGAGTCTCGCCGGAAACCTGCGGCCTCGCTGTAAGAATGATCATGCTTTTGGCTGAATATTTTCCTTAAGCCAGCGGAGCCACAATTTCCTATCTCATTGCTTCTTTTTTCCATCTGTTTGCATGAATCTAGAACGTCTCCTACACGAGCCAACGTCGTCGGATGAGGCTCAGCATTGCCTTCCAGCAAATGAGAAACTACTCTTAAAGACTCGACGTATTTCTGAATGATCTCTATTTTCTCTGTTAATTCATTGCATGTGTCGAGCATTCTGATATTGAGATCAAGATAATGATCGATGGTTTTTCTATCGGATTCTTCGAAAACGAGATTCTGCAGTGAATCTAATGTTATTTGTTGAGCGGAAGTTGAGGCACGAAGAGCATTCAACAGCCACGTGTATTCATCGGAGTGATCAGAAACAGCTGATGATTTTTGTAGGCCGTCAAGCTCTGCTGTGAGATGCAGGTCAAATGAGGTTCTGTTCGGTAAAGGGACTACCGCCGAGGATGAAGCCGATAACCTCATCGGAATCCGCAGTGACAAACATCGAATAATTGAGGACGACCTCATTTTTTTGGAGCTTGTGAGAGTCGGCAGTTTTCTGGGCAAAGAAACCAAAAGCTCGGCACCTCTATATAATCGAGAAGACTGAGAAGGGGATATTGGTAGAGGTATTATTTAACATTAATTAAATAATATAATAAAACTAAAAGACTGCGAGAAAAAAGATTAGTGAATTGCATGCAGGAGGAACAGGTGTCAAAAAGATGGGAAAGGAGATAAATAAATAAAGGAATGTAATTGGCGCGGTGCCTGTCAATTTTTGCCGGGAGGAACGAACGAAGGCATCTGGGGCCCATTTTTATCGTAGACTGTGCCTTGCTAGCTTTAAAGTGCGGTTCAATAATTGGTGAATATTGATCAGAGGGCCCAGGAAAGATGTGATGTTGTTGATTGATGATTCATGAGCTAACGTGGCCCACCGGGAGGGTACCCGCGTAGTAGCCCTTGAGTTAGGTGTTGGTAAGATACAATTTTCATTCGAGCATCGATACCTGCGCCACTACCGAGTTAACCCTGAACAACCGACTTCATTTATATATCAAGGATTGAAGTCGAAGACTGATAGAATGCAACAAGCAAACAGTACATTAATAAATTAAACAAATAATTAAAAGTGTTGTTGTGTGTGGGGGGATTGGGTTAAGCCACCAATTTGCCCTCTCTTTAAGAGCGTTGATCATTTCCATATTATAATAATATTTTATTTACATAAATTTAATTTTAAAAATTGGTGGGACTTTGAAGAAGTCGGGCACAATAAATTGAAATCTAAAGATTTTTTGGGTTTTAATGGACATAGAGATCGCAGGTGACACATGGCATGCACCAAATTGCCCACCTTGCTTTTACTGTCTCTTTGTTTGCCACGTTTTCTAAATCTAAGTCTATCTATGATGCTTTCCTTGTTTCTAGCATATTAAATTCCCCATTTCCAAATGTTTCGCTCGTAGCTCCATCTGTGGCCTGCTGTGTAATTGCAATTAGCCCACCTTCTGTTGGTATTGATTTTAAAATCAGGCTCAAGGTTTCGTCAATTATTGAATAATTAATGGATGACATGCACTAGATTTTACAAAAGGTAGGACGCATGAATAACTCTCATTATAAACTATGTGTACGTATGTATATTGGGAATTAGAATTAGAATTGAATAAAGGTTCTAGAAAAATGCTTTACTAATGATTAATTAATACCTTTGCTATCACTGTAATTTGGATTTTAATGTTTAGGGTTATGAAGTGATAGTTGTCACAAATCTACAGTAAGATTTAGGTTATGATTAAGTGTACGTACGTGACATTCTAATTTATAAGTAAGGCTACAATTATGTCTGGGTTTTGACGTTTGGTTTCAAATGTATCTGTAACAAGACAGTGTTCTAGACTGGTCACATTTGGTGACCAGGTGGATGCTCACTAATATTCCAAACAATAATAGGTCCAAATATTGTTCAAGTAGTAGACATACAGGGACATTATCTGCAATTACATTAATTAATTAATTGTTAGCTGCATGCATATGATTAGAACATAATCAATCTGCGTTCAATAATTAATTCTCTAACGCATCATGTGTAGTACAATTAGTGGACGGACGGAATGGATACATTGCTCCAAGTCCAAGCCGCAATACAACAACAATTATTTGATCCATCCCACCCAAATATTTGTATTAATTAGAGACTAATGCATGCATGTATGTAATATTTTATCGTAATATATATTTTTTATTTTGTTTACATTTATTTTATTTTATATAATCATTAGTCTCGAATTTCAATAAAAATTAGCATAGTTTTTATTTATATATAAATAATAATTATTTTCTTTATAATTTATTGAGATATTTTATTTCGTAAGGGTACAAATTAACATAGTCTTTCTCTTTGTTTATTTCACATTCTACCTCTTTGGCAGAAGGCCTAATTTGTATCAAGAATGGACTTTTCTTTTATTTGTTCAATTACCAATTGCTTGTTCTGTAAAAAGCAAGAGTGAATTGTTTTAAGGTCGGGCAAGGATTTAACCATAGTTCTTGTTCCTTTGTTTAGTTCTTCAATTGAGGGCACCATGCCTCTCTAGCTATTTGTCCTCCCTTTCTTAGCACATGTTTTATTATCATTCTCTAAGATTGTCAACAAACCATAAACCCTAAATCCTAAATCATCATTATTTTTCTATCATAAACTTTGAGTTAATGATTTCTTTTTCTTTATGTGCAAGTATTTTGGATGGAGATTCATAATCTAAAGTATGATGCTCTAAACTAAGATCATATACACTAGGAAGGAGTTTTGAATTTTGGTTCAGATTGAATTTCAGGTATGGCTTAGATACTGAAAATAGTGCAGGAAAAGGAAAATAGTAACAAAAATTACTTTACTTGCTTGTCTTACTAAGATGTAATAATAATAATAATAATTTATTAGTACGAAAATGAGTCAGTCGTAGGAAGCATATAATGGTTTGATTCTGATCAGTTTCCTTTCCAGGAAGGGTTAAATAGCAATCAAGGACGATTTTTAATCCTTAAGAATAAAACGTTTAGTCATTTGCGTGAGAGGGTTGCGCAGTTGTCGAGGAGATTTCCAGTCGTTGTAGGAAATCTTTTAGTCGCTATCCCTTCTGCTAAGGCATCGCTCGTAGCAAAGTTTTTCTTTGAAGACAAAGTTTAATTGTCTTGGTGCTCTGCACAAGTTAAGCCTGAATTAGCTTGATTTTTTCTAGTGTTAGGTTGGCTTGTCATCAACTCAGCAATCTCATCACACTGTTGTTCAACATTTGTGAGGGTAATACTTTAATGCTTTCTAGTTTGTATTGTTATATTTGCTAACATATGTTTTTGCCATTAATTATTATTTAGAATAACTCAATTAGAATTAGTGTTTTTTAATTTTTTGACCTATATATTTAAATTTAAATATTTTATTATGTTCTATTGTGTAATTTTAAAAAAACTATATACAAAGCTACTTGAAATTAAAGAACACCCTTATTTGTTATTGGTAGAGTACAACAACATTTATCGAGTGAACTAATAGTTAAAATTACAAAAGAAAAAAAATTAAAATGTTGCCAATTTAACCTTGAAAGGGTTAAGCAAGCAAATGTCAAGGAGTTTGTCAACACAAGTGTATTGGTATTCTGGATATAATTTTGAAGCCTCCAAATCGTTTGCAGTTAACTCAAAGCTAACCTGATCTTCTTTTATAAATATATTGTGTAAAATAGACATACGAACGCATTCTGCATAAGGTAGGACTGCAACCAACAAAAATCAAACTACAATTTGTGAATCTACTATTTAATGAGAGTGTGTGTTTATTATCATATTAACTTTTTTTGTACGGTGTTTCTTATGTTATTTTTACGTTAATAATAAAACTAAATAAATGTTGGATAACATCAATTTTTACCAAAATTCATAATTTTTTATCAATATATATGATATTTAGTTATTCTATTTAACAACAATAAGTATTATTTAAAAAGTTACTAGCTACACTATGATGCCTATTTAATAAAAGTAGTCTTGAGAACATACAATTAAAGAATCCGTTTAAATTCTCCAAATTTAACTCAAAATTAACCAAATATTAGTATAATATTAAGTTCTATAAAAATCAAATTTGAGGATGCACAGGGACCCTTTTAATTACCAAACTAAACTTTCTTTTTTCCAACTATATCATTTTGAAGTTATAAGGAGCACACTTGAATTTTAGGGTGAGAGAGATTACATCACATTACATTACAGTATTAGGATTTATTGACATGTTCAAGTCAATTGTTAACATGGACACATGATAAGATATTCATTGATAAATCTTTACCATTGCTTGAGATACTTGCAAAAGATAATACGGAGAAAACTAACTCACTCTGAGAGAGCTTGATGATTTCTTCCTCTGGAATGTGAATTCTTTTCAGTAGTCGTCCAGTTTTTTTCTCCCAAGAAGAAATCAAATCTAACTGTGACACAATATTCTTTTGTGGCCTATAGATTATGACTCGATTGGCTACCCTTGGATCCGTAGCTGCTTTCACCGTGTATGCTGCCACATCTCCCTCATAATTCAACACAGCTGTTTTAAAAAATTGATCAATACCCACTTACCTTATTCAAAAATAAACACACAAATATATTATATAAAATAAAGAAAGAGAAACAAAAAATAATAACTTAACCATTATAAAGATATTAACTAAATATATATATGTCTCCGACAAAAAAAACTGAGTATATCTCAAGTACGATGAATTTGTAAAATTTTTAATAAATATTAGTTATAAAATAAATAAAAAATAAATTTATTTATTAAATTAATAGTGTTATAAATACAAATTTTTAGATAAATTTATTTATACAATTTAATGTGATAAATTTTATTTATTTTTATATATTTTATATTTTTATAAAAATAAGTGAAAAAATAAATTAATTAAATAAAATACATAATAATAATAATATAATTTTATGCATAAAAGAGTATTTATAAGAAAAGTTTTATATCTAATATTTTTTCAATCAAGTACTTTGTTGTGATTGTGTTTTGAAATTAAAACTAAAACAAATAATTTATAGATGATGTGTATATTTCTCATAACAAAATTTAGAAGAAATTAAGAAATACCCTTGGCTTGACCGGTTCCATAAACAAAAACTTGATCGCATTTTTCTTGTGGGTGGAGCAAAAAATCGACAAAATAAGCAGCGAAAGAGTTAGCAGAGACATAAGTGTATGGGATGCCTGCTGCTTCTATAGCCCTTCTTATCTTCCTTTTGTTTTCAAGAACTGCTTCAAACGGAGGCAGGGCCCTTATTCTGTCAACTTCACTTCCAAATTCTGAAGGAACAAACCTCTGCCACATCCACATATCGTTGGGAAACAATATCAACATACATGGAAACTGTGTTGCGCCCTGTTCATTAAATTTCGGTTATCTAAAAATTAGAACAGATATTCCTTGAGAGGGAGAACTGACCTTTATGTTGCCAGCTTCTTTGATAGCTGGAATAAGTTTGAGCTGGTCAAGATATTGCGGAACTGCAAGAGTTGATATCACAACATCCACTTGTCTCAAAATTGAAACTAACTGCTCATGCTCCTCCAATTCTCCCTATTATTGATTCACATACAAATTATATAAAATTATAACCAAAGAAATGATGGCTTCATTTGGTAATGAGTTATGGTGGATTTTAAATCATAGTTGTTGTGGGATGGAAGTACTTGATGTTATTGACAAACTCTTTTGAGAGTGATCTCGCTAAAATTTTGTATTATCAAACCTTTTTTTTAAAGGAGTTCGCTTATAAAGTACAGCAAAACCATCATAATCTTAAACGAGAACTACAGCAACGTAAAAATTAATCAGTCTTACTCTATATATGTTGTTCAAGTTCGTAAGTATATTTGCACCTGAAAAATGGTGACTCCCATGGATTCAAATTCTTTGAGAAGTTGCAGCTTGGAATTGGAAGACTCAGTATTTGGTTCGAGTACAGGACGAACCAAAGCATAAGTGAAATGGCCTGAAGATGCACTTGCTTTCACCATGTATTTGCCAAGATAACCAGTTGCTCCTACTATCAGTATCTTGCTCCTTTCACAACTCATCCTTCACTTTTTTTCTTTCTTCCTTCGCCAAATTGTATTGTAATAGCCAGTTTCTCCTTTTCTTTCTATTTTATTTTATGGTAATGATACTTTGCTCTCGTGTATATGTGTGTGCGTAGAAATCTAGGAAATAATTTCTTGAACAGCGACAAAATATATATGTCTCCACTAATTACAATGTTACAACTGATGTCATGTTGGTGGTTATAAACTGCATTGCAGCGATTTGATAAATAAAACTCATAATTATTCAAAATGCCACTCGAGACAAAACATACTCTGCCAAAATGGTTGCCCACTGACGCAAAATACTGCATAGAGTCAATATTCATAAAACCGTGTTTAGCACGCATGAAGCTTCGCGACAACGCGCACTGCTGACGGACTGAAAGCTTCGCGACAACGCCCACTGCTGACCGGAACCTTCAAATGACCATTGATAAGCATTCATAACCATTTCTTCAGCATCATCATTTGCATTGCTTATTAAAGCTCTTCTTACTAATTGCTGATGTATCCACCAAAGTTCCCGTTGAACTCCCCGGACCATCATAAAAATTCTAAATCTAAAGCCATCTTAGCATATTATAATGCGAGCATATCCTCAACATGTCCTTGTATCTTTTTCAAGTTTCCTAAAGTGATTCTATGTTGAATAAATGTAATGATATTGCTATTTATCTTCCCTATCTTTGCAAGCAAAAAAATTTGTACAAAAAATTTCTACGCCAAATTAGCCCAACTAATGTTACTTTTAGTTGGTAATATAATGAGCTAACTTTTTGCTTTGTTCTAATATAAGAACAATCACAATTCAATGGCATCGTTTAAGACACTATTACTTCAAAATGTCACACATCTTTAGAAAGCTTGAACTATGAATTGTAAAAGCATCTTATTGAGAACCCCCAAATAGATTTGCTAAAACCATTCAAATAATAGATGGCTTCATCTTGAAATAGTTGGCCTAAATTGTTAGGCTAATTATTTCAGACACATTATTTGTTATAGTTAATATTGTGTAGTTATGCAAAAGTAGATTATCTTATATTTCTCTAAAACGTTTCTTCTTTCTTTTCTTTTCTGTTAGTAAGTTCTCTCGATTTCATAATAAAAAAGTATGAGTTATTACTCCATAATCATCACACAGGTTAGTTAAAAGCACTTGAAAAAAATGAATCAAAATAAAAAAAAATAAAATAAAAATATGAATAAATAATACTTATAATCGATATTAGAATGATAAATAATAAATTTTTAACAATAGAGCTAAAAATTTATAGTAAATATTATGTAAATCCATGTATACATTATTGCAAATGAGTAATAAAGTAATGAATGATTATTTTTCTCATAAAAATTAACGATTTATATTCTAAATACCAATTTAAACTATCTTTATTTTGTCTGAATGGCTAGAATAACAAGATAATTTATGCTAAAATTAACTAACCACTAAATTCAAGCAAATAAATATAAAATTAAGAGTAATAAAAAAGAAAAAGTTTCAGGATATTTGACTTTACCAATGCAAATCCATTTTATCTATTCTTCATAACGAAAACTTAAATTCATAATTTGATAATTAATAATATTATAATTACTTATTAGTCTTTTTAGGATTATTATGAAACTATTTTAAAAAATAAATCCATTATATTAGTACGCGAATTAAGATAGTGAAAAACGTATTAAGCATTGAAGCTCTACGCAACGATTATAAAAGTCATACAAATATATTCCTATCTTAATAGACCTTATGATATTCAATATAGAACAAAATCATAGAACTTCTTTTTAAAGGTTTCATCGTGAATTTTAAATTATTTAAACGATACTTAATTATCAAAAAATAAAATAAATAGTATAAAATATGCATAAAATATTAAATTTTAATTACAATTTAAAAGTATTAAATATAAAATCAACAAACTATGCAGTTAATAAATTAATTTTATCCATTAATTAGAATAAAATTACTAGTATAATTTATAATACTAAAATAGTTTGAGCGCTGAAGGCAAAAATACATGAGATGACAGTGGTTGGTGAATAGATAAACTAATAAACGAAATGAAAAAACTTGCAAACCAAAACCCCTTTGCAGCTGCGGAGGGAGAACAAAAAAGAAGCAAAAATACTTGGCAAGGCAAAAGTCAATGTTTCTTTAGTCCAATCAAAAGTCAGAATTCTATGCGTCCCAAATTTTTTTCTTAAGTTTCCATCATAAAATAATACGTTGGAAATATAATTAAAAGTTTGTAAAAATATATCATTTACGATTAATCCGATACTATATAATTATCCTTTCATAAAAATTTCAAACATGTCATGTATTTTTTTTTGTCAAATTTAATTGATAAAATTAAAAATAATAATTTTATTTGTAAATTTATTAGAATTAAATTTTTTTTAGATCAGATTTAATATATTTGTTAACATATTTAAGATAAATTTTTTTAAAAATTAAAATTTGCATATGCGTGTGTAGAAATCTAGGAAATAATTTCTTGAACAACGACAAAATATATATGTCTCCACTAATTACAATGTTACAACTGATGTCATGTTGGTAGTTATAAACTGCATTCCGGCAATTTGATAAATAAAACTCGTAGTTATTCAAAATGCCACTCGAGACAAAACATACTCGGCCAAAATGGTTGCCCACTGACGCAAAATACTGCATAGAGTCAATATTCATAAAACCTGTTCAACACGCATGAAGCTTCGCGACAACGCCCACTGCTGACGGACTGACTGGCTGAAAGAAGGCGAAACCTTCAAAACATTACCTACTAAAAATCTATTGTTGCCGCAAGAAAAGCTTTTTATGTAACCTTTTTATTTATTTATTTATACAAATAAAAGTAATTCCGTTGTCACGTTTATTAATACAAAATAATTCTTTATTAGAAATTTTCTTTCTTTCTTTTTCAATTTATTATTATTATTAATACGTTCATTTATATAAACTTATTTAAATTAATATAGTAATAGTGTTATATTCTTGTCAAATTCTCTATTTATATTTGTGTATAAATAAATTAAAATTTACAAGATTAACATAAATTATATAGGACATGTAACAATAATATAATTATATTACAAAAAAGTGTGCATTGAGTTTTGTATTTCTACTATTATTCTCTTGTAACAGTTATAATTATCTTTCATATCTTCAATCATAAAATTTTTACACCATCTAATTTTGATAAAATCATTTGACATCTTGATGAATAACTTAATACTTTAACTTATCGTTACTCCAAAAAAAAATAAAATTAAGAAATCAATTTTCTAAATATTTTAACGAGTTCAATTCTAAATTATATGATATAAATGAACCAATGACAACTATTTTAAGAGAATTATTTAGCTATTTTAATTTATTATAATTTTATACTAATTTGAAGAAAAAAATTATTAATATGTTTTGTAGTAAAAAATCACAAATAAAAATTAAAAAAAAATAAAGGTAGTAAGCGTGATTAAAAAAATAATAAATAAATAATAAAAGTACATAATTTGTAGTGTAAAGAATTAGAGTAGTGCAATATTTGGTACTTATTTATGTTATATATAATAAAAATATTTTTTTTAATTTAATAACGTGAATCACACTCTATAAGCGTGGATTGAAAATAGTATAATCCTTTTTTTATGTACGAGAAATTTTGGTTAATTCCAATGTTTAGTTATATTCGAGATGGTTATGTGTATATATATTGCATACATATGTATGTATATAAAAGTTCATATTATGAGCCTTTATTTTTAGTACAAATTTTTATACCACATGTAGATTGATCTATATTAAATTATTGAAATTATATTTTACATAAGCTTTACTAGGATTGACTACAATGCATTTATGTATAACATTTATTTCTTTTTTTAAAAAAACTTTTATGTTTCAAACTTTTAATTTTGCATATTATGTTTCAAATTGGATGTAACAATTATCTAATCAGACTCCTTAAAACTTGTTACAATTGATTTTAAATTGAAAGAATTGTAAGCAGAACATTCACCTTAAGATCTCTATGATCTTTTCCTATGAATATGTTATCTTTATGACTTTTTCCTAAGACAAGGTGGATCTTTCATAAAGTGATGTTTCAAGTTTATATTGTAAATAATATTAATAATAATAATATATCTAATCTATTATATTTAATTTTAATTATTTAAAATGTATTAATAAAAAAAAAGAATTTATGTAAAAAATATGACATCACCAATTTTACTTGAATCCAACATTGAGAGGCCCCACCTTTACCCAATAAGAGATATTTGAACTTACATATACATACATATATATTATACATTCAAAACTAGAACTGTGATAATCTCAATGCACAGTGTCATTATTACTATTATTATTATTATTATTCACAAACGTACTGCCATCGCAAACATTAAAATAACACCCAATTGAGTTGCTCTTTAATATTAAAAATAACTGACCGTCATCACTGGAGAAGAAGTAGGCCACCTTAAAAAGACCGTTGTGTGAAACGACGAGCTGTAACACAGCTATCCGTATTCTTCGTCTACGTCGTACTATTAATAATAATCACTGCGCACCCCACCCTGACATTGATTAACGCTTTCCTAATCTAACAAAAACTCAAATATCAACTGAGAATTCCAAAAACATCAACATAATCTCAAACCATGAAAATAGTCTGCGCAAATGGTTTACGGCCACACCAGTCGTCATGTTTTATATATAAAAAACATTTGCGCGGACTATTGTTATCTGTGTGTGTACACACACACACATACATACATACATATATATATTAATAATCGATAGAAAATCACCCTAAACATTAACTAATTATTACTCTTAAAATGAATGCATGGACCATATCACCCCCACAACACTCATATTTTACAAAAGAAATAACAACGTGCGTGTAGACTTGCAAGAAGTGATTGGGGCGGGCTGCAAATAACCCAACTTACTGATCCTTCAATGATTGCTATATTCCTAGAAATTTACAGTTGACAAGTTTAAATACACTAAATCTGTGATAGCAATCAGCCCAAATAATAATATCCAATGCATTCTTCTTTCAGTAATGCAATGCTTTCTCTTCTACCAGACGATACGCAATGTGTGAAGAGCTAGCAATCATCACTGACACAATCACATACTTGACACCAACATTTCTTTTTCACTTGATTTACAGAAGTTTTTGCCAGTCATTCTTCTCCACTTAAGTTGAAGAAATATGCATACGAAGAAGCTAATATCTGTCAAAAAGCATACCGAAGTAACCTTCTCAAGAACATATGCCTTTTCTTTCTAAACTCCCAATTGTGAGAGATAAGACAATAGTAACTATAATGCCTCAATAAAAATTGGGATCCTAATCCAACTGATTCTAATCTCAAAGAGACCAAATTTTCAAACAATTCATTTCTAAGCAAGCATATGCTTTCAACGTCCCTCAACCTAAAATGTAGACAAGTATGCGCAATGGTAATAAGTCAATTTAAAGAAAAAATGCTCCCTGGTGTTGGGCATCTTAAAACAGTTCGTAACCTATTTACCACTAATACTAAGCAAGGCTGAAAAATTTTAATCTCATATAGAATGCTTTCCCTACATGGATGTCTCATTCTAGTGAAAATTGTAACTTCCCAACATTTTGACAGAAAAATCTAGTTCTAATTGTGTTACCAGACAAACTTACAATAGCATGTCTTTGCGGGTGAATCACCGATGTCAATTAGACCACATAAAGGTGTTTCCTCTTCACAGTTCACAAAACAGCAAAATCCACAGTCACCAAAATCAATACTGCATTCCAAAACCAAGTTAAAAGCCTTTGCAGCAACAACAGACATTGAAATTGGAAAATGATAAACCAAAGCTAAATGCAATAACAAATACCAGTAGAGTGAACAATCTATCCCTCTACTCAGTACTAAAAAGCAAATACTATCATCATTTTTATAAGACTAGAACCAAATTAATCATACTCATACCAAGAACCAGCATAAAAAAAAATCAAAATGATTACAATGAATAATACATAATTATCACATACAGCACTTTCAGAGCATACCTGCACCACAAAATTGTTCAACAGATGAATGCCAATTCAGAAAGAAATCTTACATAAATTGCTCACAGAGATGAGCAGAGTGCAGAAATCAATTATGATTCCTCAACAACAGTGCGGAAACTCTCTTCAATAAATGTAATGATATTGCCACTTATCTTTCCTATCTTTGCAAGCAAAAAAATTTGTACAAAAAATTTCTACTCCAAATTAGCCCAACTAATGTTACTTTTAGTTGGTAATATAATGAGCTAACTTTTTGCTTTGTTCTAAAATAAGAACAATCACAATTCAATGGCATCGTTTAAGACACTATTACTTCAAAATGTCACACATCTTTAGAAAGCTTGAACTATGAATTGTAAAAGCATCTTATTGAGAACCCCCAAATAGATTTGCTAAAACCATTCAAATAATAGATGGCTTCATCTTGAAATAGTTGGCCTAAATTGTTAGGCTAATTATTTCAGACACATTATTTGTTATAGTTAGCATTGTGTAGTTATGCAAAAGTCGATTATCTTATATTTCTTCAAAATATTTCTTCTTTCTTTTCTATTCTGTTAGTAAGTTCTCTCGATTTCATAATCAAAAAGTATAAGTTATTACTCCATAATCATCACACAGGTTAGTTAAAAGCACTTGAAAAAAATAAATCAAAATAAAAAAAAAGTAAAATAAAAACAAGAATAAATAATACTTATAATCGATATTAGAACGAATAAATAAATAAATTTTTAATAATAGAGCTAAAAACTTATAGTAAATATTATGTAAACCCATGTGTACATTATTGCAAATGAGTAATAAAGTAATGAATGATTATCTTTCTCATAAAAATTAACGATTTATACTCTAAATACCAATTTATACTATCTTTATTTTGTCTGAGTGGCTAGAATAACAAGATAATTTATGCTAAAATTAACTAACCACTAAATTCAAGCAAATAAATATAAAATTAAGAGTAATAAAAAAGAAAAAGTTTCAGGATATTTGACTTTATCAATGCAAATCCATTTTATCTATTCTTAATAACGAAAACTTAAATTCATAATTGATAATTAATAATATTATAATTACTTATTAGCCTTTTTAGGATTATTATGAAACTATTTTAAAAAATAAATCCATTATATTAGTACGTGAATTAAGATAGTGAAAAACGTATTAAACATTGAAGCTCTACGTAACGATTATAAAAGTCATACAAATATATTCCTATCTTAATAGACCTTATGATATTCAATATAGAACAAAATCAGAGAACTTCCTTTTAAAGGTTTCATGATGAATTTTAAATTATCTAAACCATACCTAATTATCGAGAAATAAAATGAATAGTATAAAATATGCATTAACTATTAAATTTTAATTACAATTTAAAAGTATTAAATGTAAAATTAACAAACTATGCAGTTAATAAATTAATTTTGTCCATTAATTAGAATAAAATTACTAGTATAATTTATAATACTAAAATAGTTCGAGCGCTGAAGGCAAAAATACATGAAATGGCAGTGATTGGTGAACAGATAAACTAATAAATGAAATGAAAAAACTTGCAACTGAAATGACCAAAAAAACCACCTTTGCAGCTGCAGAGGGAGAACAAGAAAGAAGCAAAAATACGTGGCAAGGCAAAAGTCAATGTTTCTTTAGTCCAATCAAAATTCAAAATTCTATGCGTCCCGAATTTTTTTCTTTAAGTTTCCATCATGAAATAATATGTTGGAAATATAATTAAAAGTTTGTAAAAATATATCATTCACGATTTATCCGATAATACATAATTATCATTTGATAAAAATTTCAAACATGTCATGTAATTTTTTTTGGTCTAACTTAGCTGGCAAAAATTAAAAATAATAATTTTATTTGCAAATTTATTATAATTAAAATTTTTCTAGATCAGATTTAATATACTTGTTAATAGGTTTGAGATAGATTTTTTAAAAAAAATTAAAATTTTGCAGCAAAATTTTTGAAATAAATATGAATTTGTATTATTATTTATAGATATCTACAACGGATAACCATAAATATATATATATATATATATATATATATGTTTGTATGTATATGTTATAAGCCCATTAAGTAATAAATTAATACGATAATAATATACTTATATTATATACTTGTCATCATTTTTTTAAAAAAATATGCACATATTGGATTTAATGTGTATTGATAATTTAGATCAACGTGATAGTAATTTATTTTGAAAATAGAAATTTATAAGATTATAGAAACTTTTATAAACTTTTTTTTAAATATATTTTTAAATTTTTAATATTTTTTTTATGAAATTTTAAAATAATTATGTAATTTATTTATAAAACTAAAAAAAAAGTATTTTAAAAATTTACCCCTTTACCAATCATGACCTTACTTAGTAGGACCACTAAGCTTCACTAAAGATGACCCAATTATTAGGAGAAGACAAAGTTTTTTAGTGCAAACAAAAACTCAATGATTAAGTAAAAACAATCAACTTTTCGGTGGAAAAGTAAAGATGATACAGAGATGCTCCAGACTTTCTAGCTGTCCAACTGTTGAAGATTCTCCAGCTGTAAAGTTAATTGTTCAATTATTGTAATAGTATTCGATATCAGTTTTAGGACTAGTATAAATCAATGTTCAAATTTAGTATTCGGGGAGGTAAAATCTGGAAACAACTCTCCGAGTTCTAAATCAATCCCTTGTAAATCTTTTCAATAAAAGAAAAATCCTTTCTCCAATTCTGCGTGCCACTATTTTCAATTATAATTTTTAAGTTTAATTTTCAATTTTAATTTCTACGTTTAAAATTAACTTTCAATTTATAAATTTATTTCAATTACAATCTCTTTCCTTTTCAATCCTGGTTTATGTTTAGTATCATAGCCAAGAATTTTTCAACGAGATAATAGTGAAAGAAATTATTGTTGTTCAATAATTTTAGAAAATATTTTGAACTATTTTGTGCAGGTATCATAAATTTTAGGTGTCAACAAGTCAGAGGCAATAGCAGTGAGAGTTGTGTATATGTTGGTAAGCCAAGTATTTCCGTAGCTACTCTGATTTTAAGCATTTATAGTCCACGGTATTTGTTCAATAATAATTTGATTTATTTTTCTAAGATTATTGTTTCAATCTGAGTTTTAACCATGTCCACATTATCTACAAAGTTTTTTAGCTTAAAATCTTATAAGAATTCCAAAACTATTAAGTCTAAAGAATTTATGACCAAAAGCACGTGCTAATTTTTTTCAAAAAAATTAATAAACAATCTTTGCCCAATATTTCTCGTAGTATTATTTGCGAGACCAACGACTTTTTGTTCAATAAAACCGATAAGTCCATTAAGGAGCGTGAACAAACTCTTTCTTTACAAAATGAGTATGAGGAGATTCCATTGCTCAATGCTTGTGCCATTCAAAGGTACAAGGAAGAAGGATTCAACTAAATCCATCATGGATTAATTCAAATAGCCATCAAACCTCTCTCTAGGATAGGTATAGATACTCCAATCTTGTTTATGCTTAGAGACAAAACTCTGCTCAACTTCAAGGATTCCATTTTAGGGATCGTTCAAACAAACATGTGCAATGGTTCCATTTATTTCAATTGTGCTCCTAACTTTGCTGCCAATCTTTCAGATCCAACTATTTGGATACTCTTGTGCTCAACATCCATGCTCCAAATTCCAAATTCATAGAACATCGTCAAGGGTATATGCTTATGTATAGGATATACTTTAGACAGCTCACTTCTCAATTTGATCATAGGTGTCTTCTTAGTGATGACAGAGGAGAAACTACCACGATCACTATTCATACTCAAAGACAGGATACTCCTGCGTCTACCTTCACTCCAAAATTGCTCCATTGGGATCAAATCACAATCCCAGAAACTTGGAAACTTAGGAACCCACAGGTTCCCAGGAATATCAAAACTCGTGATCTCAAAAAAGTAGAAGAAACAAATGATGGTCATATTCTGCTCAGGTTCAACTCTCTCCGTCAATCAAGACCCTTTACTCCAATAGCAGACTTCCAAACGGCTAGGCAATCTTGCTCAAACCCTTCTTCATCAAAACCATATAGGGTAGATGAAATAGAAACTCAAAGTGCCCATAGTGCTCAAGCTTCGGTAAATTACTCAAATCCTCTTCCTTTAAAGCTTCCTTTGTTGGTAGTAGCTCTTTAACCACTTTCACCTAAGTTTTGGTTCTTCTTTTGATTCCATCCATGATTATTGTTTCTAGTTACAAGATTATCGTTAATTTTGACATTTCCTACTAAATTGTTGTGTTCAAGGCTACTTTCATATATGAGAAATTGAGCAAAAACCTCTTCCAAAGTCGTCATCATATTCTGATCCTAAGCTATTCAAGATGAGCTCAATGATATCTTTTTTTGCTAATAGCTTTCTTAATTATAGCAAGGGTATCTACTAAGCTACTTTATCTGGGCATGGTAATCATTCATGCTCATAAGCCCCTTATTGGTTATTTGACGTTGGTTTTTTGACTACATAATACGCACCTAAGATTGTGAGGTATACATCTCTGTCATTTCATCCCACAATTCTCTTCATATCACATAATTGGTAAAGATTGTTGGAGCACTTTTGCATATGGTTGAAAGTAACCAACTCAAGAGATGTTGATATTGTTTTGTGCCAGTGAAGGAAAGTCGGTTTTCACTGGTCATCACATTAGTGATGATTATATACATGCCTAGTATTCTATAAAGCTTCCGAGGTCATTTCCTGTTATTATTGGCTGTACCTGTCTTCTACACTTGGAAATTGCTTCGGTGAAACCTTGCTGGTGTATTGGAGGATAGGTGTGTTTATATTTATAAAGATTTTGCTGAGTTATTCTCTTAACTCATGGTGAAACACTAGGGTGGTAGGGTGTTTGGCGATGGTGGAGGCTTTGATTCCAAGATGAAAGTTAAAAAAACAGATAATATGCAACCCAGAGAAATGAGGAAATTTTGTGTATTTTTGGCTTACTTATTCATTTGCAATAACATTAAAATATATAGTCTCAAACAGTGAAAAAATTCCGAATGAATTCTACTTTTTTTACAAGTAACAAGGTTATTCTATACAATCATGTACAGTTGTAACTTGAAAAAGGTTAACCTTAGCCTAACAAGGCAGAATACGCAATGCCACCTTGGCAGATTGATTCACCATTGATATCCCAAGCCACGAAGAGGCAGTGCTGGCAAGTCCTTAAACACTTAATCAAAAATTATGTATTTCCAACAAGTTCGTCACATTTGAAGAATGAATGTTGTGTCTCCTAATCATCTGAGACTTCTGTTTGGATCGAAATAATAACAATGCTATTTAATTGCATATTTTCATGGATAGCTTTCAAAGAAGTATTGCCCATATGGGATATCTCTAAATAAGGATTTATTTTATCGAGTTTAACTGCATTATTGGTCATGTGTGAGGCAACCCCAAAGTGGGCATAAAATTTTTGGTTTGTTATATTATTTAGTTCATTGTAGCAAGAGCTTAAGGCATTTCTTCCTCACTTTAATAGGCGTAGTTAAATCTACCCCAATATGCAACAACACTTGGTTTTTTTTTCCACATACTTGACAAATAAAAACATTTAGTTAATCATGTTTCTCCGTGCCTATGTAGTTTGTCTTTTGTATGATTTTTGAACTTTGGTTGCTGTGACTATTTGGGTTGTTCTTGCTCCCATTTGTTGATAATTGTGCCTTTCACATATTGAATCTTTCTCTTTGTTCATTTCACCTTCTACCTCTTTGGCAGAAGGCCTAATTTGTATCAAGAATGGATTTTTCTTTTATTTGTTCAATTACCAATTGCTTGTAATTTAAAAAAGCAAGAGTGAATTGTTTTAAGGTCGGGTAAGGATTTGACCATAGTTCTTGTTCCTTTGTTTAGTTCTTCAATTGAGGGCACCATGCATGTCTAGCTATTTGTCCTCCACTATTCTTAGCACATGTTTTATTATCATTCTCTAAGATTGTCAACAAACCATAAACCCTAAATTCTAAATCATCATTATTTTTCTATCATAAACTTTGAGTTAATGATTTCTTTTTCTTTATGTGCAAGTATTTTGGATGGAGATTCATAATCTAAAGTATGATGCTCTAAACTAAGATCATATACACTAGGAAGGAGTTTTGAATTTTGGTTCAGATTGAATTTCAGGTATGGCTTAGGTACTGAAAACAGTGCAGGAAAAGAAAATAGTAACAAAAATTACTTTACTTGCTTGTCTTACTAAGATGTAATAATAATAATAATTTATAGTACGAAAATGAGTCGTCATAGGAAGCATATAATTGTTTGATTCTGATCAGTTTCCTTTCCAGGAAGGGTTAAATAGCAATCGAGACGATTTTTAATCCTTAAGAATAAAACGTTTAGTCATTTGCGTGAGAGGGTTGCGCAGTTGTCGAGGAGATTTCCAGTCGTTGTAGGAAATCTTTTAGTCGCTATCCCTTCTGCTAAGGCATCGCTCGTAGCAAAGTTTTTCTTTGAAGACAAAGTTTAATTGTCTTGGTGCTCTGCACAAGTTAAGCCTGAATTAGCTTGATTTTTTGCAGTGTTAGGTTGGCTTGTCATCAACTCAGCAATCTCATCACACTGTTGTTCAACATTTGTGAGGGTAATACTTTAATGCTTTCTAGTTTGTATTGTTATATTTGCTAAGATATGTTTTTGCCATTAATTATTATTTAGAATAACTCAATTAGAATTAGTGTTTTTTAATTTTTTGACCTCATATATTTAAATTTAAATATTTTATTATGTTCTATTGTGTAATTTTAAAAAACTATATACAAAGCTACTTGAAATTAAAGAACACCCTTATTTGTTATTGGTAGAGTACAACAACATTTATCGAGTGAATTAATAGTTAAAATTACAAAAGAAAAAAAATTAAAATGTTGCCAATTTAACCTTGAAAGGGTTAAGTAAGCAAATGTCAAGGAGTTTGTCAACACAAGTGTATTGGTATTCTGGATATAATTTTGAAGCCTCCAAATCGTTTGCAGTTAACTCAAAGCTAACCTGATCTTCTTTTATAAATATATTGTGTAAAATAGACATACGAACGCATTCTGCATAAGGTAGGACTGCAACCAACAAAAATCAAACTACAATTTGTGAATCTACTATTTAATGAGAGTGTTTGTTTATTATCATATTAACTTTTTTAGTACGGTGTTTCTTATGTTATTTTTACGTTAATAATAAAACTAAATAAATGTTGGATAACATCAATTTTTACCAAAATTCATAATTTTTTCATCAATATATATGGTATTTAGTTATTCTATTTAACAACAATAAGTATTATTTAAAAAGTTACTATGCTACACTATAATGCCTATTTAATAAAAGTAGTCTTGAGAACATACAATTAAAGAATCCGTTTAAATTCTCCAAATTTAACTCAAAATTAACCAAATATTAGTATAATATTAAGTTCTATAAAAATCAAATTTGAGGATGCACAGGACCCTTTTAATTACCAAACTAAACTTTCTTTTTTCCAACTATATCATTTTGAAGTTATAAGGAGCACACTTGAATTTTAGGTGAGAGAGATTACATCACATTACATTACAGTATTAGGATTTATTGACATGTTCAAGTCAATTGTTAACATGGACACATGATAAGATATTCATTGATAAATCTTTACCATTGCTTGAGATACTTGCAAAAGATAATATGGAAAAAACTAACTCACTCTGAGAGAGCTTGATGATTTCTTCCTCTGGAATGTGAATTCTTTTCAGTAGTCGTCCAGTTTTTCTCTCCCAAGAAGAAATCAAATCTAACTGTGACACAATATTCTTTTGTGGCCTATAGATTATGACTCGATTGGCTACCCTTGGATCCGTAGCTGCTTTCACCGTGTATGCTGCCACATCTCCCTCATAATTCAACACAGCTGTTTTAAAAAATTGATCAATACCCACTTACCTTATTCAAAAATAAACACACAAATATATTATATAAAATAAAGAAAGAGAAACAAAAAATAATAACTTAACCATTATAAAGATATTAACTAAATATATATATGTTTCCGATAAAAAAACTGAGTATATCTCAAGTACGATGAATTTGTAAAATTTTTAATAAATATTAGTTATAAAATAAATAAAAAATAAATTTATTTATTAAATTAATAGTGTTATAAATACAAATTTTTAGATAAATTTATTTATACAATTTAATGTGATAAATTTTATTTTATTTTTATATATTTTATATTTTTATAAAAATAAGTGAAAAAATAAATTAATTAAATAAAATACATAATAATAATAATATAATTTTATGCATAAAAGAGTATTTATAAAAAAGTTTTATATCTAATATTTTTTCAATCAAGTACTTTGTTGTGATTGTGTTTTGAAATTAAAACTAAAACAAATAATTTAAGATGATGTGTATATTTCTCATAACAAAATTTGGAAGAAATTAAGAAATACCCTTGGCTTGACCGGTTCCATAAACAAAAACTTGATCGCATTTTTCTTGTGGGTGGAGCAAAAAATCGATAAAATAAGCAGCGAAAGAGTTAGCAGAGACATAAGTGTATGGGATGCCTGCTGCTTCTATAGCCCTTCTTATCTTCCTTTTGTTTTCAAGAACTGCTTCAAACGGAGGCAGGGCCCTTATTCTGTCAACTTCACTTCCAAATTCTGAAGGAACAAACCTCTGCCACATCCACATATCGTTGGGAAACAATATCAACATACATGGAAACTGTGTTGCGCCCTCTTCATTAAATTTCGGTTATCTAAAAATTAGAACAGATATTCCTTGAGAGGGAGAACTGACCTTTATGTTGCCAGCTTCTTTGATAGCTGGAATAAGTTTGAGCTGGTCAAGATATTGCGGAACTGCAAGAGTTGATATCACAACATCCACTTGTCTCAAAATTGAAACTAACTGCTCATGCTCCTCCAATTCTCCCTATTATTGATTCACATACAAATTATATAAAATTATAACCAAAGAAATGATGGCTTCATTTGGTAATGAGTTATGGTGGATTTTAAATCATAGTTGTTGTGGGATGGAAGTACTTGATGTTATTGACAAACTCTTTTGAGAGTGATCTCGCTAAAATTTTGTATTATCAAACCTTTTTTTTAAAGGAGTTCGCTTATAAAGTACAGCAAAACCATCATAATCTTAAACGAGAACTACAGCAACGTAAAAATTAATCAGTCTTACTCTATATATGTTGTTCAAGTTCGTAAGTATATTTGCACCTGAAAAATGGTGACTCCCATGGATTCAAATTCTTTGAGAAGTTGCAGCTTGGAATTGGAAGACTCAGTATTTGGTTCGAGTACAGGACGAACCAAAGCATAAGTGAAATGGCCTGAAGATGCACTTGCTTTCACCATGTATTTGCCAAGATAACCAGTTGCTCCTACTATCAGTATCTTGCTCCTTTCACAACTCATCCTTCACTTTTTTTCTTTCTTCCTTCGCCAAATTGTATTGTAATAGCCAGTTTCTCCTTTTCTTTCTATTTTATTTTATGGTAATGATACTTTGCTCTCGTGTATATGTGTGTGCGTAGAAATCTAGGAAATAATTTCTTGAACAGCGACAAAATATATATGTCTCCACTAATTACAATGTTACAACTGATGTCATGTTGGTGGTTATAAACTGCATTGCAGCGATTTGATAAATAAAACTCATAATTATTCAAAATGCCACTCGAGACAAAACATACTCTGCCAAAATGGTTGCCCACTGACGCAAAATACTGCATAGAGTCAATATTCATAAAACCGTGTTTAGCACGCATGAAGCTTCGCGACAACGCGCACTGCTGACGGACTGAAAGCTTCGCGACAACGCCCACTGCTGACCGGAACCTTCAAATGACCATTGATAAGCATTCATAACCATTTCTTCAGCATCATCATTTGCATTGCTTATTAAAGCTCTTCTTACTAATTGCTGATGTATCCACCAAAGTTCCCGTTGAACTCCCCGGACCATCATAAAAATTCTAAATCTAAAGCCATCTTAGCATATTATAATGCGAGCATATCCTCAACATGTCCTTGTATCTTTTTCAAGTTTCCTAAAGTGATTCTATGTTGAATAAATGTAATGATATTGCTATTTATCTTCCCTATCTTTGCAAGCAAAAAAATTTGTACAAAAAATTTCTACGCCAAATTAGCCCAACTAATGTTACTTTTAGTTGGTAATATAATGAGCTAACTTTTTGCTTTGTTCTAATATAAGAACAATCACAATTCAATGGCATCGTTTAAGACACTATTACTTCAAAATGTCACACATCTTTAGAAAGCTTGAACTATGAATTGTAAAAGCATCTTATTGAGAACCCCCAAATAGATTTGCTAAAACCATTCAAATAATAGATGGCTTCATCTTGAAATAGTTGGCCTAAATTGTTAGGCTAATTATTTCAGACACATTATTTGTTATAGTTAATATTGTGTAGTTATGCAAAAGTAGATTATCTTATATTTCTCTAAAACGTTTCTTCTTTCTTTTCTTTTCTGTTAGTAAGTTCTCTCGATTTCATAATAAAAAAGTATGAGTTATTACTCCATAATCATCACACAGGTTAGTTAAAAGCACTTGAAAAAAATGAATCAAAATAAAAAAAAATAAAATAAAAATATGAATAAATAATACTTATAATCGATATTAGAATGAAATAATTTTTAACAATAGAGCTAAAAATTTATAGTAAATATTATGTAAATCCATGTATACATTATTGCAAATGAGTAATAAAGTAATGAATGATTATTTTTCTCATAAAAATTAACGATTTATATTCTAAATACCAATTTAAACTATCTTTATTTTGTCTGAATGGCTAGAATAACAAGATAATTTATGCTAAAATTAACTAACCACTAAATTCAAGCAAATAAATATAAAATTAAGAGTAATAAAAAAGAAAAAGTTTCAGGATATTTGACTTTACCAATGCAAATCCATTTTATCTATTCTTCATAACGAAAACTTAAATTCATAATTGATAATTAATAATATTATAATTACTTATTAGTCTTTTTAGGATTATTATGAAACTATTTTAAAAAATAAATCCATTATATTAGTACGCGAATTAAGATAGTGAAAAACGTATTAAGCATTGAAGCTCTACGCAACGATTATAAAAGTCATACAAATATATTCCTATCTTAATAGACCTTATGATATTCAATATAGAACAAAATTATAGAACTTCTTTTTAAAGGTTTCATCGTGAATTTTAAATTATTTAAACGATACTTAATTATCAAAAAATAAAATAAATAGTATAAAATATGCATAAAATATTAAATTTTAATTACAATTTAAAAGTATTAAATATAAAATCAACAAACTATGCAGTTAATAAATTAATTTTATCCATTAATTAGAATAAAATTACTAGTATAATTTATAATACTAAAATAGTTTGAGCGCTGAAGGCAAAAATACATGAGATGACAGTGGTTGGTGAATAGATAAACTAATAAACGAAATGAAAAAACTTGCAAACCAAAACCCCTTTGCAGCTGCGGAGGGAGAACAAAAAAGAAGCAAAAATACTTGGCAAGGCAAAAGTCAATGTTTCTTTAGTCCAATCAAAAGTCAGAATTCTATGCGTCCCAAATTTTTTTCTTAAGTTTCCATCACAAAATAATACGTTGGAAATATAATTAAAAGTTTGTAAAAATATATCATTTACGATTAATCCGATACTATATAATTATCCTTTCATAAAAATTTCAAATATGTCATGTAATTTTTTTTTGTCAAATTTAATTGATAAAATTAAAAATAATAATTTTATTTGTAAATTTATTAGAATTAAATTTTTTTCAGATCAGATTTAATATATTTGTTAACATATTTAAGATAAATTTTTTTAAAAAATTAAAATTTGCATATGCGTGTGTAGAAATCTAGGAAATAATTTCTTGAACAACGACAAAATATATATGTCTCCACTAATTACAATGTTACAACTGATGTCATGTTGGTAGTTATAAACTGCATTCCGGCAATTTGATAAATAAAACTCGTAGTTATTCAAAATGCCACTCGAGACAAAACATACTCGGCCAAAATGGTTGCCCACTGACGCAAAATACTGCATAGAGTCAATATTCATAAAACCTGTTCAACACGCATGAAGCTTCGCGACAACGCCCACTGCTGACGGACTGACTGGCTGAAAGAAGGCGAAACCTTCAAAACATTACCTACTAAAAATCTATTGTTGCCGCAAGAAAAGCTTTTTATGTAACCTTTTTATTTATTTATTTATACAAATAAAAGTAATTCCGTTGTCACGTTTATTAATACAAAATAATTCTTTATTAGAAATTTTCTTTCTTTCTTTTTCAATTTATTATTATTATTAATACGTTCATTTATATAAACTTATTTAAATTAATATAGTAATAGTGTTATATTCTTGTCAAATTCTCTATTATATTTGTGTATAAATAAATTAAAATTTACAAGATTAACATAAATTATATAGGACATGTAACAATAATATAATTATATTACAAAAAAGTGTGCATTGAGTTTTGTATTTCTACTATTATTCTCTTGTAACAGTTATAATTATCTTTCATATCTTCAATCATAAAATTTTTACACCATCTAATTTTGATAAAATCATTCGACATCTTGATGAATAACTTAATACTTTAACTTATCGTTACTCCAAAAAAAAATAAAATTAAGAAATCAATTTTCTAAAGATTATAACGAGTTCAATTCTAAATTATATGATATAAATGAACCAATGACAACTATTTTAAGAGAATTATTTAGCTATTTTAATTTATTATAATTTTATACTAATTTGAAGAAAAAAATTATTAATATGTTTTGTAGTTCACAAATAAAATTAAAAAAAATAAAGGTAGTAAGCGTGATTAAAAAAATAATAAATAAATAATAAAAGTACATAATTTGTAGTGTAAAGAATTAGAGTAGTGCAATATTTGGTACTTATTTATGTTTATATATAATAAAAATATTTTTTTTAATTTAATAACGTGAATCACACTCTATAAGCGTGGATTGAAAATAGTATAATCCTTTTTTTATGTACGAGAAATTTTGGTTAATTCCAATGTTTAGTTATATTCGAGATGGTTATGTGTATATATATTGCATACATATGTATGTATATAAAAGTTCATATTATGAGCCTTTATTTTTAGTACAAATTTTTATACCACATGTAGATTGATCTATATTAAATTATTGAAATTATATTTTACATAAGCTTTACTAGGATTGACTACAATGCATTTATGTATAACATTTATTTCTTTTTTTAAAAAAACTTTTATGTTTCAAACTTTTAATTTTGCATATTATGTTTCAAATTGGATGTAACAATTATCTAATCAGACTCCTTAAAACTTGTTACAATTGATTTTAAATTAAAGAATTGTAAGCAGAACATTCACCTTAAGATCTCTATGATCTTTTCCTATGAATATGTCATCTTTATGACTTTTTCCTAAGACAAGGTGGATCTTTCATAAAGTGATGTTTCAAGTTTATATTGTAAATAATATTAATAATAATAATATATCTAATCTATTATATTTAATTTTAATTATTTAAAATGTATTAATAAAAAAAAAGAATTATGTAAAAAATATGACATCACCAATTTTACTTGAATCCAACATTGGGAGGCCCCACCTTTACCCAATAAGAGATATTTGAACTTACATATACATACATATATATTATACATTCAAAACTAGAACTGTGATAATCTCAATGCACAGTGTCATTATTACTATTATTATTATTATTATTACAAACGTACTGCCATCGCAAACATTAAAATAACACCCAATTGAGTTGCTCTTTAATATTAAAAATAACTGACCGTCATCACTGGAGAAGAAGTAGGCCACCTTAAAAAGACCGTTGTGTGAAACGACGAGCTGTAACACAGCTATCCGTATTCTTCGTCTACGTCGTACTATTAATAATAATCACTGCGCACCCCACCCTGACATTGATTAACGCTTTCCTAATCTAACAAAAACTCAAATATCAACTGAGAATTCCAAAAACATCAACATAATCTCAAACCATGAAAATAGTCTGCGCAAATGGTTTACGGCCACACCAGTCGTCATGTTTTATATATAAAAAACATTTGCGCGGACTATTGTTATCTGTGTGTGTACACACACACACATACATACATACATATATATATTAATAATCGATAGAAAATCACCCTAAACATTAACTAATTATTACTCTTAAAATGAATGCATGGACCATATCACCCCCACAACACTCATATTTTACAAAAGAAATAACAACGTGCGTGTAGACTTGCAAGAAGTGATTGGGGCGGGCTGCAAATAACCCAACTTACTGATCCTTCAATGATTGCTATATTCCTAGAAATTTACAGTTGACAAGTTTAAATACACTAAATCTGTGATAGCAATCAGCCCAAATAATAATATCCAATGCATTCTTCTTTCAGTAATGCAATGCTTTCTCTTCTACCAGACGATACGCAATGTGTGAAGAGCTAGCAATCATCACTGACACAATCACATACTTGACACCAACATTTCTTTTTCACTTGATTTACAGAAGTTTTTGCCAGTCATTCTTCTCCACTTAAGTTGAAGAAATATGCATACGAAGAAGCTAATATCTGTCAAAAAGCATACCGAAGTAACCTTCTCAAGAACATATGCCTTTTCTTTCTAAACTCCCAATTGTGAGAGATAAGACAATAGTAACTATAATGCCTCAATAAAAATTGGGATCCTAATCCAACTGATTCTAATCTCAAAGAGACCAAATTTTCAAACAATTCATTTCTAAGCAAGCATATGCTTTCAACGTCCCTCAACCTAAAATGTAGACAAGTATGCGCAATGGTAATAAGTCAATTAAAGAAAAAATGCTCCCTGGTGTTGGGCATCTTAAAACAGTTCGTAACCTATTTACCACTAATACTAAGCAAGGCTGAAAAATTTTAATCTCATATAGAATGCTTTCCCTACATGGATGTCTCATTCTAGTGAAAATTGTAACTTCCCAACATTTTGACAGAAAAATCTAGTTCTAATTGTGTTACCAGACAAACTTACAATAGCATGTCTTTGCGGGTGAATCACCGATGTCAATTAGACCACAAAAAGGTGTTTCCTCTTCACAGTTCACAAAACAGCAAAATCCACAGTCACCAAAATCAATACTGCATTCCAAAACCAAGTTAAAAGCCTTTGCAGCAACAACAGACATTGAAATTGGAAAATGATAAACCAAAGCTAAATGCAATAACAAATACCAGTAGAGTGAACAATCTATCCCTCTACTCGTACTAAAAAGCAAATACTATCATCATTTTTATAAGACTAGAACCAAATTAATCATACTCATACCAAGAACCAGCATAAAAAAAAATCAAAATGATTAAATGAATAATACATAATTATCAACAGTTACAGCACTTTCAGAGCATACCTGCACCACAAAATTGTTCAACAGATGAATGCCAATTCAGAAAGAAATCTTACATAAATTGCTCACAGAGAGGAGCAGAGTGCAGAAATCAATTATGATTCCTCAACAACAGTGCGGAAACTCTCTTCAATAAATGTAATGATATTGCCACTTATCTTTCCTATCTTTGCAAGCAAAAAAATTTGTACAAAAAATTTCTACGCCAAATTAGCCCAACTAATGTTACTTTTAGTTGGTAATATAATGAGCTAACTTTTTGCTTTGTTCTAAAATAAGAACAATCACAATTCAATGGCATCGTTTAAGACACTATTACTTCAAAATGTCACACATCTTTAGAAAGCTTGAACTATGAATTGTAAAAGCATCTTATTGAGAACCCCCAAATAGATTTGCTAAAATCATTCAAATAATAGATGGCTTCATCTTGAAATAGTTGGCCTAAATTGTTAGGCTAATTATTTCAGACACATTATTTGTTATAGTTAGCATTGTGTAGTTATGCAAAAGTCGATTATCTTATATTTCTTCAAAATATTTCTTCTTTCTTTTCTATTCTGTTAGTAAGTTCTCTCGATTTCATAATCAAAAAGTATAAGTTATTACTCCATAACCATCACACAGGTTAGTTAAAAGCACTTGAAAAAAATAAATCAAAATAAAAAAAAGTAAAATAAAAACAAGAATAAATAATACTTATAATCGATATTAGAACGAATAAATAAATAAACTTTTAATAATAGAGCTAAAAACTTATAGTAAATATTATGTAAACCCATGTGTACATTATTGCAAATGAGTAATAAAGTAATGAATGATTATCTTTCTCATAAAAATTAACGATTTATACTCTAAATACCAATTTATACTATCTTTATTTTGTCTGAGTGACTAGAATAACAAGATAATTTATGCTAAAATTAACTAACCACTAAATTCAAGCAAATAAATATAAAATTAAGAGTAATAAAAAAGAAATAGTTTCAGGATATTTGACTTTATCAATGCAAATCCATGTTATCTATTCTTAATAACGAAAACTTAAATTCATAATTGATAATTAATAATATTATAATTGCTTATTAACTTTTTAGGATTATTATGAAACTATTTTAAAAAATAAATCCATTATATTAGTACGTGAATTAAGATAGTGAAAAACGTATTAAACATTGAAGCTCTACGTAACGATTATAAAAGTCATACAAATATATTCCTATCTTAATAGACCTTATGATATTCAATATAGAACAAAATCAGAGAACTTCCGTTTAAAGGTTTCATGATGAATTTTAAATTATCTAAACCATACCTAATTATCGAGAAATAAAATGAATAGTATAAAATATGCATTAACTATTAAATTTTAATTACAATTTAAAAGTATTAAATGTAAAATTAACAAACTATGCAGTTAAGAAATTAATTTTGTCCCTTAATTAGAATAAAATTACTAGTATAATTTATAATACTAAAATAGTTCGAGCGCTGAAGGCGAAAATACATGAGATGGCAGTGATTGGTGAACAGATAAACTAATAAATGAAATGAAAAAACTTGCAACTGAAATGACCAAAAAAACCACCTTTGCAGCTGCAGAGGGAGAACAAGAAAGAAGCAAAAATACGTGGCAAGGCAAAAGTCAATGTTTCTTTAGTCCAATCAAAATTCAAAATTCTATGCGTCCCGAATTTTTTTCTTTAAGTTTCCATCATGAAATAATATGTTGGAAATATAATTAAAAGTTTGTAAAAATATATCATTCACGATTTATCCGATAATACATAATTATCATTTGATAAAAATTTCAAACATGTCATGTAATTTTTTTTGTCTAACTTAGCTGGCAAAATTAAAAATGATAATATGAACAAACTCTTTCTTTACAAAATGAGTACGAGGAGATTCCATTGCTCAATGCTAGTGCCATTCAAAGGTACAAGGAAGAAGGATTCAACTAAATCCATCATGGATTAATTCAAATAGCCATCAAACCTCTCTCTAGGATAGGTATAGATACTCCAATCTTGTTTATGCTTAGAGACAAAACTCTGCTCAACTTCAAGGATTCCATATTAGGGATCGTTCAAACAAACACGTGCAATGGTTCCATTTATTTCAATTGTGCTCCTAACTTTGCTGCCAATCTTTCAGATCCAACTATTTGGATACTCTTGTGCTCAACATCCATGCTCCAAATTCCAAATTCATAGAACATCGTCAAGGGTATATGCTTATGTATAGGATATACTTTAGACAGCTCACTTCTCAATTTGATCATAGGTGTCTTCTTAGTGATGACAGAGGAGAAACTACCATGATCACTATTCATACTCAAAGACAGGATACTCCTGCGTCTACCTTCACTCCAAAATTGCTCCATTGGGATCAAATCACAATCCCAGAAACTTGGAAACTTAGGAACCCACAGGTTCCCAGGAATATCAAAACTCGTGATCTCAAAAAAGTAGAAGAAACAAATGATGGTCATATTCTGCTTAGGTTCAACTCTCTCCGTCAATCAAGACCCTTTACTCCAATAGCAGACTTCCAAACGGCTAGGCAATCTTGCTCAAACCCTTCTTCATCAAAACCATATAGGGTAGATGAAATAGAAACTCAAAGTGCCCATAGTGCTCAAGCTTCGGTAAATTACTCAAATCCTCTTCCTTTAAAGCTTCCTTTGTTGGTAGTAGCTCTTTAACCACTTTCACCTAAGTTTTGGTTCTTCTTTTGATTCCATCCATGATTATTGTTTCTAGTTACAAGATTAGCGTTAATTTTGACATTTCCTACTAAATTGTTGTGTTCAAGGCTACTTTCATATATGAGAAATCGAGCAAAAACCTCTTCCAAAGTCGTCATTAATAGAATAACTCAATTAGAATTAGTGTTTCTTAATTTTTTGAACTAGTATATTTAGATTTAAATATTTTATTATGTTTTATTTTGTAATTTTGAAAAAAAATATATACAAAATTACTTGAAATTAAAGAACACCCTTATTACTTATTGGCAAAGTACGACAACATTTATCGAGTGAACTAATAGTTAAAATTACAAAAGAAAAAAAATTAAAATGTTGCCAATTTAACCTTGAAAGGGTTAAGCAAGCAAATGTCGAGGAGTTCATCAACACAAGTGTATTGGTATTCTGGATATAATTTTGAAGCCTCCAAATCGTTTGCAGTTAACTCCAAACTCACCTCATCTTCTTTTATAAATATTTTGTGTAAAATAGCCATACGAACGCTTTCTGCATAAGGTAGGGCTGCAACCAACAAAAATCAGTCTACAATTTGCGAATTTACTATTTAATGAGAGTGTGTGTTTATTATCGTATTGATTTTTTTTGTACGGTGTTTCTTACGTTGTTGTACGTTAAGAATAAAGTTAAATAAGTGTTGGATAACACCAATTTTTACTAAAATTTATAATTTTTTATTAATATATATGATATTTAGTTTTTCTATTTAACAACAACAAGTATTATTTAAAAAGTCACTACACTATGATGCCTATTTAATAAAAGTAGTCTTGAGAACATACAATTAAGAATCTGTTTAAACTCTCAAAATTTAACTCAAAATTAACCAAATATTAGTATAATATTAAGTTTTATAAAAATCAAATTTATGAATGCACAGGGCCCTTTTAATTGCCAAACTAAACTTTCTTTTTTCCACCTACATCATTTTGAAGTTATAAGGAGCACACTTGAATTTTAGGGTGAGAGAGATTACATCACATTACATTACAGTATTAAGATTTATTGACACGTTGAAGTCAATTGTTAACATGGACACACATAAGATATTCATTGATAAATCTTTACGGTTGCTTCTAACTCTACTAGATTCCTTTGTTATTAATTGCAATAGCCATCAAATTAATTCTAATTTGGAGAAAATTGAGATACTTGCAAACGATAATACGGAGAAAACTAACTCACTCTGAGAGAGCTTGATGATTTCTTCCTCTGGAATGTGAATTCTTTTAAGTAGTCGTCCAGTTTTTTTCTCCCAAGAAGAAATCAAATCTAACTGGGACACAATATTCTTTTGAGGCCTATAGATTATGACTCGATTCGCTACCCTTGGATCCGTAGCTGCTTTCACCGTGTATGCTGCCACATCTCCCTCATAATTCAACACAGCTGTTTTAAAAAATTGATCAATACCCACTTACCTCATTCCAAAATAAACACATAAATATATTATATAAAATAAAGAAAGAGAAACAAAAAATAATGACTTAACCATTATAAAGATATTAACTAAATATATATACGTCTCCGACAAAAAAATTGAGTATATCTCAAGTACGATGAATTTATAAAATTTTTAACAAATATTAGTTTATAAAATAAATAAAAAAATAAATTCATTTATTAAATTAATAGTGTTATAAATACAAATTTTTAGATAAATTTATTTATACAATTTAATGTGATAAATTTTATATTATTTTTATAAAAATAAGTGAAAAAATAAATTAATTAAATAAAATATATAATAATAATATAATTCTATGTATAAAAGAGTATTTATAAGAAAGTTTTATATCTAATATTTTTTCAATCAAGTACTTTGTTGTGATTGTGTTTTGAAATTAAAACTAAAACAAATATATATTTTTTAAAAAAAAAGATGATGTGTATATTTCTCGTAACAAAATTTAGAAGAAATTAAGAAATACCCTTGGCTTGACCGGTTCCATAAACAAAAACTTGATCGCATTTTTCTTGTGGGTGGAGCAAAAAATCGATAAAATAAGCAGCGAAAGAGTTAGCAGAGACATAAGTGTATGGGATGCCTGCTGCTTCTATAGCCCTTCTTATCTTCCTTTTGTTTTCAAGAACTGCTTCAAACGGAGGCAGGGCCCTTATTCTGTCAACTTCACTTCCAAATTCTGAAGGAACAAACCTCTGCCACATCCACATATCGTTGGGAAACAATATCAACATACATGGAAACTGTGTTGCGCCCTCTTCATTAAATTTCGGTTATCTAAAAATTAGAACAGATATTCCTTGAGAGGGAGAACTGACCTTTATGTTGCCAGCTTCTTTGATAGCTGGAATAAGTTTGAGCTGGTCAAGATATTGCGGAACTGCAAGAGTTGATATCACAACATCCACTTGTCTCAAAATTGAAACTAACTGCTCATGCTCCTCCAATTCTCCCTATTATTGATTCACATACAAATTATATAAAATTATAACCAAAGAAATGATGGCTTCATTTGGTAATGAGTTATGGTGGATTTTAAATCATAGTTGTTGTGGGATGGAAGTACTTGATGTTATTGACAAACTCTTTTGAGAGTGATCTCGCTAAAATTTTGTATTATCAAACCTTTTTTTTAAAGGAGTTCGCTTATAAAGTACAGCAAAACCATCATAATCTTAAACGAGAACTACAGCAACGTAAAAATTAATCAGTCTTACTCTATATATGTTGTTCAAGTTCGTAAGTATATTTGCACCTGAAAAATGGTGACTCCCATGGATTCAAATTCTTTGAGAAGTTGCAGCTTGGAATTGGAAGACTCAGTATTTGGTTCGAGTACAGGACGAACCAAAGCATAAGTGAAATGGCCTGAAGATGCACTTGCTTTCACCATGTATTTGCCAAGATAACCAGTTGCTCCTACTATCAGTATCTTGCTCCTTTCACAACTCATCCTTCACTTTTTTTCTTTCTTCCTTCGCCAAATTGTATTGTAATAGCCAGTTTCTCCTTTTCTTTCTATTTTATTTTATGGTAATGATACTTTGCTCTCGTGTATATGTGTGTGCGTAGAAATCTAGGAAATAATTTCTTGAACAGCGACAAAATATATATGTCTCCACTAATTACAATGTTACAACTGATGTCATGTTGGTGGTTATAAACTGCATTGCAGCGATTTGATAAATAAAACTCATAATTATTCAAAATGCCACTCGAGACAAAACATACTCTGCCAAAATGGTTGCCCACTGACGCAAAATACTGCATAGAGTCAATATTCATAAAGCCGTGTTTAGCACGCATGAAGACTGACTGGAAGCTTCGCGATACGGCCCACTGCTGACTGACTGAAAGCTTCGCGACAACGCCCACCGCTGACGGACTGAGTGGCTGAAAGAAGGCGAAACCTTCAAAACATTATCTACTAAAAATCTATTGTTGCCGCAAGAAAAGCTTTTTATGTAACCTTTTTTTTATTTATTTATACAAAAATAAATGTATATTAATACAAAATAATTCTTTCTTAGAAATTTTCTTGCTTTGTTAATTTATTATTATTATTAATAATACATTCATTTATATAAACTTATTTAAATTAATATAGTAGTTGTGTTATATTCTTGTCAAATTCTCTATTGTATTTGTGTATAAATAAATTAAAATTTACAAGATTAACATAAATTATATAGGACATGTAACAATAATATAATTATATTACAAAAGAGTGTGCATGAGTTTTGTATTTCTACTATTATTTTCTTGTAACAGTTGTAATTATCTTTCATGTCTTCAATCCTAAAATTTTTACACCATCTAATTTTGATAAAATCATTTAACATCTTGATGAATAACTTAATACTTTAACTGATCGTTACTCCAAAAAAAAATTAAGAAATCAATTCTTCTAGAGATCGTAACAAGTTCAATTCTAAATTATATGATATAAATGAACCAATGACAACTATTTTAAGAGAATTATTTAGCTATTTTAATTTATTATAATTTTATACTAATTTGAAGAAAAAAAATTATTAATATGTGTTTGTAGTTTTCAGATAAAAATAGTGAGCGTGATTAAAAAAATAATAAATAAATAATAAAAGTACATAATTTTGTATTGTCAAGAGCTAGAGTAGTGCAATATTTAGTACTTATTTATGTTATATATAATAAAAATATATTTTTTTTTAATTTAATAACGTGTGTTGATCACACTCTATAAGCATGGATTGAAAATAGTATAATCTTCTTCTTTTTTTATGTACTGTAAATTTTAATTAATTTGTCATAAGGGAGAGAATGGTCCAATGTTTTACATAAGCTTTAGTTATACATTCTAGGATTGACTACAATGCATTTATGTATAACATTTATTCCTTTTTTTAAAAAAACTTTTATGTTTCAAACTTTTAATTTTGCATATTATGTTTCAAATTGGATGTAACAATTATCCTAATCACACTCTTTAAAACTTATTACAATTAATTTTAAATTGAAAGAACTATAAGCTGAACATTCACCCTAAGATCTCTATGATCTTTTCCTATGAATATGTTATCTTTATGACTTTTTCCAAGACAAAGTGGATCTTTCATAAAGTGATATTTCAAGTTTATATTATAAATAATAATAATATATCTAATCTATTATATTTTAAATTTATTTAGATTTAATTTCAATTATTTAAAATATATTAATAAAAAAATTTTATTAAAAAAAATGACATCACCAATTTTACTTGAATCCAGCATTGAGAGGCCCCACCTTTACCCATTAAGAGATATTTGAACTTACATATACATACGTATGTATTGTTAACTGACCCATACATTCAAAACTAGAACTGTGATAATCTCAATGCACCGTATATCATTCTGATTATCATTATTATTACAAACGTACTGTCATCGCAAACATCATACGCACCCAACTGAGTTGCTCTTTACTATTAAAAATAACTGACCGTCATCACTGGAAAAGAAGTAGGCCACCTTGAAAAGACCGTTGTGTGAAACGACGAGCTGTAACACAGCTATCCGTATTCTTCGTCGACGTCGTACTATTAATAATGATCACTGCGCACCCCTCCCTGACATTGGTTAACGCTTTCCTAATCTAACAAAAACTCAAATATCAACTGAGAATTCCAAAAACATCAACAGTAATCTCAAACCATAACAATAGTCCGCGCAAATGGTTTACGGCCACACTAATTTTATACATATATATATATATATATATATATATAATCAATAGAAAATCACATCACCCTAAACATTAACAAATTATTACTCTTAAAATGAATGCTTGGGCCATATCACCCCTACAACACTTATTTTACAAAAGAAATAACAACGCGGGGGTAGACTCGCAAGAAGTGATTGAGGCGGGCTGCAAATAACCCAACTTACTGATTCTCGACCACCTCTCTTTCCTTCAATGATTGCTATATTCCTAGAAATTTATAGTTGACAAGTTTAAATACACTAAATCTGTGATAGTAATCAGCCCAAATAATAATATCCAATGCATTCTTCTTTCAGTAATGCAATGTCTTCTCTTCTACCAGACGATACGCAATGTGTGAAGAACTAGCAATCAAAGCAATCATCACCGACACAATCACATACTTGACACCAACATTTCTTTTTCACCCCTATTTTCACTTGATTTAAAGAAGTTTTGCCCAGTCATTCTTCTCCGCTTAAGTTGAAGAAATATGCATACAAAGAAGCTAATATCTGTCAAAAAGCATACCGTAGTAACCTTCTCAAGAACATATGCCTTTTCTTTCCAAACTCCCAATTGTGAGAGATAAGACACTAGTAACTATAATTCCTCAATAAAAATTGGGATCCTAATCCAACTGATTCTAATATAAAAGAGACCGAAATTTCAAACAATTCATTTCCAAGCAAGCATATGCTTTCAACGTCCCTCAAGCTAAAAATGTAGACAAGTATGCTCAATGATTAAATAAGTCAATTTAAGAAAAAATGCTCCCTGGTGTTGGGCATCTTAAAACAGTTCATAACCTATTTACCACTAATACTAAGCAAGTCTGAAAAATTTTAATCTCATATAGAATGCTTTCCCTACATGGATGTCTCATTCTAATGAAAATTGTAACTTCCCAACATTTTGACAGAAAAATCTAGTTCTAATTGTGTTACCAGACAAACTTACGATAACATGTCTTTGTGGGTGAATCACCGATGTCAATTAGACCACATAAAGGTGTTTCCTCTTCACAGTTCAACAAACAGCAAAATCCAGTCACCAAAATCAATACTGTATTCCAAAACCAAGCTAAAAGCCTTTGCAGAAACAACAGACATTGAAATTGGAAAATGATAAACCAAAGCTAAATGCAATAACAAATACCAGTAGAGTGAACAATCTATCTCTCTACTCGTACTAAAAAGCAAATACCATCATCATTTTTATAAGACTAGAACCAAATTAATCATACTCATACCAAGAACCAGCATAAAAAAAAATCAAAATGATTACAATGAATAATAAATAATTATCAACATTTACAGCCCTTTCAGAGCATACCTGCACCACAAAATTGTTCAACAGATGAATGCCAATTCAGAAAGAAATCTTACATAAATTGCTCACAGAGAGGAGCAGAGTGCAGAAATCAATTATGGTTCCTCAACAACAGTGCAGAAACTCTCTTCAAAGAATCACAAGCCTTCAGCAGATCAGATTCTGAATGGGCAGCAGAAACAAATAATTTAATTCCTACAGGCAGACGGCATTTATCAAGCATTGATCTTTTTGAAGTGACTACAAATACAGAGTCCTCCTTAAAAGCCTGCAAATGTAAAACCAGTGGTAATAGGATCAATGACCAAGCAAACAGAGATTCAATATGAAACAATCTACTAACCCGATCAGCAATATCCTCAAGCAGCTGTAGGTCATTTTTCACTGAACCTATTGACTTTTCTAGTCTGAGAAAAACAATTGGTGATTCTGGATGACTAGCAATTGAGAGTCCATGAATATCTGATAAGCCTGCAGTTGCCCAATAAAAAAGGTCAAGGAGGATTCTGTCTTGCTAATCATGAATACCAGTAAATCTGCACTTGGATACCATTAGCATCATTCAATTGCTTGCTACCAAAAAGACAAGAATTGATCACTGTGAAGTCACTCTATATCAAGGACCAACTCTTATGAGTTAAAACACAAACAATGTGAATATTAAAATGCACACCCCATTTATAACCAGAAAGACAAGCATGATCACTGAATGCATTTTTATATCAGATACCAATTCTCAAAACCTAAAACTGTAACTATGAATTAGTACATCCATTTATAACCAAATTATAAATTAATATTAGGCAAGTTTTCCTAATGAAAAAAGTAGAACTATAACAAAAGTGACCTGCAATCCACAGGTAATCACCTAAACTTTAAAGAAAAGCAAAACTTAAAGCAAGAAAGCATACTAAATGCCATAAACATGTTAAGAATAAACCTTTATCCCTACAAAATCATCCCCTCCATATAGTCATTCTGTAAGGATGCAATCTATATCAGATACCATTTCTTCCTAAGCAAAAACAGTGTGAACATGAGAATATTTACCCACTCGTATGAATACACAGAGAATTATTGTTTATGACCCTGTCCTAAGTTAATGGAACTAACTCAAATCTTTCATTCTATTTGCATGAGCTGTGGAAAACAAGTACATGTAAGACAGAAATAGAAGAAGAGAGACGTCAATATTGAAATAAAATTTAATGTAGAGTGCTTATCAAACAAATATTTCAAGTCAAAACATTGGTAATTGTCATAACAGGTCAATTGTTGTCTAATCCAACTGTATTTGTAGAAAAAATTTGGCAAACATTTTTGTACCACATAACTTCTGCAACTCAAGGTAGAATGCAACATGACTTCAATATTGAAATAAAATTTAAGGTAGAGTGCTTATCAAACAAATATTTCAACTTAAAACATTGGTAATTGTCATAACAGGTCAATTGTTGTCTAATCTAACTGTGTTTGTAGAAACAATTCGGCAAAAATTTTAATAACATATAACTTCTGCAATTCTTTTAACGGTCAGATGCCAGCAGAAATGTTGTGCATCATTTATGATCCATAGCTTTTGTTACAGAAAGCTTGTGGTTCATTGCCCTATTTGATTCGAAATTATACATTTAGAGGCTTTTAAATATATGTAATGTAAATCAAACTACTCAACTCTGGTGTGAGTGGGATTAATAACATTAGATTTCTTGTACCACCCCAACAGGTTTTCCAAGTTGAACCAACCAACACCAACACATTAGAATCGCTTGTCCACAAAGATCATTCTACTTGCCTCAATATTCTCCTTGTGTAAGGGAAAATAAAGCCTTCTATTAATTGTGAAAAATAATAAGCACAAAGAAAATTTTCTTACAGAGGATCAAAAGGGAAACCAAAATAAACTAGGAACTCCAATACTACTCTAATAAGACTTAACATAACAATAAGACTAAAGTTATTATTTGATAATTTAATTCTAACATTCCCCTACAAACTCAAGATGGCATTGTAGAAGTAAGGTTGAAAGTTGCAGCAAAGCTTGAGAATCCATTGAGAAGAAAATCAAAAAGACCCTTCTTGAGGCTGTAAACTTGAGATCAAGCATAATTCAAGAGGCTTAGGAAAGCCTAAGAATAATTTTTAAAAAAAAACACACACACAATGCAAGAGGCTTAGGAAACCTAAGAGCTCGACAAGAGGAGCCCAAAAGAGCTAGAGAAACAAATCAAGTGGCCCACAGGAACATAAGAACAAAACCAACAAGCACAAAAGAGCATGGGAGGCTTCAAAAGCCTAAATTGAGAGATGTTAGAAGAGCCTAGAATGAAAGCTGACGTGGAAAGGTTTAAAGAAACCTGAGTTGAGAGGTTTGACTTAAAATAAGCACAAAACTACAGCAAGATGCACATGCAAAGACATTCGGCTGCATTTTTGTGATATTTGGTGGCCTGTAGTTTATGATACAAACAGTAGTTGAATTTTGTGTTCTTCTGCAAGCAAGATCAACTGAGCAAATCACAAATTCAAGAAGACAAAAAGGCTATTCTAAGGCAACCGTCAGAGCAGAAAAGCAAAAACACTAAACTACAGCTTCAGGTTAGGACTTAGGATGGCAACATGATTTTAGACTATAACTTAAGATGGGGGCAGCGAGCAAGAAGACTGAGAAATACTAAGCCAGGGCAGGAGCAGTGCGTGCATCCCACGCATGGTGCACATGCTAAATGAAGAATCAAAAGAAGAAACAAAAGATAGAATAAAGTCAACTAGGCTTTGATATCATGTTATAGAAAATAAAGTCTTGTATTAATTGTGAGTAAATAATAAATGCATTGAACATGTTCTTATATAGGATCAAAAGAGAAACCAAAATAAACAAGGAACGCCAGTACTACTCTGACAAGAAATCCTACTCTAATAAGACTACAGTGATTATTCCTTATTGTAATTCTAACACTTGTTAAAATCATTACAATTTCATAAACATAAACATACTGATGTATATAAAGATTTGTTAATATACGAGAAACTAAAACAGCAAATATTCAAACACTATTGTTTAAGTCATAGTCCAATAAAAAACAAGGACATATATGATGGAATAAAGGAAATGCAGTGAATAAAGCACATTTAAAAAAATAAATTTATAAAAGGGAAAAGGATCACACTTGATTTGTCTTCTGTATTTAGATACCAAAAATACACAAGTGTTGCAAGAATCTGAAGGATACAAACTTTTTGAGTTTATTTCTCAAAATCTTTCATTCTCATCAACATGACAAGAATTTCTATGGATGACAATTTTTAGCAATGACATGTTCTATATAGCTGAGTCAAACACAAAACAGGAAAAAGATATCTCAATAGAGCTAGGGAGGGAAATAGGAGACTTTTAACAAGTTTTCTCCCTAAAGAATTCATAGTACTGCCTCAGCCAAAAAAAACGGTTTTTTGGGTTTAATGCATGCACTACTAAACTTTGAATATTGATAAGGATAGAGTACAGAAGTGCTAAAACTAAACTGTGAGCCAACAAGTGATAGTCATTAATGTTTAAATAAATTCAATCCTAGCTAAGAGCTTAACAAGGCAATCACCATCTATGATGTTTTCATTAGCTGCAAAATTCCCAGCATTACAAAATGAAGATAGAAGTTCTCATCAATTGCAATCAAATGGCTACTGACTCCATTACTTTGCGGCCATAAAACCTTCATAATGTAAAACATCCAAGTAGTAAAAATAACTTAGAGACGGATTGGATGCACTATCATACATAAGCCAAAACAAAAGCTACTTAGCAAGAAAGTTTGTAAAGTTCAGCATCAATTAGTCCCTCATTTATCCCATGTATATGCACACAAATGAGAAATGCAAGTAAAATAGGACACAAAACAGAGAGAGCACTGGCTATATACATCTGCATGCATACAAACTCATTAAAATCATAAGACAAGTGAACCAAAGAGTACAAATTATTTCATTTCACTAACAAAAGTAGTTGTTCTACATTCAATTCAGAAAGAATAACCTACAACTCTAGATACTATAATGAAACAAACTATCATTTTAGAATCTGAAGTCATAGGACTTAAATGCCTCTAGTTAAGATAAGTAGGATTAAAAATGCTCAGATTTCAGTTACTAAATCTAATTGTGCTACGTATTATGATTTCACTTAGATAATAAAATGATTTCAAAACAAACCTTTCCATAATACAGCAATGTTTTTCTTCAGTTTTGTTATCAGATCAGGATTTTTTTCAAGAACATCAATTGCAGTAATTGCAGCACTCGCGAGATATGGGGGCAAAGAAGCAGAAAAAACATATCCAGAGCTGCTCAGTCGCTGCCAGAGATAAGCAGATTAATGGATTAGCATTTGCAAATTGACAAAGAAATTAGCATTTTCCAAAACTTTCCATGTTCATTATATAGTACAGATCCATTTGATACATTTGGTATTGTTCCATAAACACATTTTTGGAAATGCTGTTTTATTAAATGAAAAAGCTAATCAATTTTGCATTTGAGGATCCGCCTAGTAGATATAATAGTTTTTTGAGGAAAAAAAATAAAACAATGCAAATATGTCTAGTACCAGTATTTTGACAATTAGAGCAACAATGTGTGTTTTCTGAATCCCACTTTCCAAGAAAGCATAAAACAATTCAAAAGTAGGTTTTAGTTGACAGTATGTTTTCAAAAATGAATTATGTCTTGTCGAATTCATGTCCTCCAAATACAACACTCAAATTTCCAAAACCAATAATGAACTGCAACTGAAAACTAGATCATTTTCATAAAGTGCAGTTAACATACTTGGTGATCAACAACTCTTGCACTTCCAGTGCAGAATCCTCCCTCAGCGGCTAATGCATGACCCATAGCCGCCGTTATAAGATCTATCTTCTCAACCTACAAGACCATGCCGCCATAAGTCAGAGATTAAAACTCTATAAAAGCACACTAAGTCTTTAGAACATACCGGAACCCCACAGTACTCAGCAAGGCCTCTTCCAGAACGGCCAAGCACACCAAATGAGTTACTCTCATCCAGCAAAACACGGAACCGATATTTCTCTTTCAGTTTAATTATCTCATCCAGTGGAGCTATTTGACCAGAATTCTACAAATTTTGAAATTAAAACACTTAATCTTCTGCCAGTCCAGCATTTCAGATTAAATCAAACATGAAATAAACATAGTAGAAAAATGACACATAACAATATGACAGTATCACAGCAAACAAAGAACCAACACAATTCCAAACCATAAACACATTAAAGCTTGTAATAAAATATCAATTAACTTCTTAATTAATAATCATTTTTCTCAAGTGTTTATTATGCGAGTAACAAATTTGCCACATTTACGCTATATAAGGCATAGTTAACTTCTAAATACACATCCATGCACCAAAAATTAATGTTACTGAAAACAAGAAGGTACTAATTGAAATTAAAATGTCGAAAGATGGGCTTTCTAACACCATAGGGGATCGGAACATCAGAATGAATACAAACAAGTGACAATAAAGTGTAAGATCTATCACATCTAAGTATTAAAGCAACAATTGAACTTCAGCAAGTAATAAAATGAATCCATGACAACAAAATTAAAACCCAACAAACTTAATTGTATTTCAACTTAAATATCTAATAAAGTTCCACTTCATATTAATAATCTCAAATATGATGGCTAAAGTACAAATCATGAGTAACAAAAACAAAATAAAAAGTTGCTTCATGTTGGGCATGAAGAGAAAGCAAAATTGCATAGTTCTCTTGCTCAATGAAATTAAAAGCAAATCAACAACACAAAATCATCGCCTAGCACCTGAACTTCCTTAACAATGACAGGTCCAAATAAACTTCTTCCCGAAAGACCAACCCAACTATTTTTATTTACTGAGGCACTAAATGCGCCTCCTAATTGTGGACTCGGATCACAAAACAGATGTACACAGAAGATAGATGAACTTATGCAAGACAAAAAAATGGGGTTTAGCCAAAGAGAGAGATTTTATAAAAAAAATACCTGGTACACAGCTTCAATGACAATGTAACGCCGTAGTTTCTTAGCCCGCTTATTCTCTGCAGTGACTCTCTCAAGAGCATTTTGTAAAGAATCCATATCATTGTGCTTAAAATAGGCAACTGTACTTCTAGACAGATAAAGGCCATTTTGTATTCCCCAGTGCACTCCCTCATCGCTGAAAGATAAAAAAAAACAAGAACTTTTACATGAGAGGACAAATCCACATCAAAAATTGGGAACTAATTAAAAATCAAAAGCTCCAAGTCTGATACAATATATAGTTACCAGGAGATATATGCCATAAAAAACTAGAAAGATGAAGTGCAAAAAATAAAAAGTACCATCAAAGATTAGAAAGGGCAAAATGAATCATTTTGGCTTCGAATATTGCTGTTACATGCATAACATCCCAAATTGATAAACTTTAATTACTTTCATTTGATTTCATATTATCGATTGGCAACAGAGATTCTTTTCATTTAATATTGTCAAAGAAGGTAATTAAGCAATATCATGGAAGAGGGATATCAACTACTTTACATCATAAGTAGGCAGGTCCATCAGTAATTATCTATTAGTATGGGCAATGAAACATCATGTAACAAGAAAAAATCAATCTAAGTTGTATAATGTTTCTAATTCAACAAAAGGAGGCCTGAGCAGTGACATCATAAATAGAAAGGAAAAATAATTACATTTCCAATTACCCTCTATGGACATTCTGTTTACAAGAATAAATACAAATCATAATGCAAACTATAAAACTCAATTTTCTAAGAGGGAAAAAAATTAAGCACTTAAAAGTTTATCTTGTCTACCACACTATCCTTGCTACTCGCACGGAAAAGACATTGCTTACTAACTTCCTTCTATAACACAGCCACATAGCTAACTGAAAATTAAACATTCAAGATTGCAAGTACTTATTTACCCTGCAATAATTAATTTAAATCATAATGTAATTGCCTTTATTCAAAAAGAAACAAGACTTTTAAGTTTAACTCGTTTGCCCTACCATCCAAAAGAATCACAATCACGTAAAAAAAAATTACTAGCTCCCTTTTATAATAACAATGGCAATTAGAAAACTTGAAAATTAAACAATCAAGATCGCATATACTTACACAACAATGAGATCTCCTTTCTTACAAAAGCAGGGAATTGCACTGAACATAGTGGAGAGTCCATAAGAATAGAGGATTGAATCAGGAGTTCCCAGAAACTTAGCAATTCTGGCCTCACAATCAAGATGAACATCTGAACAAAATAGCTTCTTAAAACATGGATTACTGCCATGTACAAATTAACATAGAAAAAAAATAAAAACAAAAGTAACTTTAGTGTAGTCCATTTGAAAGCAGTTTTGAAGCTCATTCTCACCTATAGTTCCATAGAAGCTACGAGGACCGCAGGAACCAACACCATATTTCTTCAATGCAGAGGTACTTGACTCCTAAGGTAGAATATATTTTATGAGTGTTCTAGTCAATCAAATTCAATATCAGGTAAAACAAATTATTTAACAACAGGAATGGTTTCTCTTACAAGTAGTCTCTCATGCCCTATAAATCCAAGATAATTTACAGAAGTCAAATTCACAACTTCTTTTCCATTAACTATTGCACATGGCCCTGCAGCACTGCATAAAAAGCAACTCATGAGCCAGGACATCTTTGAAAATACTTTTATTACTATGAGGCAATATCCTAATGTTTAACTTGTATAAAAGTGTAGGTCACTTTCCTCTTCATGTGATCAAATAACAATTTTTGGTCTATAGGTAATCTTATAAAACAAATATTCCTCACAAAGGCGAAATTGTTTTTCAATAACACCCGAAAATAAAATTATTTAAGACAATTTAAGACAGATAATAATGGATTTGTAAAATACAGTATAGCGCATGATGGAGAAAGATGTGTAAATTACAGGAAAAATAATAAAATATGCAGTATTATAAAAGAAACTCAACTTATCTAGAGGAGCAAGAAAAAATATCTAACATAGATTTTATAACATGAAGGTGCTCATTTTTCCTTTAGTCTTAAAAGGAGGAAGAAAAAAAAACCACATACAAGAAGCATACTTTTGCAAAAGTCAAACAGAATTACAATATGACAAGAAAATTTTTTTAACCTTTCAAGCACTGGAGGTTCATATAGCATCTCTTCTGTTATTGATGGAATAAGGGATTCTGGAACCCACTCATCACATAGCTCATCTATTTCCTACAGTCATGATGCAAAACTTTAAACAATGTTCAGATGGACATAGTAATACTAACATCAGACTAAGTGGTACTACTACAGAAAAAATGAGAAAGCAAATTAAACCAAAAAGGCTAAGTAAAAGTTAAAATCCACAAGCACATTCATACTGCTTCTGCAAAAACTTATCCTTGGTAAATATGGCTCAAATGATAATTAATAATGTAATAGGCAACTGGAGGTACATGCATTTAGGTGAACCTCTTGTGAAAAAACTCCAGAATAAGTTTAACATTAACACATACATTTGATGAAGAACTTCATGATAATGTCATGATTCTGTGTAAAGTACAACATTGGACAAACATTTTATGTATTCAAAAACTCTTGCACTTAACTCATATTCCAGGCAAGAAATTTTTCAGAAACCACATATTCACACAACATTTCAGGAATTTCTGACCAAATTTTTTGATACACATTTTCAGATTGTGTTACAAATCCACTGGCATTTTGTGCGTTCAGCAGCAAATAAAAGAATCTCATTAAAGCAACTTAAACAGGCCTGGATCAAAATAGTCAACATACTCCATACAAACAGCAACTTAAACCAGTTTTGGCAGCTAGATGTACTGCTGTGCATACAATGTCAAGAGCAATAATCAAAAGCACATAGAAAAATGATAAATTTACCACAATTGCAACATACCTGTTTGACCAATCCCAAAGCTAAAAAAAATAGTTAAGAATGGAGAATAGATAGACTTACAAGTGACTTATGGCAATAATTGCTTGTTTTAGAAACTTGCAAATTTTTTGAACGAAAATTGGTATAAACAAAGTATGAAACTTGCAATCATAGCATGTGATTATAACCCTGGAGACGACCTTAATTGAAAAGAGAAACCTAAATGCTTTATTTCTACCGGAATTGTCAACGAAACGAAGATTTCAAAACAAAATGTTAACCAAACCTTCTTTGTCAGTGGCCGCTTAGGAGGCTTGTAACTCTTTTGGGAAAGTAGGAAAAAGATGACCACCACGAGAAGAACTTCCACAAATAAATGACCTGCATTGGAAGTTTGGAAAGAACTTTGAGTTTAATAAACAACGTTCACCATAAAATTGGCAAGAATATCACCAGATATATTAGAGTTTAGAGTCTACCCCCTATATGCACCCCAAAAACAACCGCTCGGGCAGAAGGAACATCTAAAGCCAATGTCACCCGATTTAGTGACGTATTAAGCAAGTTCAAAACGAAAGATGTCATTCTTATCACAATTTAGCAAACGAAGGATGACCCAACTATCGTGCAATGAAAATTCAGCTCAGACACCGGTACCTGCATGCATCTCGGTACTTAATATCCATGTTTAGATGTCAAAATCACAGTCAAACTAAAAGTAACATATCTAAGACAAAGTCCCAACAAAATGTCCACAGGCTGGGCATCTACATGAATCCATAGACAAAATGGATTAAAAAAAAAGGAATATGACTATGAATTAACTGAATTACTTGCAAAGAAATTAAGAAATTAAGCAGCTACTTCTCTCTAAACACCTCAAATAAAAGAAATGAAGAAAAAAAAATCTGAGCAAATTGAAGATTAACTATTAAATCGAGCGAAGAATCCAAAATTGAACGCACACAATTTGATTAGAGGGAGAGACGAAATAGCCTGATAATGGTGAGGCAGAGAAGCTAGATCATCAATCAATGACACAGAGAAGAATCGGATTGAAGTTTCAGCCGAAGATGTATTGCATTAAGTGTTTGACCACTCAAAGTCGTCGTCGGAAATTGAGAGATCAAGATAGACGGCGCTGACAATTTTACCTGTGAACGCCCAGGGCACTGCACCTTGTCCCTCAGATTCATTTTCTTTTTTAAAAAATTAAAATAAAATAAAAATCTTCTCAACCTTCATAATTACGTATCACATTTTTTTAGTGGACCATTGACTTGAGAAAATTCTGTCGTAGCGTTTTTAACCGTTGGATTAACGTTTAAAATCGTCTCGATCCTTCCTTTTTTATTTTTAATAAAATTAATTGTGTGCTTCAAATTTGTTTAGACTCTTATTAGTTTTCCATTTGACCGTTTGGTCAAAATAACATATTTTATCAGTTTCCAAATTTTCTTATTTTCCATTATACCCCCACATCGGGTGGTCATTTTTGTAGTCAGAAAGAATAGTTTGGTCAATTGATGAAGTCAGGCTGTTTATTTGTTTTTTATTTTCTTTCTCACCTTCCCTCGAGGAAAGCAGAAAAAGAAAGAAAAAGCCTGGAGTTGTGTTTCTCCTTCCACAAGTCAACAACAGCAACGACAAAAGAGTTTATGGATAAACTGAGATGCGGTGCTTCTTCATCTGTGTTTGGAGCCGCTTTTATACAACAATACAAACCGTCTGACTCTTCTGAGTTTCGTTTGATTTCTTACCGGCCCTTGGATCGACTCACGCCTAGGTTATTGTTTCTGCGCTTTAATCTTCCGGAATAACCTAGAAGAATCGTGCACCTTAATTGCTACCGCTGTCTATCTCTCGGAAATAGAGGTATTTCCCTATTGCTTTAGTTTCTTTTTTATGTTAATAATTCTTTTAGTAAGAAATATGCCAGGTTTTTGTGGTTTGTTTCTCATGAAATTGTGGGTATTTACTCATGTTTTTATTTTGTTAATTGCTAGATGAAGGCCTGAGTTTGGAATATTTGCTTTTTCATCCGTAATCGGAACTGTTCTTCTACGACAGTACGAGCCATCTAATTCTTCTGAGTTTCTTTTGATTTCTTCCCGGCCCTTTGGATTGACTCACTCCTAGGTTATCGTTCTGCACTTTAATCTTCCTGAATAACCTTTATTTTCTGAGATATAGACAACGGTAGCAATTAAGATGCGCCATTCTTCTCCCTATTGCTTTAATTTCCTTTTTATGTTAATAATTATTTTAGTATGAAATATGCGAGGTTTATGTGATTGTTTCGCATGGAATTTTGGGTGCTTGTTAATGTTTTTATTTGTTAATTGCTACCTCAAAGTCCTGAGCTTGGAACACTTGCTAGTTGCTATTTGAAATTATACCTAAAATAGGCATTGTTTTGCATTACATAAAATAATCTTGTCTTCCCTAATCAAATGTGATCAAATAAAGTGGTTCTTTGTGAAACTAGCCAAACTACCAAAGAGTCCTTAATAGCATGATCATAGGTGTTCAATCAGGCAGTGAAGCTACCAACAATCATAATTAGAATGAAATAAATTAAGGATCAAACTTTATGATTCAACAGCCTGTTTAGATTATTATAGTGTTATTGTATGTTATCTATCAACACATTTGAGGCTTAGCTTGTTATTGAGGTCACTGCTGCTGTAGGATGGATGCGCAAAAACCAAGTGGGTCCTACTGATGGTGTTACTTTTTGCTTTTAAAATTTAGTGGAAACACCACAATCCCAAACAAAGTCTTAAGTAATTTTCATTTCAAATTTTAAAAACAATGAACTATTTGTCACTTATTTGTTTCAAAATTTGTTGCATGTTAGGTCCCTTTCTAAGTTGTATCTTTGAGTTTTGGTGTCCTGAATACACAACTGCTATTTGTACTCACTCTCAATTCTAAGCGGTGGGGCCTGTTGTCCAACCAACGATTTCCTCAAGTTCGGTGAATGTTACGAGATCAATATTGCTTGTAGCTTTTCATAGACAAAAATGTCTTCAACTAGAGTGAAATCGCCTGGATGGGCTGCTTTTAATCACAAGCATCGGCAAAAACAAGGTCTTGAACCTCAAATTGACAAGGACCCTTATCCACCCATTCCAGGCACTCTTATCTCGCTGTGCAATTGTGAAAACATGACAAGAAATAATGATCTTCAAATGAGGCCTTTCTCATCGGTGATTCTTCCTTCTGTGGATTTTCCAACTTTAACAGAGAATAAAGATGTGCAGAAACACATTAGAAATTGTGATTTTGTTCCCAGAGGGAAACATGGGAATAATGTTATTGAGGAAAACAATCATGATTTGTCCCTTAAGAAGCTGAAAGCTCTCCACTCCTGGGCTGATGACAGCTTGATTAAGGATATCATGGCAACTGTTGATAATAACATTGAGAAGGCTTTAAATCTATTGAGCAGAATGGTTTACAGCAGCAGCAGTAGCAGTACTCAAGAGAATGAAGAAACAAAAATTGCTGAACCCAGTTCTGCAGTTGATGATTCTCAATGTCACATAAAGACTGGTGAATGTTTTTTCTTAAAAGATATTACTAGTGAGGATAGTGTTGAAGACAACCACTTGAATCTGACAGATGTAGATGCATGTGATGGGAAAAGTCTTTCTGATAACGCTGCTGACCTCAAATTGATTCTGGAGCGCTTGTCATCTCTGCCTGTTGAGCCTGAATGGGAAGAGGATGATATTTACTTGGTCCATCGAAAAGATGCATTAAAGATGATGAGGTATGTATGTTAATGTAGGATTGCTAAATTATAGATATGTATGATGAATTTGGCTGTATGTGCATGATCTGGCATATGTCAAAATATATAGCAGAGCTGTGTTCTTTATTTAAATTTTTTTGTCACTGCTTCAAATGTTTATATTCTCCTATAGAAATTACGAATGCGATGCTTCCGAATGGCAACCAAAGACTCAATAGAAATCTCTAAAAATCTTTTGCTTGTTGGAATTTTAAAATCAGCTTCTTGTGATAAAAATGAAAATGTTGCGTCATGATAAAAACATGACAGAGAGAATATGAGGACAGTTCCATATGTGATACAATGTGTGCAGTTGTGCTATTTAATATGGAGTTGCCTGAGGCGTGAAGCACATTTATGCTTCTATTTGCGTTGTTCTTAATCCCTTAATTTAAGAACACATTGTTCTATACACTTGTGTCATTCTATTTTTTTGTTAATGGATACGGTGCATGATAGTATTATGTGTTTCAGTTACTACATGACTGATACTGACGATCTCCATTCCTTACACTGAGTAGATCAGCATCACATCATTCAAAGGCTGCAAATAATGCCTTTTTAAGAGGTGATCATTTCTCTGCCCAGCAGCATTCACTGAAGGCTCAAAAAGAATGGTTAGTTGCTGAAAGGCTTAATTCTAAGGCAGCCAAGGAAATTTTAAGTAGCCGGAACAGTGAAAATGACATGTGGAAATTGGACTTACATGGTCTTCATGCGAAAGAAGCTGTTGAAGCCTTGCAAGAACACCTGCAAAAAATTGAGTTGCATCCACCTATGAATCGTTTTGCATCTCCAAACAGATTTAAGGCTAAGAACGGCATAGCATATAACTCATCACTTGAGCCTTTTAGTTGTGTGGACACAGAGGGCAAGGACAAGCAACATGCTTCATTTAGGCAGATACAAAAATCATTACAAGTTATAACAGGTAGGGTACATTCAATGAATGATGAATACCTGTGGACATATTAGATTTACATACTCCTCTGCTATCCTCTCTCAGTTGCATTTGGCTTTGTAGTACTTTTTTTTTCGTTTGTAGAATTCAAAATTATTTATTGTGGTGGAAACCAGTACAAAATTATTGCTTACCACGAGAACATTCTAGAACATCTAAGTTTTACAACAGCAAGTTTTACCAAATCGATGGCTCCTTCCACTTTTTAAGTATTTAAAGGTTTCATGTTGATGGTGGATTATGATGGATTTTGGCAGTCAAATACAATGTGATGTATGTGGTGGTTTTGCTGCAGTAATTTTCACTTAAGATGTTAGGAACCCACTTTTGAATTATATGGTCATCTATTCTATAATGGAGGTTCCAAACTGAACTTATTGTTGTAGTCAAACTTGATGGTGATAGCAATTTAGGATGAAAGAGAGAGAAATGAGGGTGTTTAAAAGGAATCAATTCATTTGCTTTCTCAAGTTCTTTGTAGAAAATATAAACTTTGACAATCTATGCAAGTAATCCAAATTATTGAAATTTAAGATAGTCAAATTTGCCTACATGTGAATTCAACTTATATGCATAGTGATGTTATCTTTATAACCAGAGGAGAAAAAAAAACCTAGCTATGGTGATATGGTCCTTGAACTTTGCTATCATGCCTACAATTGTCTCAGGTTCCTGGTACAGTGAACTTTGTTTCCTTCAGGACCAGGAAATAGGTAACACAATGAAGCTTAATAGAAGCTGAGAGGTATAGAAAAGGCATCAAGATGGGATGACAGAGGCTGCTAAATCAATCTCTGACCAGGCTTGTTCTCATGAATCTATGAAAGCCATTCTTGATAGGGGGCAGTATTTTCTTACATCTTTATGAGTAGATCACATCAAATATGATCTAACTAATGAGGTAGTGTTGACCTAAACTATCCGGCTGTTATTTATATCTCCCATGGATTGAATACTTGATAGACCAGGCTACTGTCTGTTGAATTTGACTGAGTGAGTAACGACAACTGTTTTAACAATCATTCAATGTTAAGAGTTACTTTTCAAATTGATTATGCCTTCTAAATCAATATCAGATATGTAACCATCAGATGGATGTTTCTTGGATGAGTTTGAACCAACGCCATAGTTGAAAGCACAAGAATCCATATCTTCTTGCCAGGAAATTTTTGTTGTCTACAAATAGGAGCTGCCAAATATACATATTTGACTCCATATGCATCTCTTGTCTGGAGTTGCTATTACTTTGTGGCAGTTACAAATTTTTTGTATTTAGGAAGAGGGTTACTATCTGTAGTTAAACAATTTTTCCTTCTTCATCTTTCCAATTAAAGTGTTTAGTAGTTATCTTCATGAAGGTTGGGTACGGTTGTTTGTTGAGTTTCCAATTTCCATTTGATCATTGTGAATGACATAGGCCTCTTAATTGAGCTGTCCACAGCCTAAAGTGGATGAAGATTCAAGTCTCCACTAGGCAATGTTCCAGACTTTTAAGGGAGCAAGTTTAGGTTTCCATTAAGTTACCAAAGGAGTGATGGGGGTAAGCCTAATTGGATCATGGTTATCCATAGATTTCTTTTACTTGACAAGTCACTATTAATTGCAACATCTGACTTACACCAGGCAAGTAGGATTGCTTTATTTCCGCTGCAAGGGAAAGGGTTAGCAAAACACAAGCACTTATGCGCTTTATTTTATCTGTAGGTGTAGGCAATCATAGCCGGGGAAAGGCTGCACTCCCAACAGCGGTTAAAAGTTTCCTCAGTGAAAACGGGTAATTCAATCGTTTTACCCCTTCTTCTACCCCCGCCGCTGCATGCACCCAATTGTACTGATTGATTAGATCTTATTGCAGATATCGTATTGAGGAGGCAAGACCTGGAGTGATCAGAGTTAGACCCAAAATCCGTCACAGGTGAATATTCAGCAAAATGAAATTTGGCATTTGCAGGTTATGACTTTGTATCATAAATTATCATGTACTTCATTTCATTCTTTTAATGAAAAGGAACTCTTCCAAGCTGGAACTCCAGGTTTTACCATTTCCCCCTGTTTCGAGAATGACCATGTGTGTACGTGTATAAGCGGGAACGATCCTATTTGTTATCATAAACAGTTATTGTAACATTGACGATAAATTACCATGGACTGCTTTCAGAATGAACTGCGGTAAAAATCATCCAACCACGCCTGATGGGGAAACACAACATTCTTTAATTTTTATCCAGCTGTTAAACAATTGTTATCCAGCTGGGAGAATATCGGCGGCATCATCTTATAACCTACTTTAATCAAAAAAATACAAATTAACATATAAAATATCATAAAAATAAAATAATATTTTAGACTCGTAACGACCAATTTATCTACAAAATACATCATAAGACACGATGAATTAATAACAGAATTCTCAAATCCAAAATAAAATTAAAATTAAAATATTTATAAATATTCATTTTAAAAGTGGTGAAGGAACTGGATCGGGTCAGGTGAATTCAACCCAGAAAAATGAAACCCATGAGCGTTTACAATTAAATAAAATTAATTCTTATAAATTATTAAAGCCCAACATAGTCTATAACTTTAAACTCACACAAGACTAATCAAATTTATGATTGAGTTCAGACTTACGGCCTTATCTATTTAATAGTTTAAAATTATTTATTTAATATAAATATAAATAAATTTACAGGCCTGAGCTCGAGTATAACTAGTGGTGAATTCTAGTCTTCCACCTTAAACCCCAAGTGAGCCGAGCCTAATAGCCTAGTTCTTTGGTCACTTCTATGGATTACAAATACTGTAGAGATTTAACCTTAACCTAAATCCATACCAAATTTACAACAAAATTTTATTTTCTTTTTAAACCAAATCCCAAACTCAACAAAAAAATCTACCAGTAAAATTATTATCCCTAATCAAAATTGAATCAAGACAACATGGGGTGACCAAATTGGATAAACTAACTTGGATATTCAACCTTAAAATAACTTAAATATTTGTTCATTAATATTTATTACTTCTATCACACATTAAAAATAGTTTGCAAGCATCATATTTCAATACCAAACAAAACTTAAAACGCTTTACCTGACACTTTATAATAGATCATAAACATGACAAATGGAATACAAGATTCATCATTGAAAGATTGTAACACAAACACTTCAAATCCCCCTTCACAGTTTCCTCTATAGAATTTGAACATAATAGCAATGTGAAAATTATATTTCCTTCCAACTGTTTCACTGCCTAAAAAACTTATTTTACCCGACCAATTTGCAAATCAAGCCAGTTCCATAAGGTAAGAAACTACTTTCTGCAACAACAGAAAGTCTACTAATTTCAGAAACTGCAATTGTCTTTCTATCCACTCCAATCTGAGTGCATGATGTCTGAAAAGAACTCGGAAAAATATAAGAAAATCTTCTCAGCCTGCTAAGCTATGCAGACCTTTTACTGTCAACTGCCTCCTTGAGTTTTCTTCCCAGTGCAAATGCCAATGGAGGTGGAACAGCATTCCCAATTTGCCGGTGTTTGTTTTGAATGGAACCTGAAAACTGGTAGCTGTCCGGGAAACCCTGTATTAACACATGAAAAATGAGTGATGCCCAGCCACATCAAATTAAGACTCTTCTTGATTACGATATAGGATTGTTATCTACAATTTTGAATCACTACACAAATATGGTGTAACTCATTTTGTTTGTAGTTAACCTGCCTTTTGTGCATCCATTTGCTTTTCATTTCATTCTAGCTCTGAAGATATGAAGTTTCAAACAGTGACCAAGTTTTCACAAATCATAATAGATTTTAATAGTAAGAAAAAAAAAGGCCAATTGCTTCATTTTGATTTTATTGAAGAAAAATATAAAACTTAATTATAATAATAAAAATAGGATTGGTACACAAACCATGAAAGCTGATAACTTACTTGCGATCGAGCACATTCACGGACAGTAAGAATCCTGTCCTGCCCAGGGTGAAAGCACAAACCCACCTTACCCATTGGTTGAGGATCTGTTATGGAAGTTGGGAAGTTCCCTTCCCAATCCAGCCTTCCAAATAGCCCCTTCCATTGATTATGTCGCTTGGCTGTATTTGGCAGGCACCAAGGTATCAAATCTACCATTTGTCCAGTAGACAATTTTACCTGCATTTCATGAGAATTATAAATAACCATTGCTACAATCAGTAGCTTGATTTACATCTTCAAGAACCCAACTCTGATTGATACCTTTTCATCTGGAAGGTCATGCCAATCAGCACCTGGCTGCTTTGGAATCTTCTGACATCGAATGAGATTCAGCTCATTCATTTCTTTTGATATATGATCAGTCAAGACAACCATGTTTCCTCGAATTTGCTTTTGAAACCATGAGACAGGGTCATGTTGGTACTATCAAAGAAAAAAGTCAATAAGGACATGCATGTTGTATAATGCAAGATTAATTAGCATGCACAAATGACACCCCAAAATATGTCTTTGAATTCCACTTACCTCCAAATTTGTCTTAGAGGCCCCATTCACTACTGCTGGCAAATCCCCAATTGTATCTCTCACTGTTATTGCACGGAAAGGGGCTCCACTTGCAGTACTCCTAACAGCAGCATACTGTGAATTTTCAGATAACGAGATTCTCAACTCCGGTGCAGCAAACACATGCATTGGTTCTGGCCATTCTGGAAGAATATCATCTGGGGAGGCCGCCCATATGAATGCTCGTTTTCGTGACTGAGAAACTCCATAAGCTCCAGCTTCCAAGATACCAAATCTCACCTAAACACAAACATAGCTAGTTATCTACATGCAAAATATATATAAATACAAATGAAAGTTTTCCGATCCACATTTTTCTTCAGCAGTGCAGAAACATCTACCTGATAACCCATTTCAAGTAATGAAGCTAGTGTTAGACGGAATGTTTGTCCTTTATTGAATGAGACAAAGTTCCTAACATTCTCTAAGAGAAAATATCTTGGCCGAAAGTAATCAGCAAAGGACAAGAATGCTAAGATCATTTCACATTGAACTTTACTCCAAGTGCTTTGGTTAAACCGATTCATTCCAGAAAAGCCCTGTTAAAAAACAAAAAGAAAAGGTTATTTTCCCTCTGAATAGTCAATGTATTATTTAAGATGCTGGATAGCACAGTTGAGCAAATGCTTGGTACCTGGCATGGAGGACCACCATTAATGAAATCCACTTGTCCTGGTAGTGGCAAATTGTTAATCACCTTCTCACCGAGTGATGCAACACTTTTAGCAGCCTCAGAAGTTGATATACAGTCATCTGCATCCCCACACTTCTCCATCACAGCCCTGCAATACAGGCCATTGACAAATCAGTTATCTCAATATTAACAAAAGGGCAAGGAGGAATTTTGTTCATCTCAATGAAACCACTAACCTAAGAATCACATTGCAATTATCTATAAACATTGATGACTCTGTATGATTGAGTTTGAATGCTTCTCCAGCAGGTTCTTCCAATTCAATCGCCCATTTGGTTACTGATACACCTGCAGTTTCAGAAGGCAATAGCAAGACACCAGTCATCAACTGCTTAAAAATAAAACAAGTGATAAAAGTAGGTAAATGAATAAACAGAACAGAGCAGAAGGAATGTACCAGATTGTTGCAATCCCTCTGACAGGCCACCACAGCCTGCAAAAATATCTAATGTGGCCAAACAATTTTTCTGAGGAGATGCCCCTCCTTGTTTCTCAACTTCTAATTCGTCTTCTCCCTCTTTGCACTTTCCCTTCTTCCTTCTGGATGCAACTTCACTGTCCAGATTCCCACTTGAGTACCTCAGTTTGATATGGGCTGGTAACTGTACACAAATAAAATAATAATTAAAAAAAGTTATGGTTCAATACAGCAATGCAACTGGAAATCAGAAATCATTTCCATAGGTTTGCTTTAAAGAATAACAAAAAGGAGCACCAGCAAGCCAATCACATAGGTGGCAAGGACAACCAAACGAGGGAAACAACAGATAAATTACCTGTTTGAGGGACCCTTTAGTAGGATCATACAGATGTTCACAAAAGAAAATGTGCTGAAAGATTGATGGAGCACTGGAAGCAGGAATGTCATTTTTCTTTCTGACTTCACATTTCCCTTCTAATGCCTCAACAGAAAGTACATGTGTTTCTTCACTGTAATAGACCTGAAAAAAGCCAACAAGGCTCATGAGATATCTGGGAAGGGCTTTTTGCAAAATATCATAATAATATAGTCAAAGAATGAGCACAAATACATGGACTTTTTTATGTGTTCTATTCAAATATCTCTTACCTCTCGGATATCAGAAGAATATGCCTTCTCTGCAGAAATATCCTCTGGTCTGAAAAATCTTCTAACTTTAACCTGGGTAGATTTCATTTCTGTTTGTTTGGGTTCTCTGGGAATAATGATCTCCAGCACCTGGCAAACAACATAAGGCTTCAGCCCCACATTCCTACCACCCTTGAAAGTTTCACCCTCCATCTTATCCACTGCAAACTGATGGGGGCTTACATAGACATAATCATGAACAGAGTACTCGGTTGTCCTGTATACAAAACTAGTCTTGGAAATCACTTTAAACATTTCCTTCATCCTTTCAGCTTCCTTGCTGCTACAAGCATGACAAGAACCCAAACCAAGGCCCATGCTATCAATAGGAAGGGACAAGAAAGCTCCCCTCTCAGGCCAATACAAACTTTTACAGTAATATTCTGTTGGCAGTCCTTTCTTCTTCCTCTCCTCTGCTCTTGCTCTATCAATTTTATCAGCATTGACTCTATCTTTCCGATGCTGATACCCCCAAGGCACTGATTGAATATCAACAATAACTGTCTGCTTAATATCCTGCAATTCATAATCCATACACTGATTTGTTAAAAATAATTCTCTTTCATTAGCTGTGTTTCCAAGAACAGTATCAGAACCTCTTTGCATCATTCTTCCATGAAACATCTTTCTTCCATCTGAAGTTTCAAACAAGTATTCAACAAAATAGATGTCAGGAAGCCTATCTGTTTCAACGACTTCCACCAAAACTGCACCCCTTACAGCAACCACTTCCCCATGAACCATGGCCCTTTTATAAAGAGGGTCGCCACTACCGGTTTGTTTCACAGGCTCCCCATCCCATCTTATATCCTTCTTCGTAAAGTGTGATTTAATTTGCAATGAAACTGAGTAAGATTCTTGTCTTTCCTCTGAAGTTAGTTTCTCCTCCTCAGCATCGTCTTCTTCCTTCTCATCTTGCTCCTCAACATCTTCCTCATTCACTTCACAAGTAGTTTCCTCTTTCACATCTTCAGGTAAGTAATTTGAATAGTATTCACCCCAAATTCTATTGATAAGCCTTGTTGTTGTTGCCTGCATAACCTTCCTTTTGGATGCAGGTTCCATAGATGCTCTAGGATTTGATTTTGTTTCACTCTTGTGTACAACTTTCTTTCTCTTCACTAACCACTTGGTGTGGTGTCTCTCCTCCATTTTTTTTGCAAGACCAATCACAAATGCACACTTTTGGATCTTTTCATCTGGAAATTCTGCAAAAAGCTGCAGAATTATCTGTCCATGCACAACAACATATCTCTCAACAGCTGCTGGGTCAGAAGAAATGTAAGACTGATGATCCTTTTTGAACTCTGATAACCTCTTAATAACATCTGCAAAAGAAAGCCGTGACACTCGACTTTGCTCCTTCAGCAGCGTAATGATGCTTATTGCAACTCTCGCTGTTTTGAGAACCGGTTCATACCACGGAGCATATTGTTTTGACGGCTTGCCAAGTCTATACCTGAAATACGGAGAGAACATGCACTTCTCATCATTCAATATTTGATAATTAAATCATGAGCACCCCCATTATCAAGCATATTCACAAATAATAGGAAAGATTTTTCCAAGATCTATTCTTTACATGTATTGACTGACATCTACTCATGGTTTATTTCTGAACAAATTTACCATATCTCTGAATTATTTTTTGATTTATGAATTTCTGATCACAAAAATTCTCCCAGCAAAGATACATGGGAGAAATTAACCAAAGACCACTTCTAGAGACACATACATCAAGAATTATGAGCATCATAATAACGAACACGGGGAAAAACATGCCTTTTTTGAACCCTAATTTTAGAAAATATGCACATTACCAGGCCATGTCTGTCCGAATAGATATGAAAATCATTGATGCCCCAAATTCAATCATCCACTCCTTTATGGCACTCAAACAAATTGAAATCCCATTACCATCCTGTGCCCCTGAACTCCCTGAAGACTGATTAGGATCAGTATCTAGACAGAATCCACTTCCATCATCAGCAGACATATTTCCTGACCCAAAGATGGTGACATCCATATCTGCACATGGTTTCATTGGAAGAAGTTCCAAGGAAATCAACCTTGAATCTGAATTATAAAGCGACCAGTTATAGAGCATGCTTCGAGGGAGCTCATCAGTGCTCCAAACTTCAATATCGTTCTCAAAAACTACAATCTCATCAGCTTCTGGCTTAAAGTTCTTGTAATATGCTGGGAGAGGATAATCATTTGCAATCTCATCTTCATTTATTTTGATGTAGAATTTGTTTGCAGTAGCAGCTGAGCCCAGTCTTTTTTTCTGCCTTTTAGATTGCCAAAACTCTTCTTCTTGCAAAAGCCTTGCCAATTTTGCATCCTCATCTTCCTCTGTTAATGTGCCAGACTGATCCATTTTCCTGTCTTTATCTCCAGATTTTGGACCAAGTATCAAATTTCCACCTAAAGAAGTAGCTTTTGCTAAGATAAAGTTTTCGGACATGCTACTCTCATCTCTTAATGCAACAAGCACTGGCAACTCTCTGAATTTCTGATCACTATTTTGTGATGTCTCGTCCAAACCTATTAGCTGGTTATAGATAAATTCACCCTGAGAAATGACAAAATCCTTGATGGATGCACCACCACTAAAGCACTTGCTTCCACACATTGATCGAACCACTCCAGCTAGCAATTCGTTAAGACTACAGTCAGAGTTGCCACCAGAAGCTTTTGACAGTTTTTTGTAAACCTCTACACAAGCCCTAGCTTTTTCAAAGAAAAGTTCATAATATTTTTTGTAAGCACCAGCTGGTTTACGGCAATCATAATCAGCTATATCAGTAGAAAGCCATATCACAGGAAAGCCATCTTCATAACCTGAGATGTTCCATGATTCTATCCGCCCAAATCCTTCGCATCGAACTCCCTTTTCTTTATCTCGGTCAGAACTTTCTTCGAGAGGCAATATAAGACCAGAGATAAACAAGTCATTGACTTCCAAATATTCAAGGGGTTTTGGCACACCATCTTCATTGTGCAAGATAAAATCATATAGCCTTCTGGTTGGGCGACCATCATCTTGCCCAGCAGTTTGGTCTATGGCTACAAGCTCTTCATCTGCCCACCGATCTTTCTTTGATTCAACTAGAAAAGACTTCTCAGATATACGAACAGACTTCTCCTTGAAATCTGTACAAGCAGCAGCTCGCTTTGGTCTTTTCCGAGAGCCATCAGGCTCTTCACTGCCCCGAGACAAATTTCGCTTATTTTCTTTCTGGGCAGATGTTGAGTCCTTCTTAGTTCTACGAACAGCAGATTTTCTTGTGTGTTTCTTGTTCTTTGTTTCTATCATAAAACAAAAATGCAATGCAACAAGCAAACAATAAGCTTTTTAGTTCAAGAAGAAGATCAAGACAGAGCAAATAGGTGCAGGAAGTACTACCAAACACACAGAAACTACAGGAGAGGAGTTTTAATAAAGCATAGGATGCAGAATAGAATTTCAGCCATGAGCAACAAAAAATGTAGCTAATTTCAGAAAGAGCATTGAAGTTGCTACACCAACCAACACAGCAACGCGACAATTCTCCTGGTTAACATGCCAAGATGTGAAGAATGATGCTAAATACCCAAAGGGCCAGACAAAATAAATTGTCTTCCAAGAACAGTACTTGGATGAAATAGCGCAAGTACGAAATCACCAATGGAAACTGAAGTTAATAAGGTAAGAGTGACAAATAAGAACACAGGAATATTTAGCAAGATTGTAACAAAATAACTAGCAAAAAACATAACAAGAACTGAAATCTTGGAATAGGAAACACAAGGGCATTATGAGATATTTACCAATCTACCACATACAAGCAATTGGGTGGTAAAGAATCCAAAAACATACCATTGTGAATATTCTAATACTCCCGAAATCAGTATAAGGGTTTATACATTTTGGTATGATCGAGCAATACAACCAGCTGCGGTCAGATCATCAAATTACGCACAACTTATCATTTCACAAAAAAATTAAAATACCTGAAGAATCAGCGGACGAGCGATCATCGGGTATTGTTGAATCCAACAAAGCCGCCGATCCCATTTGTAGTTTTTAGGTCTCTTCAACTAATAGAGAGAGTAACGCTCACAAATTGAACGACGGCGTCCAAAAACTTTCGAAATGTATTCTTGCAATATTGGGATATTTTCTTTTCTTTTTTGGTTACTTCATAAATATAAAGAGACAAAAAGGAAATAAGAAAACAGAATCAGCTGCCATTTTTTTCGTTTTGGCGTCGAAGTTGCCGCCATTTTGCTTCTGCTCTAAATCTTTCAAAAAAAATTAAAAATTACTTATCCACATACCATTAATTCTACAGACAAACTTTTTACCATTCTATGTTATCAAAGAATGTCATCCTAATTAGTGTTGTTTAATTCTTTTTTTCTAGTATTTTATTATTATTAATTAATTTTTACAACTCTGTTTTTCGTTAAAATTAAATTTATGTAATAATTATTAATTAAAAATTACACTATTTTAATTTAAAATATACGTTTAAATATTTTTTAAAAATGAACATACAAATTTAAATAAAAAACTATCATTTGCAATTGAATTGAAGTATGTAATAACAAATAAATATAATTTTTATCTAAATCAAATATTATTTTCGTGAAAAAAAAATTAATAGTAGTGTTTTATTGTTTGTCAAAATAAACAATAAGAAAGAATGAAATTAATACTTGCATGGCCGAATGGCAAATTTCGAATGCACGTTTGTTTAGGGAGTTAAGTTAAATTACTGCTCTTCTTTGCATAATGTGGGTCGCCTTCCTTCCATTAAAACAGAATAAACTGGTTGTAGTTAAAGTGTTATTTATGACAACACCCGTTAATTCAAGATACGAAAACAAGACAAAATTAGTAGGTTTATATTATCCTAAAGGTAACACCATCATTGAATGGGTGATATAAATGAGAAACGATAATGATTGCGTTGGATTTCAATTTAAAATTTTTTATACATTAATTTATTTATAATATAATTAATTACTCTTAATAATTATGTCATTTAATAAATGTATCTTATATCTATCGCATTTAAAAAGATATAATCGATTAACATTAGATTGTATAGTACTGTAAATACTTTTTAAAAATATCTATAAATGTTACAAAAAAAAATACTTGTGTGGTGAAGCAAGTAACACAATTGTAACACGCTCAACTAGTTTAACAATGTATTAAGCTAATGTTTTCAATTATTAACACTAAAACAAAATTAAATCAATTAAATTTGAGTTAATTTTACATATACTATATCGTTATTTGATATAATGCAAATATTATACACCAATTCAACTTGTTACTTTATTAGTAATAGTCTTTGGCAAGATGTCCTTACTTAAAATAAATAAAATTGCATTGATGGCATAAATTAGGCCTAGCTTTTGTTGAAAACTTTACCTTTGAAATTATAGAAACAATTTGAAAATTGTTAACATGTGATAATTGTCTAACGAAATTGTTAAGTATGTAAATAATTTAAAGTTAAAATTTTTTTATAACGAAAGAAATCTATAATTAGAGAAAATATCTTGAACAAGGTAAGATAAGATGAATTTGAAACTCCTCTTGTGGTCTCATTTCCCTGTGAACTTTCAAGAATTAAATAATATTCAGTAAATATAAGAATATCATCATAATTTAATATATTTGTAGTTTTGTTTTATTAGTCATTAAAAATAGTTTGTTTTTTTTTAATCTTTTAATTTTTTTTAGTCGGTGGTCTAGTAAGCGAATATAAATTAGGCGAATTACATTACCATAGACAATGATTCAAAAAAAAAGAGTGTACAGTTTTAAATAAAAACTGTCATTTACAATTGAATTGAAGTGGCACAATAATAATAAATATAGTTTTTGTCTAAATCAAACATCATTTTTTGTTGAAAAGAAATTAATAGTGATGTTTTATTGTTTGTCAAAATAAACAATGAGAAAGAATGAAACTAATACTTACATGGCCAAGTGGCAAGAATTCGAACGCACATTGTTTAGGGAGTTGAGTTAAATTGCTACTTTTCTTTGCATAACGTGGGTTGCCTTCCCTCCATTAAAACAAAATAGGCTAGTTGTAGTTAACGCGTGTCATTTATGACACCACTCGTTAATTCAAGATATGAACACAAAACAAAATTAGTAGGTTTATGTTGCCCTAAAGGTAACAATGTTGAATGGGTGATATAAATGAGACACGATAATAATTGCGTTGGATTTCAGTTTCAAATTTTTTATACTATAATTGAAAGGTAACATCCGCTAATTTATTTATAGTATAATTAATTACTCTTAATAAATATGTTATTTATTAAATATTCTTGTATCTATCGCATTTAAGAAGATATTTAATTATATTTAAAGTATAACCTATTAACATTAGATTGGATAGTATTGTAAATAATTTTTCAAAATATCTATAAATGTTACAAAAAGAACAAAATAAAAAGAGTTTCTAGTAAATATTTTTCTTTGTTTGCTCTGATACCAATTTAGGGGAGGTACAGAATCAGAAGTAGCGCTAATATCCGTTTACAGAACAATGTTACTACAGTACAAAGAGGTTGAACTTCCTCTGAGGCATGGGATAGAACCCTTAATTTACGATGTGGCTTTCTGTTACTAGGATATCATAGAAGCTTCTGTGAAACAAATAACACAATTGTAACATGCTCAACTAGTTTAACAATGTATTAAGCTAATGTTTTTAATTATTAACATTAAAACAAACATCAAATCAATTAAATTTGAGTTAATTTTACATATACTATATCGTTATTTAATGTAATGCAGATATTATACATCAATTCAAATTGTCACTTTATTAGTAATAGTCTTTGGCAAGATGTCCTTATTTAAAATAAATAAAATTGCATTGATGGCATAAATTAGGCCTAGCTTTTGTTGAAAACTTAACCTTTGAAATTTTAGAAATAATTTGAAAATTGCTAACATGTGGTAATTGTCGAACAAAATTGTTAAGTATGTAAATAATTTAAACTTAAAATTTTTTTATAGTGAAAGAAATATATAATTAGAGAAAATATCTTGAACAAGGTAAGATAAGATGAATTTGAAACTCCTCTTGTGGTTTCATTTTCCTGTCAACTTTCAAGAATTTAACAATATTCAGTAAATATAAGAATATCATCATAATTTAATATATTTGTAGTTTTTATTTATTAGTCACTAAAAATAGTTTGTTTTTTTTTAATTTCAATATTGAACAATATTTAGTATTGTGGTGGTCTAGTAAGCGAATGTAAATTAGGCAAATCACATTACCATAAACAATGATTCAAAATTTAAAAAAAAATGAGTGTACAATTTTAAATAAAAACTATCATTTACAATTAAATTGAAGTTATTTCATGTGTAATAACAAATAAATATAATTTTTATCTAAATCAAATATCATTTTTGTTGAAAAAAAATTAATAGTCATGTTTTGTTGTTTGACAAAATAAACAATGAGAAAGAATGAAACTAATGCTTGCATGGCTAAGTTGCAAGAATTCGAACGCACATTGTTTAGGGAGTTAAGTTAAATTGCTACTTTTCTTTGCATAATGTGGGTCGCCTTCCCTCCATTAAAACAAAATAGGCTAGTTTTACTTAATGTGTGTCATTTATGACATCATCCGTTAATTCAAAATGTGAACATAAAACAAAATTAGTAGGTTTATGTTGCCCTAAAGGTAACAATGTTGAATGGGTGATATAAATGAGACACGATAATAATTGCGTTGGATTTTAGTTTCAAATTTTTTATACTATAATTAAAAGGTAATATCTGCTAATTTATTTATAGTATAATCAATTACTCTTAATAATTATGTTATTTAATCAATGTTTCTTGTATCTATCGCATTTAAGAAGATATTTAATTATATTTAAAGTATAACCTATTAACATTAGATTGGATAGTATTGTAAATACTTTTTCAAAATATCTATAAATGTTACAAAAAGAAATTCATGTGTGGTGAAGCAAATAACACAATTGTAACATGCTCAACTAGTTTAACAATGCATTAAGCTAATGTTTTTAATTATTAACACTAAAACAAACATTAAATCAATTAAATTTGAGTTAATTTTACATATACTATATGGTTATTTGATGTAATGCAAATATTATACATCAATTCAAATTGTCACTTTATTAGTAATAGTCTTTAGCAAGATGTCCTTACTTAAAATAAATAAAATTGCATTGATGGCATAAATTAGGTCTAGCTTTTGTTGAAACCTTAACCTTTGAAATTATAAAAATAATTTGAAAATTGTTAACACGTTGTAATTGTCAAACAAAATTGTTAAGTATATAAATAATTTGAAGTTAAATTTTTTATTTATAGCTTTTTTATAGCGAAAAAATCTATAATTAGAGAAAATATCTCGATCAAGGCAAGATGAGATGAATTTGAAACTCCTCTTATAGTCTCATTTCCCTGTGAACTTTCAAGAATTGAACAATGTTCAGTAAATATAAGAATATCATCATAATTTAATATTTTTATAGTTTTGATTTATTAATCACTGAAAATAATTTGTTTGTTTTTTTTTAATTTCAAGATTGAATAATGTTTAGTATTGTTTTTTTTTGGGCAGTCTAGTAAGCGAATGTAAATTAGGTGAATCGTATTACCATAGACAATGATACAAGAGAAAGTTTTAGATGAATTTTCTTACCATGTCAATATAAGTAATATAATACGACTATTTAATTAATGAAAAAAAAATTTCTTTATTAGTGTTAAATATAAAAAAGTTAAAAGTAAATTTTATAATTTTTTTATTATATTAATTTTTTAATCAAATATTAATAAATAAATTTATCTTATTCTATTGACTGAATAGTCTTATTACGTTATTTATATTAATATAATAAAAATTTTTATCTAAAATTTTTTTATAATATAAATGCTATGCCTGAGCTAAAACAGTTTTATTCTTATTGCAATTTGAGTTGTATAGGATTCAACATGAAGGAGGTGTGGTTAAATTTATAAAGGAACCGCCAGTGTAAATATATATATATTATATATATATATGTATATTCAGTTTATGATTATAAAAGAATAATAGGTAAGATAATATATTTAAAATTTTAACGTATTTCAGTTAAAAATTTGAAATTTTTATTAATATAAAAAATAAATTAAATTATCTAAATTTAATGGCATTAAATATTCAAAGGATAAAAAACCACAAGCCAGACATTATTACTATAATTAAAGAGACTTGCCCTTCTTGCTTATTTTGCCATATTAACGAGGCTGAAGTGGAATTATTCATTGCGGTGGGTTGGAGTACTCGCGTCTATTTAAATTTTTTTTATTTTTATTTTTTGTTTTCAAATAAGTATTATTTGAACCAGTTATTTGTCAACAAACACTGCCTTAATATTAGAAAAAGTGATTTTTTTGGAAATGATTTGATGAAATTATTCAAATTTCTCTGGCATTCAAGAAGAAAGTGGAAAATAACTTTTATAATTAAAATAAATATTTAAAATTTTTATTAAATAAAAAAATTAATTAATTACATAGAAGTATATTGGTCAATGGTTATCCTAACATACAATTTTTTTAAAAAATAAAATAGTGATGAGTTGCCATTTTAAATGGAAAGTGTGGAGAAGATGTTATTCCTTTGATTTTGATCTCTTTGTTGAAACTGATGGAAAATACAGAAAGAGGTCGTAATCCTAAGAACACGCCCGTCAAAATTAAAATTAAAATGGGCCGTACGAAAAGTCGACAGACACAGGCAATCGTAGCGGACACCAGAAACGATAAGATGGGGCCTCCACCCTTTGTCTACTCACTACTTGGTTGCTTGCCATTGGATGTAGCTCAACTAACGCTCATTGTGTCCCACCACCCCACCCCACCATACCCCCTTTTTCTTCAAAGAGCAAAAGAATTAAATAACAAAAGATTGAATTTTAAAAGGGCTAATGACATTCTGGTCCCCAAATTTTAGAAAAACAGCAAATACGGTTATAATTTGGTAAATATTTTTATATGGTTTCTCTCGTTATTTTTCCGTTAAACTTTTGTTAATAAAATTAATGATTAGATTGTTAAATCACTATAATTAATAATCTGAATCATGTAAAACTTTGAGGGTTTTAGTTTCTAACAAGTAACTTCTTGAATAACAAATAAACAAAAAATTCATTAAAATTAAACGAACAACATTATAATACTTGAATGCATTTATATGTTAACTAATAGTATACAAAAATTAATTATATTTAAAAATTTTGTATTTCTCAGATACTAAATATTTAGAAAAATTTTAATTTTTTTTAGCACAAATTTAGCAATGCTAAATTTTTTTGAATTTTTTAGGACGTGTTAGTAGTGCTAATCACCGCTACATAGGTATTCAACTAAAAGTATTTAATTTAATATGGCGATTACATAAATATAACAAAAAATTAAATAAATTATTATTTATTAATTTCAAAACGGGGATGCTCGGGAAATTGGAATTCCTACTCTAAAACGAAGATGAGTTAGGGACAAGGACTCTTTACTCAAAATGGGGATGGATGAAAATTCCTAACCCATTTCTAACTTATTGCCGACCCTAATTGCATCTACATTTTGCTTTAGTCCTCATCATGCTCTAGTAATCTTTACTAGTTTTCACCATGACTATTAACATCAAATTTCTTTTTTTTTATTTTTTAATTTTGTATAATGTTTTTCTACCAACCATCATTGAATGATAGTTGGAACATTTTTTCTTTATATTTTGATAATTAATTTTGATAGATATTATTTTATTAATATTAAATAATTTTTTAATGACTAAATTAATGCATTTGAAGTTTTAAGTTTCAAGATACTGTCCAAGCATTAGACAAAACATTTTTTTTAAATAAAGATATTTTAATTGGAATTAAAAAAATAAAAAATTATTATTATTATTATTATTATTATTATTTTATATTAAGCTACTCATCTATTAGAAAATTATTTAATTTATAGTATTTTATGAGTTTAACAATCAAATTATAATCTTCATCAATAAAAATTTTAAATGAATCTAGCGTCAGAGACTTGTTTCAAAACAACTCAAAATCTATGTCGTTGTTTACTATTTGTTAAAAAGTAGGGGACCTAAATGTTATTGCGCATTGAAAAATCTCTCCCTTCCCTATTTTGAATAAAAAATGCAAAATCAAAAATAAAATAATAAGGAAATAATCGGAACAATTTTGTTAATAAAGAATCAGGTATTTTTAATTACCTCTTCTAAAATTTAATATAAAATATTATTTACATATAAAATTTTGTAAAATTAATAAAAATTATTTCTTAACAATAATTAAAATATTTATATATACATAAATTTTAAATATTATTAATATTTTTTAAATACTTTTTTTAAAATTTTAAAATTAAGACACACACTTTTTAAAAATTTTTAAAAATTAATACATTAATATATTAATATTTTATGATTTAATAAATACATATAAATTATATACTAATTTTATAATATTATTTTATAATAAATAATTTATAATATTATTTTATTAAAATTAGAATATATATATATTTATTAAGTTAAATATAAAATATAAAAATAAATTTTAAAAGTACTTTTTATTATTTTAAAAATTTCAAAAAAATATATATTAATTCTAAAATTTTATAGAAGGTATGTAAAAAATATTATTAATATTTATAATAATATAAAAAATATTTAATTATATGTATAAATATTTCTCAACAGGGGACATAGGAAGAGACTAATAGAGAATCGAGAGTCAAAGATTTGTACGATTAGGTAACAGAACATGTGCGAAAATAAAATAGTTTTTTGTAGTGAAAACAGTTAAACCCGCTGCATTTTTACAGACAGCGGTTTTGCAAAAGCAATTAGTGGGTTATTACCTCTTATTAAAATATTTAAAATTTAAGAATATTTTATTTTTATTTAATATAAAATTATATTATAATTTTTATTTAATTTTGTGATATTTTTGGCTAAATATAGTTTATATATATATATATATTTGTTTAGTTTTATTTTAATATTTATAAATTTTTATTATATATAAATATTTAATAAAAATATTAAAATTACAATAAATTTAATTAATAAATTATTACTTATTAATAACTAAACTATCATCTTTTCCCCAAAAAAAAATTAGCCAGCCTTATAAAGCCCGAAAACTCCATCATTATCAATGTGTGGATTACGTTCCAAATCGTGTTCCTTGTTTCAGCAGCAGAGAGTCTTAGCTGTTCTTCATCTTCTTCACTTGTTTCTTACTTCCAATCCATCAATCACTTCCTCTCTTCCGGTTCTTCTTTTCTCCGATCAATTTCTTACCAACATCTGATAATGGGTAAGTGTTTCAGCTTCACTGAATCTCGAAACCAGTGCTACCGCTGCAGCTTCGCTAGCTCTGGTCTCAAATCATCCACCGTCGATCTCGGCGATGGCACCGTCATGCACTGCTGGGTCCCAAAGACTCGCAAACCCAACAAACCAACTCTCTGTCTGATCCACGGCATCGGAGCCAACGCAATGTGGCAATGGGCTGACTTCATTTGTCCATTGATATCCAAGTACAACGTCTACGTTCCTGACCTCTTATTTTTTGGGGATTCGTACACCACCCGGTCCGAGCGATCGGAGTCATTTCAGGCGCAGTGCGTGATGGGACTGATGGCGGCCCTTGGCGTCGAGAAACTGACCGTCGTCGGGATCAGTTACGGCGGTTTTGTGGCGTACAGCATGGCGGCGCAGTTTGAGGAGAAGGTTGAGAAAGTGATGCTAATATGCGCGGGGGTGTGCATGGAGGAAAAGGACATGGATGACGGGATGCTTCAGGTAAAAAGCGTTGACGAGGCTGCCGAAATTTTGTTCCCGCAAACACCGGATAAAATGAGGCAGCTGTTGAAGTTGACGTTTTACAAGCCGCCTACGACTATTCCTTCTTGTTTTGCCAATGATTATATCGATGTAGGTATTCATGTCCCAAACTTATGCCAAGTTTTAGCATTGACTTTTCATCTGTTAATAAGTAAAGTTTTTATATTTCAGTGTTTATTTACAAAACAAATTGCATACTGAGGTGAGTGTGTAAATGTGTTCGAGGATACACCCAAAATCATCAGTGGGCTACGAAGATTGGAGATTTTTATTTTATTTTGTGGTATTTGGGTTAGAAAATGGAGAAATATAGTTTGGAACTGTAATTAGATTGGAAAAGGTTGGTTTTGTTGGGTTAATTAGTTTTATGTAGTTGAGAGCTGTGAAGTAAATGGATTTAAGGTTTGTTTGGGACTGTCGCGCATATACTTAACTGAGAAAGCATAATGGCCAAAAATATTTGATAAACACTCAGTTTTACCTGCCAGAGGATGTTTTCCTGTCACCGCCAACTTATCCTTAACATTGATTTAGTGATTTTATTTGACAACTGTGACGTAAAAGCCACAGCACCACAATATGATCGATATAAGTTGATTATGTTTGCCATGTTATTGTTCTTTTTTTTTCTTGGCAACATTCTGTTCTACGCCTTTCACTAGTGCTTTATCACTGGATGATTTTTCAATAACATACACTTTATTTTTATCCTCCCAATAAATCTTTGGAAATGCTTTCCACTTATTGAGGAATATGTATTTTCATGATAAACTATTGATAGGCTGACATTTAAGGCAGTCGAGAGTGTAGTTTGTATGTACAGCTCAATTCAAACATTGATGTTTGTGAACTTTTAGTCATCCAGAATGTGTGTTGTCCTTTTGATTGGTGCTATTCATCTGTCTGAAGTCTGCTATTATTGCTTTAGGAATTAGGATATTTGGTATCCTTTTTGCCTGAGATCTGTTTTCCGAATTTGGTTGTGCGCAGGTAATGTGTACAGAATTTCTTCTGGAGAGGAAAGAATTGATCCAGGCATTACATAAGGGAAGAAAACTATCTGGTCTTCCCAAGATAACCCAGGTTATTTGCAATTACAGTTTAATATAATTGGTGTCAGTCTACTTTATTCCATAGTATGTTTGAAGGCATTTACTTTCTCCATCATGCAGCCTACTCTTATTATCTGGGGTGAACATGACAAGGTGTTTCCGCTGGAACTGGCACACAGATTGAAAAGGTTAATCTCAATTACTTAATATATGCAAAGTATCCATTTTTCGTTTTCTATTCCAAATATTTGCTATTGGAAGAGTTGGTAACTTTTATCTTCATTTATTCATTGCTGGGATGAGATTTTGTTTTGCATAAGGTTTTACCTTGCAAATTGCTTAATATGGCAGCATACCACTTTTGCAGGCATTTGGGTGAAAATGCGGAGCTAAAAATCATAAAGAATGTAGGGCATGCCGTCAATGTAGAGAAGCCCAAAGAGATGTACAAGCTTATGAAAGCTTTCCTCATCGATCAGATGCCTAAATCAAAGCAAGAAAATCACAGCAGTGACTGCAAGGTGGATTGAAGATATGCCTATAAAAATGAAGAGTTCAGAGTTAGAATTTTTGATTGAGCCAACATCTGTGAGATATTAGATATGTTTATTGTGTGGGGATACACTTGGAATTTGAAGCCTATAAAAGTAGTCACTTGCATAATTAGAAGATCTGGAGCAGCTAATGCAGGAATTGTACTATTCTCCTAGAAAAATCTGGCTACTTTACCTGTAAGAATCCGATTATTCATGGCTTGAACCCATAGTTTGAATATATTTCATGCTACTTTCTGCTGTGGATTCTATTTGAAATACTTATCTCTCTTTGAGTTATACATCAAATTTATTGTTGGATGCAAAAATAAAATCCTGAAGGGAACAATATGCATCCTGCCTTTTAAAACATGATGCCGATGCTTCAAAAAAGGAGCAGCATCCCCAAGTGAGGAATAATTTCATCACAGTTTATCATAAATGGGCCAGGTGGCCGGCCCATCTAGCTCATCGTACTGTGTTCCCTGTTTCTTTTGTATATTTGTTGTCCCATGGGTTTATTCCACGTCCAACCAAAATTTTATCTGCGATTACTGGCAATGTTCAGGCCAGGCGAGATCACTGTACACTAATATTACTTATTTATTCATTAAATTTAAAATTATACTAAAAATATGTTATGATTGTACGTATAATAACAATATGGATTGCGAGAGCAAGATAAACGAAAGAGGAATCAGACCGAAGCCCATTCATCCTGAATCCAAAGTCAATATTTGTATGACATAGGAAACAGAAAATGGCCAAAAATTATTTCCAAGTAAAAACGATTTAACCAACAGCATTTCCCAATATAACCCAGTCTATATATTTCAAACTATTGTAATGTATAGCTTAGCCTTTGGAGTTCAAGTTTGATCTGGTTTGGTTTTTTTTTCACTTTTAATGTTTGAAGGCATTTATTTACTTTATCTGAAGAGAACATGACCAGGTGTCTGCACTAGAATTGGCGGCACGCAGATTGAAAATGTAAATCTCCAGAGCATTTTTGCCTTTTGATTTCAATTATTTGTCATTGGAAGATGGTTGCAGAATTCTATCTTCATTTTATTCATCGGCCTGAATGAGATTTTCCACAAAGTTTTAGTTTGCAAATTGATTATTTATAATTAAAAAATTTAAATAAAATAATCACATCAAATTATTGTTATTATTATAATAATATAACGAATTATTCAGTTATAAATTTACTTGCGTGTTAATTAATAAATAATAGTTAAAATTTATTTATTTTTATTCTTTTCACACTCTTCCTTTCTCACATCTCTCTCTATTTCTCTAATTTCTTTCTTATATTCAGTTCATAGACTTTAATTAAAGGAAAAGGTTAAAATTTAAAAAAAAGAAAAAGAGGGACCGAATTTTTTATTTCCATTTACTTGAACTTCAAATTTCTCTCACGGCCTAGGATTGTAACTGGCTCCGAGTTCCATTCCTTCTGTTCTTCAAAATTTTCCAGAAAAATATAAGGAATTTCCTCAAATAAAAAAATTTCACGATCCAGCCCTTGTCATTTTTGAGTTATAAATTCTTGTTTACAAACTGAATTATTGGAAGCTAATCAGAAATGTTGACTAGAGATGTGCATTTGTTGAAAAAAGCTTCGATCTTGAAGGTAGGGATAAGTATATGTGATTAAAGCAACGGATGTGGATTCGAATTTGGTGCCGGAAAATGATCACGATTTGTCAAAATTTGTTTTTCATTCTCATTTTGGTTCTGCAGGGACACATGATGCAGTTACAGGGCAAGCATCTTTCTGGTAGAAATTTGATGAAAAACACTGTTTGGACTTTCACTCCTCCCGGTGGATCTTGTATTTATTTGTATGGTGGACACCATTTCTCTCCAAGTGAATACAATTTTCTTTAAGTCATGAATGACTCCCAAGATTGAATTTATTCATCATATCAACGCACAAACCTTCAAATTCTACTTCACCATAACATCCATGAAAACAGTGGTTGAAATGCTTCTTAAACTCATAATTACCCAAATGTGCAGCAAAGCCCTTACCCAAATTAAAACTTCAAATAAAATAGGAACATCAAGCAGTTACAAATGAGAATCTAGTTCCACCTAGTAAAGTATAACTTTATTCCAGTCGTGCAAGGCATTCTAGTCCCAGATTCTACTATAATGTCGTGTCAGATCACTGTACACATTCATTACATTCTGATAATATTTTTAACACCAAATATTTTAAAAAATAAATAAAATTTTAGAATATTTAAGTAAAAGTAAGTGTTGTATTTGATTTTTTTTCATGTTAATCAATAAATATTCTATGACAAAAAGTGTTATGTTACGATACAATTCATTTTTATTTTATAGTATTATTATATTAATTATTAATTTTTTAAATATTATTACAAAAATTTATAATTTTATAACGAAAAATTTAAAAATTAAAAATAAAAAATTGAAAGAGATATTACAGTAGCACAATTGACAACACCTTAATTTTGCTAAAAAAAACACTAGTTGCTATGGCCCAATTATTGCGACCATCATTCTTTGATAATCTCACACATATTAGTTTAGGATATTAGATGCTAGAAACTGTTAAAGTTGAAGGAACCTCTCAAAAGAACCATTTAATTCAATTCAATCCTTGTATTAAATTATTTTTAATTTTTGATTATTATTATTATTATTTAATTTTAAATAAAAATGTGTGTAGTGTACATCATAATAAGATTTTATTAGAGGTGAAATACTGAGTCACCGTGGCTTAAGACTTTCTGAAAATAATGATATGTAAACATCACCCACCGGAACTTTTCCATACCCAAACAAAACAAAGGCATCCAAACTTCAAGTTTGAAAAGACATAGTAATCAGCAACAAAATGAGTGCATGGCCTTCTCTCTTGCTCCGAAAGCTACTACAGATACTCAGTCATTCTATACCGAGACTATCAGTCCAACCAAAATCCACAGGCACAACCAATTCTTCCCTGTAAAACATCCATCCATTCAAGTGTTTATGGGTAAATAATAAACATAAAACGCATGTATTAATTTTAATGCTCACTAATAAGTTTCACTGTGCATTTTCCAATTTGGATATTTTAGGAGCATTCCTTTGTTTCACCTAAAATGAAATGAAAATCCCTTTATGCTTCAAGACAAATCGCTTTGGCATATTCCCTCTATAGATAACAATTTGCAATGCCAGAACGAGAATGCCGTTCACTTTTGCATCTGATGCTTATCGATCCTTTCTTAATTTTATTTTATTTTCTTTCTTTCTTTCTTTTTTGAATTTAATAGCTTAGTGGAAACTTACAGATGGGTAACGAAGCAGAGCTCCAAAACGTCCCTTCCTGATCATCATTACTGAAGTTACTGCACTGCGTCGTCGTATTGTAACCATTATTACAAACACAAACAAATGAATTACTGGGGGGGCAGTATCCGCATACGCCGCCACTTCCCTCGCAGGCATTACATTTATCATCCAAGTCGTAACTATCAAAAGCTCCATTTGTATACTTCAGCGAAACCCCATATTCCCACCGGTTCGGATCAGTAGGATACTCGTGAAGAGACAAAATCGACGTGTATCCTTCACATTTCAGCAAATGCAGGTCCAATTCACCTTTACTGTTAAAATTGGCTGGCGAATACACACAGCAGGTGTTCGTCGGTGGAAACAGCGGTAGGCCAATTCCGATGACAGAAGGACATGTGTAAAAAGAATCACAAAGGTGGGACGAAGAAGGATCACAAACTGGTGAGTTTTGTGATGTGCACGAAAGGAGGAGGAAAGTTGATGGGCCAATCTGAAATGGGCTGGTCCAATCAAGGCCCAAATTGGGTGACGGTTGCATAGAGTTGCATGTTGACATGAAGGTTGGGGTGATGGTTAAGGTTGAAGTGGCGTAAGATATGGAGGTGATAGGGTATGAACCGGTGTGGGTTGTGAGGAGAAGCTTGTCTGAACCGGGTGGGCATGTTACATAGGGATAGAACCGCGGCGAGCCGCAGCCCTGACCCGTGCCGAAGGGGTACTTGATCGGTAGCGAGCCGCACGTTGGCCGGCATGTTTGGTCTGCGGCTAGCGTATACAGTGGTGGCAACAGTAGGATGTGAAGGAAGATGAAGAAGGTAAGGAGTTTTGCCATGGATTGTATCTTCAATATGATTTGTTCTCTCTTTTCCTTTCTTTTTTGTGTAGCTGGAAAAGGCAAAGTAGATGCTTATCCTAAAGTGCTTTTGTTTGTTTTCTACTTGATAATTAAAGGGTTTGTTTATTTATTTGTTCATTGAAAGAATAATTACAAAGAATAGTTTTGTCTTGTTGTTGATTTCACAAGAAGATGAGCTATATTTATTTATATAATGTAAATCCGAACCCATGTGTTACAAATTCAGATTCTTGGTGCCATGCAGCTTAACCAGTGTTTATCAAATTATGTCAAGTATCCAACAATACTTCAAATGAAAAATGAATTCTATCATAATTTATTTTAAATTAATAAAATACAAGAAAAAAAGTTGTTGATAAGACAAAAATACAAATACACTTTATAACCCATGTGATAGTTTATAAATGTACGCGCGTGTGTAAAATGACAAGTTATTTTTTAATATATAAAATTATGCAATTAGTTCTTTATGTTATTAAAAAATTATTAATAATTTTCAAAAAATAATCTCCATCAAATATAATCTTAATAAAAAGATTTACAAATCACTAATATTATATTTGATTAATATATTTATAGTTATATATATATATAAGTTGTTCATTTTTGTATTGTACAATGTAAAGTGAAAGTTAAGAGAATTTGTTTTTTTAATTTATAGACACATGTAAGTTATTCTCGTTTTAATAGCCATTGAACGCCTTTTAACAAACATTAGTTTTTGTCTTGACAACATTTAAAAATATTCTCTTTAAATTTATAAAATTAGATATTATAGACTCATAATATTCATTAAGTTATTTTTTTTCACTCACAACACTTGATGATGGAGCATTTGATGTTGGAACAGCAACTATTGGAGCAACGGCTTAAGCCGAATAGGTTCAGTGTTTTGTGGTGGAACAGATTTAGGAGTAGGACCTGGAATTGTTGGCTATAAGGGTTGATCAAATAGAGCTAGTGTAGCAATAGGCACAGAAGGTTACGAAGACTGTGTTGGTGAAGCTAAAAGAGTATAGAGTATCTGTGTTTGTAGTAAATATTTAATGTGAGATAGGTATTGTATAGTATTGGTATGCTGCAGGTGTTGTATAGTATTAGTGTGCTGCTTAATGAGAATCACCTATCTATTTTTAATTTACTTAAGCTCTTTTTCCACCATCTTTTTCCAAGCAAGATTAGTTGAGCTTAGAGGTGTACTTGAAACCGATGCAGGTTGTTGATGAGATTGAACTTGAACAGGTTTATGAGCTTGTAAAAACTTTTTTGACAGGCCTAAACTATGAAGAGCAATTGACAATTTTTGGAGTTAGCTTTGATATTATGCTGATCTATGAGCAACCCATAAATCAATAATCAAAATAAAAGAGCATTCCTTGTACTCTCACTTCCTGTATGTGAGATAACAATAAAGTATATGTCTCCTTAAATCAACAGGATGCCTCTTACCTATTGCAACCAGCGGCTGTCCAAGATTTTGAGAAACTATGCTGTAATGCAAAGCTGGAGACCAATTTGTAATAACTATTTAGTGCAATATAGAATAGAAAGTGGTTAAAGAAAATGTTCTAACATTTGTCTCAACAGGCCATGTTGTGACAAAACCAAAACCAGTTGACTTAGAAACAAACTTATTAGCAAATCTATGAGGTCATCACAACCAAAATACTTGTTGATCATACTAGGATAGAAATTAAACAAGTGACTTCTAACATAAACCTGGTAATGTCATGGACAGTAACGAAACTCAATTTTAGATATAAAACTCATAGACAATAGCCTCCACATATTGAAACACCCTAGATACATTCTCTAACAATTTATTTTTCATTAAAGCCTCAACTACACCATAATCCCTAAGTTATTGGACTTGCAGCATTCTTTCATCAATGAATTTTCGTCCAGTTATAATCAAACACGAATTTTGATTTTCTATGCTCAATAAACGATCCAAATAAGTAGTAGAAACATCAATATCAAATCCAAGAATTATTACTATTTTTTTCACTGATGAACAAAAGATTTTGCCTTGGACAAACTTAGAGCACTTTTTAATTTTGTTGAAATGCCCAATGTTGGAATAAGATATGTTGTGATAAGAGGAGGAGGTGGTGTATTGTCACTAGTCTCATCATCATCCTCGAACTCTAAAGATCTCAGTTCAGATGATATTTACGAAGAAAACTTTACTTGGTCTTTTTGTTTTTGACAAATGTTCTTGATTGGTTTCGAACCGAAATTAATCTTTGAACTTTTTCCCTATTGAAATTGAATGCAACAACATCTAATAATGTGGTTTTATACCCAGAAACATGATAAGTCTCTTTAAATTGGACGCAATTTCTCAGGCATCGTTTGATCTTTCTCAGTTGCCTTTTTGGTTGATAATGAAGGTGACTTACCAGTGTTGACTTTTGGCATCTTAGAACTCTTCAATTCGAGGGTTTTCACTATTGTAGCCATGGCAAGTAATGCAAAGGCACATAGCATAAAGAAGAAGTGGCGTTACGTCAAACTGTGAGAATGATCAATACAGGTTTTTTTTTGTACAAATTTCAACAAGTCAATAAACCCAAATTCAATATAAAATTAAAGTACATATAAATTATTTGATGAAACACAACTTAAAAACATACAAACCTTTTTATATAATTACAAATACAATACGATCTTGTACCCTGAGGTTTTTATTGTCATGAAAGTTTTCATTGGTTTGTAAATATTCTATGAGACTTTGAGGTATATGCACATGCTATTTGACATAATCATGTAATACAATTTTATTAAGGTAGATTCATGGAATATTTAACTTCTCAGACATGTTTGGTGCAAGTCCCCCTGTTATGTCCCACTTCATGTTCCTATTTTGTCCCACTTCATATTTCCCTTCTTAAAACGAAAATTTCACATGTTTATCCGGTAGATGAAATTTATAACGAAACACAAGTGATCTTGTTACTTGATCGCTATAACCATTCTCATAAACTTGCTGCTGACCCTTCTAAAATAACTATTTTTGTAGAAATAAACCAATTCCAAACTTCTCGAGACTTTTCCCAAATCTCACATAACGAACTCGCCGTTTAAATTACCTTCTCTATCAATCTTTATCAAGAACAACCCTTGAGCTTTCATTGTAAATTGGTAAAACCATGTCAATCATTTGTGGTTTATCTTCAACTTAAGTTTTCGGAAGATTCATTACAGTGATTATTTATCAAGTTTAATTAATTTTAACCAATTAATGAATTTAAGTAAGCAATAATCAGAATTTATAGAGAATATCATCAACTGTTTAAAGTGGTTTGAATTTTTTAATTTTATATCTATTCTTAAGGCTATGTCTAGAGAAAACAATTCATTAAGAATAAATATTACAAGCAATAATGAACTTAAACAAAATAGATACTTCATATAAAATTTATTGCGGTAAACTTAAATCTTCTAAGGTGAATTTGTATAGCGAGATACTCTCGCCTTAGTACATTAAAATCCTTTCAACTTAATTTAGCATGTTTTCCTTATTAGTTGTCATTAAATTCCCTTTAAAAGCTCAAGTCTTCTCTCAAAAAACATAAGAAAAATGGCTTAATAATACTTAAAAAAATTCTCTCTAAGTTTATAAAATTAGATATTATAGATTTATAACATCCATCAAATTGTTTTTCTCTTCAGATCACATGAACAATATGTAAACAACTTGAAAACAAAGAAATCAAGAAAACAAAAATATATTACACTCTCTTACTTTAGGCATTCTCCTCTTGACTCTCTCTTGATTGCTGTAGAAAAGAAATAAAACAAATATATATATATATATATATATATATAAAACTAGCCTTAGTTGTGTGTAAGGCTAATATATTTCTTAAATTAACAAAAAATATAATTATTATTTTCTAAATAGAACTCTATTTATTTAATTCTTCTTCTTTATTTTTATTAGCAAAATATATTCTAAAATAAATTTCTTATTTTAGCATAAATATCAACAATGTATAATATAACAAAAAAACCTAAAAATTCTTTTATTGTGAAAGTCATTGAAAACACAAATGAATAATAAGTGTTTAATGAGCAGTTACCAATAAGCAACATACCATGCTTCAATATGACAATAAAATACAAATTTTCCAAATGATGCCAATAATGCAAAACTTAACAATCTCCTATTTTGACAATAAAATGGCAATCAAATAATACACTCTAAAAATTCATCCCCCCCCAATATGCACACTATTCACTTTTTTTTTAACCATAAAATACCAATGTAAATACAATGAACACTAAAAGGAGAAAAGAATCAATATAAATACGCAAATAAAACCACGCAAAATATCCACCAAACAGAAAACCAAATATAAAAATACTTATCACAAACAAAAATATAGTCAAAACTAAATGGAATAGCAAACATATGATATTATCTGGCAAGTTAAAAGTTTAAATTGAAAATTAAGCAACATATTCAAATAAAATTCAATTTATTCACTATATAACAAAGAGAAACAAGTTAGTGTAGTGTAATGCCTCAAATTCAAGTATTCTTTTGAATAAGTAACTTTGGGAGAAAAAGGATAGAGAATTAAACCTAGAATTACAAAAATCGTCATTTTGTCGAAAACGGATAATTTTGTCAAAAATAATAAAGTTGATGAATGAAAAAGTTGGATGGATAAAATGAAAATCCAACCACTCTAAAATCTTTAAAATACTGTGAATAATATGTAAGAAGACAAAATACTCACCAAGAGCACACTAATCATTTTAAAAAAAAATCAATATGATAAACATAAAGTGGGAGTTAAATTTAAAGAACATTATCTTAAAATATTATGCATAGTATGAAAATCAATATAAATTAATTAAATAAAAATACTTTTTTTCTAAAGAAAATTAATAACATTACATGTTTTAAGCTTTTCTTAACATATCTAAAAAATTTTTTTATTCTATATTTTAAATATTATTTTACATATTTTAATATTTTTTATTTTAAATTTTATAATTAAAAAATTTTTAGAATGCAATGGTACATTGATGTACCATAACTAATCCAAAGAAACATAGAAACTTTAATAGAATGAAATTACTAATATTATTTTTATCATGACAATTATTAGGATTATTAATAATATAATATGATCTGAATATAGTATTAGAATTCAAATTTTTGGTCCCCGATTAAATTTATACATCTTAAGATTTTCTTGAATTCTTACATCGGTTAAAGGAAATAAACCTCATGCACCTTAGATCGGTTATTATTTTTGAAAATTTCAATTCATTCAAATTTTAATAGATCGGATGAATATATAAGTTTAAATAATTTTTAAAACACCCGAAAACCCGAACCGGATTCAAACCAACGCGCCATTTCGGGTCTGTCAAAAGTTTTAAGGCATGATTAAAATCGGACGGTACATAATCAAAGGTGCACATTAAAATAATAGCACAGAAAGCAGCAAATTATAGCATCTCTTATTATCAATTTTTTACCCCTCTTTTCCTGAGAATTGAGAGACCTCTAGCCTAATCCTTACCTGCTCGTCCGCTTCACTTCCGCGAAACACCTCTCCTATCTCTGGGAGAAATAAAGATAAAACGAAGACGGTCAGGTTCGTTTCCTAAGATCACTTTCTTACTAGCTGCCCTAATTTTATGCCGTGTTACCATACTCCGTAAGGAAATTCCAATAGCTTTTGCTCTGCATTTATTCAAAAAGCACTGTGTGAATTTATGGTTAGGGTTATTATTGGTTCGTGCTTGTTGCCGATTCTTTTCTTTGTTTTTTAATTTTATCATGTTATTTTGGTATTTCTTTGACGTTTGTTTCTGATACAATTTCTTTTAGCATTTTAAGGTTTTGATATTTGAAGCCTTGGTAACTGGAAATTTTGTAGGATTTTTTAGGCTTTTTTTTTAATTTAAAGATTGGGAAATAAAATTTGAGTTTCTACGGTTTCTAAATGTCAAGGCATGCTGTGAAGATGTTGGGAAAATGTGTTTCGCAAGTGGAAAAATATGATGGAATTAAATTTTTAATAAGGAAAGTAGACCTTCAAGTTTCTTTAAAGGAATTGCAGGCATTTTTCTTAGGGTGTGTTTGTTTTTAAGAATGAAAAGAAATAAGGAAAGGAAAGAGTAAAAATGAAAGAATAAGTTTTCTTTTATTTAATTATATCATGAAATCACTATCTTTTTACTCAGACAAAAATATGTTTTACTTTTAAATTTATTAATAATTATTAATAGATAGAAAATTTCAATTATTTTCTATTTTTAATTTTAACTACAATTGTATTTTATTAAAAATAACTAAATACTTAACTAATGTATTTTCTTAACACGCTTAAATAAAAATATTCATTATATAAATTAATTATTTTTATTTGAATAAAATGCTTATTTCTATTAAAATATTTTATGTATTTCATAATTAAAAAATTAAACTAACTTCAACTTTTATTTTTAAATATAAAATATAGTTACATCAATAATTATTTTTTATATAACCAAATTAAAATTATTAAATAAATATGATTAATTCTATAAATTATGAAAAATATAAGGTTATAAAATAAAATTATAAATTAATATACATATGAAACATATAAAAAGTATTTATAATTAGAATTATGAGAAAAATAATGATATTGTAGTTTATAAGATGATAGTAAATTTTTATAATAAAAATAAATTACAATAATATTATTTTAATAATTTGTAAAACAATTAGTTAATTAAAAAATAATTATATGAAATTTATTTTTAAAAAATGATAAAATACATAAATGGGGGATAAAATTTTTATTTAATCATTTTGGGGGGGGGCAAATCATGGTTCATCTCACTTAGGTGAAGAATTATCATCACTTCACTTGGGGGAATAAAGATTCCTAAGGAATCTGTTTTTGCCATCCATTCTTTCAACCAAACAAAGGAATCATCATTCTTTTGAGGATTTTTTTCCATTCTCTCCTAAATTCTAAAAGACAAATAAGCCCTTAGTTTTGTAGGAGGAAAATAGGATGGATGAAATTTGTTCATTTGTTTTCTAAGAAATAATAGGAAGGAAAGAGGAAGGATATTTAATTCTTTGAGGTTTCGAAAACCAATCATCATGTAGTAGGATAGAAGAGGGAAAGAAAGAGTTTCATCGAGGTGTGAGAATTAGTTCTTGTTGTTAAACTTACCTTAAAATAAACTGAACAGGAATGATTGAACATAAATGTGGCTCTTCAACTAAAAGAGTATAGTGTTCATTATTTTGGGGTGTGCGCGCTCTCTCAGGAGGTGTGTAATATAGCTCAGTAGATGACTGTTGCAAAATTGTTTCTCCAAAGCTTCTTACAATTTGTGATTGTTGATCAATTTTATTTTTCTACTTCTGTTAGAGATGATGTTAACTTTATAATATACCCATGAGAAAATATGAGGTTTAAGGCAGATCTGGGTTTTACTTTGGAAGATTAGAGCACTTATATTCAAAGTTCATGTAACCTCATGGCTCAAAGAATTTGGTTTTCAATTAGTGAAACTTAGGACATGAGTCTGATTTCAGATATTAATACTTTGATGTTTCTCGTTAAAAGGTTGTGAACTCTGTCTTCTTTTAGGTTCTATATACACCAACATGGTTTATTTAGATTATGTGTGGTTATAGTAGCAGAATAATAGTATGTAAAATGTTACAACTCATTTTTCTAGTGATTGAATTGCAAAGTGATCTTAAATTCTTAGATTGTTGATTAGATTCATCCTCAGTTTTTGCAACCATCCATGTAATTTTCTGAATGTTTCTGAACTGTCCTAAAAATTTTCAATGTTTGACTTAAGTTTGGGTTGCAACAACTTGTTACTTTTTTTTCTCTGGGATTGCATCCATGTATATACCCACACCTGCTACTGCTTGTTATTCTCACTCTCAGCTCTAGTTACTTGAATGAAAAATGGTGTATAATCCTTGCATCCATATGTCAATTGACATCTTATAATGTTGTTTTGTTGTTGGAGAATCTTTTATTTGCTGCCAAACAAATTATTTAGCTTATGAATCATTATAGTGCGTGTAATTTTGTTCTAAATTCTGGCAGATTTGGCTTTTATCATTTCTTAATACAATTACTGTACATTAAATATCAATTTGTATACTCAGCTAGCTCTTATCTGAAAACTGTTCTTTTGTTTGCTGGACATTTGGATTAAGCTTGTTCATCAGCTCCCGTTCCCTTGCTAAAAACTTCTTGGATGGCCATTATTCCTTGTGGAAGTACATGGGTTGCCCAATGGGGTACACGTCCTCAGTTTATGCTAAGATCCTACGCGTCAAACAGAATATCAGCAAGCCAATCTGGGTGAGCATTTCTATTAATTGTTTTTTTGTGTTTCTAATTTATTTATTTACTTTTAGATGTGTCATATTAAATTAGCTTGTTGTTTACGAGTATTTATTCGTACATTTTTGAATAGTTGATAGAGTTGTTCTATCTCTATGGATTGGTGATTGGGTCAGGAGCAAGTTTGTGATAAGAAGCAGCACATTTTGCTGTAATGCCTTTCTCTAAGTGAATATTTACTGTTCTGAAACTGAATATCGCATAGAAAAATGATGGACATAGGTTGTAATAAATTAAGAACACATGCCACTTCAAGAATGTCTTATGTGTCCAACTAAATGCCCTTTATACATTCATTATCATGTTTGAACCTCCTTGAACTCTTGGAACTCTTACTACCCAACTCATGTAGATTTTACTATTTTGGGATTTCCATGACAATTTGTTTCTTACACTATTTTGTTTGAAATGGAACATGTTGTCTTACACCTCTGATTTGGTTGAAATTTATCGTATCCATAAGATGTAATATATTAGCAAAGTAAAAGGATGATCTATGAAAACTCTATTACTGAGTAGACTTAAAATGCTACTACTGGCAAAGTAAAGGAAAAGAAAGTCTCAGGTTAACTGTAAAAATAGTGGGTCTTAGATAATAGTTTGACATGTCTTCAACTGAAGCCCTTCCTGATTGTCTAACTCATCAAACTCATTAATACTGAGGAATCTCCCAAGGAGAGGGAATATCAAATGTATATAATTTAAGACAGCAAAAAAATCTTTCTTTAATTCACCAAGTTGTTTGAGGTGATTTTGTCTTTTTACTGTACAAGCAAAGACAGCATTGTTTTGAGTGAGACTACTCCCTCTAGAATTTTATTACCAAATTATAGCAATCCAATTTACTCGAAAAGAAAAAATTTTTGGAAGCAACAAATGACTGTTAAGTGTTTCGTTTGATGGAGCAAAAACTTATTGATCTTTGGCTGGTTGAAATGCTTGGGAAAGGACCTTCATAAGCAAAGGGCTAAATGGTTATCATTCTAATATAGTGCCAGAACCCGAGAATCTAAAAACAAAAATGAAAATCAATTCCTATTAATATTCTGCCAAATAGCTGAAGAAAGACTTAGAACCTCTGAAAGGATCTTCTCGGAAACTTCATGGAACTCCATCTCTCTGTATTTCAGGAAACATGATTTCTATTGGACATGCATTTGTTTGATTAACATATCTAGGTAATTCCTTAACAAGTTTATTGTACTTGACAGGTTCCAGTCCATTAATTATGGACTACTTGCTGAAGAGAAACAGTCCTTTTTTCTTGATTTGTGATAATGTAAATCCTTTGACATGATGGAATTCTGTTCTTTTTTTTTATAATTTACCTATTCAGGAAATAGGGAAAAAGTGGGAAACCCCACACCCCCCCCTACTATTCTCATCATGATATATATGGGTTAGTTTAGATAGTGGATTGGTTGAATGTTCATTGACATCAAATGGTTGGGATGTCTTCTTGCCAAATTGTTAGTACACATCTCTTATGCCGATGCTCACAACTTATAAAATATTGATATGATTCATCACCGTGTAGCTTCAAATCTGTATTTTATGGAATGCAATGTTCGAACTAGAAAAGTGGTTTGTATGTGCGCGCGACGCGCGTGTGTTTGTGTGTAGTTCTCCTATCTTGATGCCTGAATGAGAGTTATAATGCGGATTTTGTTTCTCAACTCTCTTATTTATACAAGGTCTGAAAATTAAATTTTATAGAATATCTAAAAGCTGAAAGGCTGACAACCATGTCAATGGCTGATTCATCTTTTCCGTCTCTCTCTCAATGGAGTCTCTTTTGTTACTCTCATTCATATAGTTCTCTTTGGTATTCAGTCCACGTTGTTTAGTTGCATGCATGGATACAGAAAAAAACTAATTGACAGAAATGAAAAGTTAATAATCCTGATTCTTTTGCACAAAATTTGGCTCCACAGAAATATATCCTCATGGTATTCAGTTTCAACATGAAATTAGAGTGTTGTTTTTGAACCCAAAGAAATAAAGATATGTTATCAAGAATTTTGATGCTTAGTAGATCCAACAAGGTGAAAAAGTGCATTTAAACTGTCTGAATCTGTCAAATTCTAAGATTTATGATGCAATATATGTTCCCAAATTCCTTGTGCCTTTTTAGTAATGAAAGTGAGGAAGAATAAGAAAGGAAAAGGTAATTGTACAATTTAAAATATAATAGAATCATAGTCCTCTAGTGTAGAATGCAGAGGCATGATTAAGTTTCTTTTGTGTATATTGTCTTTACAAGGTAGTCTGCTTGTATGTATCATTCAGAACCAGGATGGGGTTTCTCTCTTTGAGAAGCTTTTATTTGAAAATTATGTTTTGGTGGTTTAAGGCATATTCATTCTCTTAAGCAAGCAACTTTTTGAAGCCCGACATTTTACATTGGCATTTCTATGTTTTAGTAGCTGGTGAAGGTTGCCTAATTTATATCTTACTATTCTGCAGTGTCACAAGCAGGTTAAGCTGTCTGGCTGCTCCAAGTTCAAGCTTCTTTTCGCGTGTTTCCTTCTCGCTGTCATCTTATGTGGGTGCATCTCAAACTTCACCTCGCCGTAGGGGAGCACGGTTAATTGTTAGAGCTGATAGTGTGAGTGTAAGCTTTAATTGTCTTGTTTTCCAGTGGAGCCTTTGTTAGTTATTTTGTGGGTTTATAAATGCATATTGACACATTTTGTAATGCAATTGAGGTACTCTATCCCTGTGATTATGTTCACATGCAGGATTACTATTCTGTCCTAGGGGTGTCAAGAAATGCAAGTAAATCCGAAATTAAAAGTGGTATGCAGATTTGTTGTTGTTATTGTTCTGAACTGTTGTATTACATTCCTTGCATGTTTGTTCTCTGCTTTTCTTTTTTGGATTGATTTTCATGTTCATCTTTTTTTATAGCTTTTGCAAATAATTGAAGCTTGCTATTTGCTTGGGCTCTTGTGTTTATACAAATGCAAGGCCCAAAAACCTATCAAGAGGGTGCACAGATGATTTTATTTTGTTCCTTTCGCATTTTGCTTGCAGTTTATTACTACTTTCTTTGAGCATTATATCTTGCTTCTGTGTTTTTCTCAGTTTATCTACACATGCACTTGTACATTTCATTTTCCTTTTTCTTGTTTAAGTCCATGGAAAAGGATAATTTTGTCCACTTCAAATGACATTAATGTCTTGTTTAAATATTGTTGCTTTTAAAAGGAAGAATGCTATAACTATGCGGGGTATTCAGTGTGGTATTACTAAATGCAGTCTTTTATTAGAATCATTATACTATTGCCGAAAAATTTTTGTAGTTTAATTGAATAATAATTCTGAATCATCAAGGTATGGTGCCAGAAAATATACATAGGATCATTGTTGAAGTTATTGCAGACCCTGTTTTGTGGTTTAAGGCGTATTGCATCTATGTATGGCTGATACTGATTGTTGTTATAATTTCTCCATAGAACTATGGCTTTGTAAATTACCTTGGTGCTGACTATAATCGGCTTCGAAGCAGAGCACCATAAGACCTGTTCTAGTGGCTCCCTGATATAATTCTTTGCTTTCCTCTTCTCAGTCTTTTTCAAGTGTCAAAGAGTTCTTATTAAGAATTAAATACTATTGAAAATTTGGGAAGAGTGAACTACTAGCTTTTACCTGTTGTATCAAGTCATCAATTACATTCAGTTGGAAGCTTTTTGTCAAATACATATATTCTTTTTTTCTGGATGAGCTGCAGAAGGCATCTCAGTTGTCACATAAACTGTAAATTTCTTCAATTAGCAATGTTAAATATTTTTATATTTTTCTTTTACAGCTTATCGGAAGCTTGCTCGGAGTTATCACCCGGATGTGAACAAGTGAGTCTCTCTTTTTCTCTAAGATCTCAGGTGCTAATGTTCACACTCATTTAAAATGATTACATAGAGTTGCTAAAAGACAAAATTTTGCTCAACCTTTTTGTACTGAGAATTGGAGGGAGTAGATTTTGTCTTTTATCAATTGCATGCAGAAAGAATTGGTGTGTGCATATGGAAAAGGTATGGATGTCAACTCTAGAGAAGGGCTGGCTAACACATATTCCTAAACGAAGTTACTATATGTCATAAATTATTCCTTCGTAAGTCTTTTGCTAGTTACCATTTCTTTGAATTCTATGTATGTTAGTTTTTCTTATTTTTGGGATCGGGTGTGTGCACATGGAAAAGGTATGGATGTTAACTCTAGAGAAGGGCTGGCTAACACATTCCTAAACGAAGTTACTATGTGTCATAAATTATTCCTTCCCAAGTCTTTTGCTAGTTACCATTTCTTTAAATGAATCCTACATATGTTAGTTTTTCTTATTTTTGGGATCATCTCATTCTACCCTGCAGGGAACCTAATGCAGAACAGAAATTCAAGGAAATTAGCAATGCTTACGAGGTTCTGCTATGTTTGTTTGTGATTTTGATTGACATAATAGCCATGTTGTAAAGTATTTGATCTCAAGAAATACCATTGTTCCCTTCTTCAGGTCTTATCAGATGATGAGAAACGATCTCTGTATGATAAGTATGGAGAGGCTGGACTTAAAGGTGCTGGTATGGGCATGGGGGTAAGTTAAATTCTGCTGATCATATATAAGATCATGCATTCATTATTTCTTTAGCTCTGAGCACCTTCTGTTTCTCATGTTTGGATCAACTACTTGATCATGCCAGGATTTCAGCAATCCCTTTGATTTGTTTGAGTCACTATTTGAAGGAATGGGTGGTATGGGTGGCATGGGGAGCAGAGCTTCCAGGAACAGAGCAGTTGATGGACAAGATGAATATTACAGCCTTGTCATAAATTTCAAGGAAGCTGTTTTTGGAGTTGAAAAAGAGATCGAGATAACACGTCTTGAGGTTTGTGGGACTTGCAATGGTTCGGGTGCAAAACCAGGGACCAAGCCATCTAAATGTAGTACCTGTGGGGGGCAGGGACAGGTAGTCTCATCAGCCAGGACACCATTAGGTGTCTTCCAGCAGGTAATGACCTGCTCTTCATGTGGTGGCACTGGGGAAGTGTTTACCCCTTGCAGTACATGTTCTGGGGATGGACGTGTAAGGAGGACGAAGCGGATCAGTCTGAAAATTCCAGCTGGTGTGGATTCTGGTAGCCGTTTAAGGGTACGGGGAGAAGGTAATGCTGGAAGGAAAGGTGGTTCTCCTGGTGACCTTTTTGTCGTTATTGACGTTATCCCAGACCCTGTATTAAAACGGGATGATACCAACATTTTATACACCTGCAAAGTGTCATACATAGATGCAATTTTGGGGACTAAAATCAAGGTTCCGACAGTGGATGGCATGGTTGATTTGAAGATCCCAGCTGGGACCCAACCAAACACAACGCTTGTAATGGCAAAGAAAGGTGTTCCTGTACTAAATAAAAGCAACATGAGAGGAGATCAGTTGGTACGTGTGCAGGTTGAAATCCCAAAGAGATTAAGCAGTGAGGAGAAAAAACTTATCGAGGAGCTTGCTGATCTGAGCAAGGGAAAAACAGCAAGCAGGAGATAGTTGATTGATTATTAGGCCTTTTTTCAGGTACTTATTAAGTTATGTTGCTTATCCGGGTAATCATATTTTCCGATTTTAAGGGTGGCACTTTCCAAGTCGCATGGTGCATGATAGGGCAATTCTCAGTGTTGTATTGAGCTGAGCTGAGGACGGTGGGGGGAGGGTAAGCAGCAGGCTTCTGTAGTGGTAGCAGTAGTAGGTGAAAACTATAAGGTGAGAGTTTTGTCCCACAAAAAAAATTTCTTGGCAAAAAAAAAGAGAGAGAGAGAGAGACATCCGCTCTTTAATTTTGTTTTGCATTTTGATTTCACAAGTTATTATCTTTTCGGAGTCGGACTGATTTTTGTGCAATAAATACAATCTTTCAAATTTTATATTATCCTTTTGAGTTATTTTGAAGCATTTATATGGATATGTATCTATGTCTATGCATGTCTGATGAAATTGGTAAATTTTTTTTCTTGTTATTAACTTGATTTAGAGTTATTTGGAATTTACATTTATTTATAACTTGAAAATTTTTTTCCTGTAATTTTTATGTACTGTATTTTCATGGACTGGATTTGGTTATTGTGTGGTATCATATAAATAATTCTATTACAGCTTGCCTTACCACAAAATTCAATACCATGAATATATATGCATTTTAGTAATCCAATATGTATGTTTTAATTTTGTCCAAACTATTTTTGTTTTGTTTAGTTTTTTTTTAATTTTAACATTAGACCTTTTTGATTTAGAACATACATTCGTTTATCTCGCTTCTTGTTAGATTTCATGGCAGTATCGTCACTTTATGTTTTTTTTTATTAAATTTTGAAAGAAAAAGCAAATTGTTTCACTATGAGGTAGATTAATCATTATTGAAACTAGTACGGTAATAAAATCAAAGAGAATTTGTAAAATTGCTGATGGGTTAATCCATGTTATGGGTCGTTTAAAGCAAGTTGACACCATTATTAGCGGATAAATATGGGCTTTGTGCTAAGAATTTTAATAAAAAAAATTTATAAAATTTGTGATAATTTTATTTTGTAATAAATTTTATAAAAAAAAATATTTAAAATTAAAATATTTATATTATTATTTTGAGTATAAATTTAATTAAATAAATGATAAATATATTCTTAATTTAACTATTTTTCTTAATTAAAATCTTAATTTATTTAATTTTTTTAATTTTTAGAACTTATTAAGATAAATAAAATAATATTTTTTTATTAAAAAATTTTAATCATACACATATATACATATTAATTTGGCTAAAGTGATATTCCATTTTTGAAGACATGACAAATTGTTCATCTATAATCTTTAATAAAGCATGAACAATATCATGCTGATTGACAAAATTACAAATGCTAGCAAAAAATTTGTTTTTATGAACATCATACTGAGGTAATTAGATTGCTCTTAATGTTCATAAACAACAATATAAGTTTGAGAACTGGCTTTAGTAATAGCAAGTGGCTCATCCTTTCCAATAGCATAATGAATGTTCATCCACTTTAAATGAAGAAGAATTTTCTTTTTCCATACTTTATAGTTATCACCTTTTAATTCAAGAATATCACAAGTGACATTTAAATAATTTACATGTTGTATAATTGCATAAATACATGCTTAAGTTACAAAATTGATTTTAATGCACATATGCCATTTTTTATTTATATATAGAATAAGCTTAAAATATAAATTAAATGACATAAAAACTACTTAAGTATGTAATTCAAATTGATTCATTTATAACCTTACGATAAAACTACCATATTATGTTTTTATTTTTTAATTCCTATGGGTAAATTAAAATTTTTTTATTTTTCATCATAATTAATTATACAAATATAATAAAATTCTTGTTGGATAAAAATTATTATATTAAATTTGATTAATTACAACTAGTATCATTAATTTATATGTAATTTTAAATATTTCAAACATAATTTTCTCTACTTAAAAATGTATGGCTATCTCTAATTAAAATTAAACTGATCAATATTTTTAACTTAAAAATATTAATTTTAAAAGTTGAGTCAACTCGATCAACCATTTTATCAAATTTAGTTGATTGGATCAATTAAAATGAAAAATCCAAATATAAATTAAAATACAATAAATTAAAATTTTGCACACATTTTACTTTCAAATTTTTAAACTTTGCATTTTAGTCTCTGTTTAAGGTTTCAAAATCTTGCATTTTGGTTCAAGTTTTCAAATGTTTATGTTTTGATACATTATGCAAGTTTTTAAGGTATATATTTTTTTATAAAAGAATTGAGCTTATACAACGCATACATTCAAAGATATAGCAATTAATACCATAACCTTGAAAATTGAAATCAAAGGTCATTGGTAAAAACTTCATTCTTTAAATTTGGGCTCTTGATTCATTCTTTATCATTTGTGTATTTTGTCATCCTCAAAATATGAGTTTGTGTTTCACTAATGTCAACAAGAAGATTATATGTCGATTTAGAATACCATATAAAAAGGTTATAGGAAATCAATAATTGATAAACTTCAAAGAGTTTAATATTCGATTCATTCTTGGAGTTGAATACCTCATTCAAGAATTGTTTTTGATCCAATTCGTAGGAATCAATAGAATAGAATTTTTTCGAATAAGCCAATTCATTTGGGACCCTGCGGATCCACTCTTTTTCCTATTCAACGATCAGCCCCTTGTCTCTGTCTTTTCACATCGAGAATTCTTTGCAAATGGGACTGAGACACGGCCCAGACTCCTACGGGAGGCAGCGGTGGGGAATTTTCCGCAATGGGCGAAAGCCTGACGGAGCAATGCTATATTATTTCATATATTTAAATGGAAACAAATAAATAAATATGGACAAAAAGGAAGCATCAATAACTCTTTGATTGTGATATAGTAAAAGAGGCAAAAAGGCTCGATGTCAACCGTTGTTACTCATTACTAGCTCATCCTCAAGCTAATGAGCAGTTCGAGGCTGCTTATGAACCATGGCAAAATACAAAGTGATTATTGGACACTTTTGAGGAGGAGACATGGTCGTTAGGCAAAATACAAAGGACTCTTAAGATGGGACTTTTGGGACTATGTGCAAAACTCGTTTCTTATAAGCAAAGTAATTCGACCAATGGCCTATGTATTGTCTAGTTTAAGTGGTGGTCTACTAAAGTATTCTTGTAATATCGAGGATCTTAAAGTATTGTTATCAATAAAGTCAACTATTTTATACTTATATAGTACTTGTACAATGCTTAAAATTTTCGTATAAATTGAACTTCAACATACATGAGACAATGTGAAAAGCAAGAACATCTTCATCAACAAGTCAATTATATCTGATAATGTAAAGGAAAAAGACAAAACAATTAACAAAGAAAACTAAGTAAAATAAATAAATAACTAAATTTAAAGGTTATCTCTATAATTGCCATACGTATGACTCTGGGTATTAACATCTCTAAAAAAATCATACGCTGTATTAGGAGAAATCAATGAAGCCGAAATGGCCGAAACTGTATTGTCATAAGAAATTGGGACATCAGCCATGACTGCTTATTCTTAGCCATGACCATTCAAAGTCAAGATGATGTTCTAAAATAACCCTCTCACACCTAACAACTGTAGGCAGGTATTCGTCAGAATTTTTGTTTTTTAGTAACTCGGTCTCCTTCTCAAATGCTTCTATTATGCTTGTCAGAATTATCCTTGGCTAAGGAATTCTCCTTGTCTGAACCTAAAGAGGCCCCAGTTGATTCCTTAGTGTCTTTATATTAACAACATTCTTCTTTTTCTTCTCCTCATCTTCCTTCCGCAGAAAGCAATGTCTTAAAAGTCTTTTAAAAATTATATAATTCATCTCAAGTTCTTTTATACTGCCTCTTGGACACATATAACTCATTTTAAATGCCATGATCTTATTGGTTAGCATCACATACGAAGGGAAAGTACTATGGACATAGATTTAGAAAAATTCAAGTAAAATTAAAACAAAGAAAAAATGGAAAAAACCTTTGAAAATTCGAGTTCAAACTTCAAGGTATTCATAAGACTTGCATGTATATATCTTATTCTTTCACTAGCTCGAATAAGGTCATCCTAAGAGAACTAATGACATGTAGAGGGAACAAGGGTAGGTTTCATCAGCACTGAAGTCCGTGGTAGATGATTGACAGATAAGGAACCATACCACTAGAAGTTGACCTAGCAATTTGTTTGGATGACAAGGGAAACCTAGGACTAAGGAACAATGGGAGAAGGAAGCATTCTAATTTGTTGATTACCCTCTTATATCGAAGTTAGTCCTACCTTCTTCTTTTCTTCCTGTTGAAAGGACTTAATATTCTTCGCCCTCGTTCTTTTTCCTGTACTTACCTTGTTTTTATTAGTAGTGACCTCACCTTTTTTGTAGAGGTTCCTCATTTTTCCTTTCTTATTTTGACCCCATTTTCTCAATTTTTCATCTCTAGCGCAATTTTTTTTATATTTAACATTTGCCTTTACTCTTTTTTTGGGTTATATGTATGTGGGTGTGGGTGTGAGTGTGTCTACTTATTTTAAAGGAAAATAACCAGATGGCTCGATCCCATAAATAAAAGGTCCAAAGGTTATGACAAAGCATCTACGTAACCTATAAAGAAGGAAATCAAGTGCTCGAGGCCATAAACCGTGTTCCTAAATGCACTATTGTATTTAATTACCTTATACAATTACATCTCATATCTAAAGGGATTAGGCTAACCTCAAAATTGAGGCACCACCACCTCCTAATGTATTTAAGCAAAGGCCTCGAAATAAGGATAACAAAAAAGAATAAATCTTCCTTAATTTTGAAGCATATTGTTGCTTCTCGATGAGGTATTGTAGTTAGTCATAAAATTACTCATAAAAAGGAAGAAATGTCTTTAAGACAATACTAACGAACTTACGTCATGACCTTACACTGGAGTATTCAAAGAAACTTAAACAAACAGTAGACATCTTTAAATATCAGATATATAAACTCTTGTTGATGCCTTGCGAGACATTCATAAGAAAAAAAAATTAGTTTCCTTAGTTGAAAACCTCATATCACCTCTCATGCCCAAGAGTTAGATCACAAAAAATGAGAAATGTAACAACTATGTCCTCAATCATGACCAAATAAGAGAGGAGAGTAATGAATTCTCCACTATGTGATGATTTTAAGAAGCAATGAGTGCTTTGCGGCATTAATGCTCTGTGACTTGTTGAAAAGATTACACCAACATTAGTTAGATCAAGAGGCTTACTATAAAAGTACAAAATTATATGGAAAACGCAAGATGAATTAATTTTATTGAGGCAAAAATTGTGTATCTTTCTACTTGCACCGTTCGGCTTTGCAAAGTGTATATTCTGACAATTGACTTGATTGTTAGAGGAGGTTTACGTCGACACTCCTAATTGTATTTGTAACATCGTAATCTAAAAGGGTCAAACTAATCAATAATATATGTAACTAGAAAAAATTAATAGTGAATGATCTTATAGACTAAAAATAATAGTAAATGATCTTTAATTACTAATAACAATAAGTCTCTCAAAAAAAAACTGTCATTCAATAAAATAACAATTGAAAAATACAAAAATCTTGAATCCTAAAGAAGCAACGGATGGTAGAAGTTTATCAAAATTCATCTATTATGCACACAAACTTTTATTTATTTAAAAATCATAATAAACAATAATGGGTTTTTAAATAAGTAATTATATCTAGTTTTCATAGAAATTTTTTAAAATTGATCATTTTTGTTAATTAATTTTTATATAAAATTTTATTTACTTTGTTTTATAATTTATTAACTAAATAAGCTAAAAATAACATATATAGATAAAAATATCGCTGAAAAGGCAATTTGACTTCTTTCAATTTCAGTTACCACAAGTGGTGATCTAAATTGGACTCTTGGTGAATGAAATTGGTTTAATAGGAGTGTATTTATAATATTTTAAAAACTATTTGATAAATTTACAAAAATAGTTAAAAACCTATTTGTTATATTTTAAATTTTTATAATTTTTTTTATTTTTATCAAAAATTTTTGTAATTTATCAAAAACTTATCAAAATTTTGTAATTTACCAAAGAGTAGCAAAAAATTTCAAGACATAACAAATAGGTCCCTAAATATTAATAAGTTCCTATAGACTTTTGAGAATTATAAGCTTAACCAAATCTTTTCAAGTCCTACAAATTCACCCCACTAGACCAAATTCAATCACCAAGAGTCCAATTTCAATTGGTGAAACCAAATTATCCCTTCAAGTATATTTTTGTCCACGTGTGTTTATTTTTGACTTATTTGGTCAATGAATTATAAATTAACTAATAAAAATAGTTAATTTAAAAAAAATTTCTTTTTCATATGCTCAAAATACATAGATATATATACATAATATACATGTGCATGATATGGCATGAAAATAGAATGTCGTAATCATTACAAAAGTTTTCATACTCCTTAATCACTTTTAAGTTTATAATAAAAAAATATTTAAGAACTTACTTGTCATATTTAGTTTATTTGGTTAATGAATTATGAAATAGGCTAATTTAGTAAATTAATTAATAAAAATAGTTAATTTAAAAATTTTCTTTTTTATATGCACAAAATATATACAGATGTATGTAATTCACATACATATTATGGTGTGTGCGCGTGTGTATAATACACATACATAATATGATATAAGATAAAACACCATAGTCATTACAAAAGTTTCATAAACTTTAATCACATTTTAAAAAAAAATTATTGAATATATGTATATATGTTATATCATAATTTAATTAAGATAATTAGAGTTTTTGGAGAGGGTTGAGGCTGATCATTCTTTTCAACATCATTAATTATTTGATCTTAAAGAACAAAAAGCACCTTCAATGCCGATGATTTTTTGACACTAAATTCAATAATCTGTACAAAAAATTCTCACTCCCCAGTTATGTTATCAAGCTTTTATCTTTAATACTATCTTTAATAAGATGTGAATATAGGCTTCACACTCTCAAGTATTTGTAATAAATATCTTTTCACATCCAAACTCTGGTAACTACATCACCAGTTAATGGAGCTGGAAGAGAGATTAGTAACATCATATTTTCATATTTTTGCATTAATTTAGCCCAAAAGTATTTAGGCAACTTTATCTCAGAAAGAATGCATTTGATTCTCTCTACAGTTGTTCTATTCCTTCTTTATTGCACACCATTATGATAATGAGCTTTCAATACAATTTTCTTATGTTTGATTCTATAGGTTCCACAATATCCCTTGAATAGTTCTCCATTCTCACTACTATTATTTGCCCTTACACATGTAAACAAGCTCTTTGTCTGTCAATTTTGTCATAAAAGTCCTAGAACACCTGAACTAGTCTTTACATTTCAAAAAAAAATAGCGCACGCGTTTCCATAATTCTCAATGAAGTTCACGAAATAAAGTGCTCTACAAAATGTTCTTGTTTCTATAGTTCATAAATCAGTGTGGATGGGATCAACGACACTTGCCATTCTTGAAGGATAAAAACTATGAAAAGTTATGCTATGTTCCTTTCCAGCAAAGAAATAAAACAAAGTTTCGAGAGACTTACATACCAACTTAGATGAAAGTTTCTTTCTAATTATAGCCTTAGGTTCATTCTTGCTCACGTGGCCATGCCCTTTTATTCCACAACTCAATATCAAATTTGTTTTGCATTGGTATTCATGTTTGATTTGTTGAGCTTGGCTTGCACTGTACAAACAATGCTCACTTTCTTTTCCTTTGGCAAACACTTTAAAAGTTTTTGAAGTAAACACTAAAAGTAGCATCATTATAGTTGCCAATATAGATCAAATTAGGGAGAAAATATTTTAACTTCTTGTGCAACAACTTGCATCTCACGCTACCCTTTAGTAGGCAAATATCTTCTATGCCTACAATCTTTGTTTGAAATTATGCCCTATAGTCATAATTACTACAGATGTAAAATGTAAAGTGTCATGTCCCATAAACTCTGAATTAAGATTTAATGAATAATTTAAGAAAAAATTATTGTAGCTGGGAGGGATTCGATAAAATTTTCATTAACACAAGTAATATTTATATAAATTTATAAATATTAAAATTCTAAAATACTTCTAATATATTTCATGAAGCTACAAAATTGTCCACCAAAATATTTTTAACAAAAAGTATAGCATTTCTCTTGATTTATATATTTTCTATTGCTCCAAAAATTTGAAAAGTAGGTGATGAACTAACGCCCAATAAATATTCATATATAACTAAGATTTGTCAAATAAATTTAAAAATAATTATACTTCTAATTTATCAAGTTCAAATAACAAGAATAGATATAAATAAGTATATATAAAAATACTACAAAAAAAAATACAAAATGGTTATTACTATGTACAATGCATAATTTATGGATACTATTCCTAATAATTGCTGTTCAAGAAATGTGTAACCTACGTATTTTAGGGGTTTTATACCTACAGACTGCCGCTTATGATTTCAAGTTTACGAACTCTCATAGTACTGAAATCAGATTCATAGTTACTGGTGCTAATTAAAAGCCATATAATAATTCATGATCCAATCAAATATAATAATAACAAAATAATTCATTTATATCATTCTATAAAATGACAAACATTAGAAATATAATTCAATAATAATAACATTGCTAAATTTTAAAAAATTTATGATTTTTTTTTCTATTAAAACACTTAATTATACGTGAATTACTTAGATCCAAAGTGGATATACGTATAATAGTCTCCCTCTCTCTCTTTCTTTTTCTTCTCAAGCACCACTTATTATTATTATTTTTATTAATATATAATCACTAAAATAAATTATTTAAATTTTTCATAAAAAAACTTTAATAATGATAAATTTTTAGAATAAAAGTAATTAAAATATAAATATTTATAAAAATATTTTATAAATATTTACACTTAAGGTTAAAAATTATTAAAATTTATCATCTTAACTCAAAGTATAAGAAATTTTATTTTGACCTAAAAATTTTTATTATCTACATACAAAATTTTTAATTTACGAAACAGAATAAAATTTCTATAACCTTTGTATTTTTACCCTTGATTAAAATTTTACAAATTTTCATCTAATTTTCAATAATTCTCGAAAATTTTTTCAATCAAACTATCAAATTTAACTCAAAATTTATGATATAGTATCTAATAACTTAAAATAAGCTAATCTTACCTTTATCCCTCTCTCTTTTTTCTTTTTTTTTCTTATTCTCTCTTTCTCCTCTTCTTTTTTTTCTCTTTCTTCTTCCTCTCTCCCGTATCTTCCCAAATCTTCTATACTCTTATTATTCACTTATAAACATGAAATGGGCTAATAAGACTCGTGGTTAAGAAAAAAATTTGGCCTATTTTGTATTTTGGGTTGGCCATGATATAAAGAAATTTTCATGTGAGATAAAATGAAAGACAACACCTAAATCAATCAACCAATCACTAGTATGATACGTGAGATTGATATTCTCATCACAGAAATAATGACCACAGCACCGTCAACTCTAACTACGTTACTCTATTTGTTATTCTTTTGTGTTTCCCCTCTTTTCTGCATTCAACACTCTTATTTCACATGCTATGTACACGTATCATTCTTGTTTTTATTGCAAGAGTTTTTGCTTGGCATTCTCTCTCTCTCTCTCTCTCTCCTCGTCTATATATATATATATATACATATAGATATATACACATACACACATTCTTCCTTCTGGCTTCTTCATTTTGTAGTTCATCCTTAATAAGGTTTGAGGTGAATTTTAAATTTCATTCAAAGAGCAAATGCCTTAGTTTTCTTCTTCTTCTTCTTCTCTTTTTCTATTATTTCATTAATCCAAGGATAAAAATCCAACGCTCCTCATTTGAATATATATTATTAAATGGTACTGAACTCATAGTGTTTTATTCGTTAAAAAATGGGCCCTATCTAATTCTCTTTTCCTCCTTCCTTCCCACTGGTTGGTGGGGGTTGCTGCATGTTGTTGAGAGAGATAGGACGCCAGTTAGTACCATGTTAATAATATCAATTATCAAATGAGGACAGCGTAGGATTTTTATCCTTGGATAATGAAATAATAAAAAAGAAGACAAGAAGAAAGAAGCAAAACTAAGCGCATTTGCTCTTTGAATGAAATTTAAAATTCACCTCAAACCTTATTAAGGATGAACTGCAAAATGAAGAAGCCAGAAGGAAGAATGTGTGTGTATGTGTATGTACGATATCTATTAATGTATTATATGTAAATCAATATATTATGTATATAGAGAGAGAGAGAGAGAAAGAAGAGAAGAAGAATGCCAAGCAAAAACTCTGCAATAAAAAACAAGAATGCATACGAGGTTGATAATCTTCTGCTCTCCAAATAAGTGTACATAGATGCTAAATAAGAGTGTTGAATGCAGAAAAGAGGGGAAACACAATAAGAATAACAAAAGTAGAGGGAAAGCAACCTAACGTAGAATTAAGAAGTCTTTGTCGTGCTGTGTAATTGATTCAAGTGATGATGAAGAATATCATAATCACGTATCATAACTAGTGATATGCGTGTGATTGATTATAGGTGTTGTCTATCATTTATCTCACATTTGAAATTTTTATTATACTCATGGCCAACCTCAAATACAAAATTAGGCCAAATTTTTATCCTATAACACGAGTCTTACTATGAAGCCCATTCACATCGTTAGTAGTGAATAATAAGAGTCATAGAAGATGGGAAGATACGGGAGATATGGAAGAAGAATGAGAAAAAAACAAGAAGAGGAGAAACGAGAGAATAGAAAAAAAAAGAAAAAAAGAGAGGGATTAAAGGTAAGATATCAGCTTATTATTAAGTTATGTAGATACTTGGTATATCATAAGATTATTGAGTTAATTATGTAATATATGATTTTACTGATTGAAAAAATTATCGAGAATTATTGAAAATTAGATGAAAATTTGTAAAATTTTAATACAGGGTAAAAATACAAAGGTTTATTATTAAAGAAAAAAAAAAAAAAAAAATAAATTAAAAATTTTGTATGTAGATAATAAAAATTTTCTAGGTCAAAATAAATTCTCCTCTTATACTTTGAGTTAAGATGATAAATTTTAATAATTTTTAACCTTAAGTGTAAAACTATTTATAAAAGATTTTATAAATATTTATTATTTTAAGATCATTTTAAATTTAAATCTCACAATTTTTATTTACTAATTAAATAATTTATAAAATTTAAATAATTTAATTTTAGTGATTATATATTAAATTAAAAATAATAATAAATAAAATTTTGTTAAATTAATTAATATACTTTTTATGTATATATTCATTTGGATTAAGTAATCAATAATAATTAATTGTGTAAAGTAAAAAAAAATCATAAATTTTTTTTTTTTAAAAATTTTTTTTTTTTTTTTTGATTTGATTATTGAATTATATTTCTAATGTTTGTCATTTTATAGAATGATATAAATGAATTATTTTGTTATTATTATATTTGATTCGGATCATGAACTTATTTATATGGCTATTTAATTAGCATCGAATGTAACCAATATCTGCTGGTTTTTTTTGTTTTTTTTTTTTTTATGATTTCAGTACTATGAGAGTTCGTAAACTTGAAATCATAAGCGGCAGTCTGTAGGTATAAAACCCCTAAAATACGTAGGTTACACATTTCTTGAACAGCAATTATTAGGAATAGTATCCATAAATTATGCATTGTACATAGTAATAACCATTTTGATTATTTTTTGTAGTATTTTTGCAATATTATACTTATTATGTACTCTGTCTTGTCTATTTGACTTGATCAAATTAGAATGTATAATTCATCTTTAAATTTATGACAAATCCTGTAGTCTATATCGATGAAATTATCTTATTGGGCGTATTCTATAGGTCTCTTGCTAGAGCGTAGTCATCACCATACTTTTCAAATTATTGGAGCAATCGAAAATATATAAATCAAGAGAAATGCTATACTTTTTGTTAAAAATATTTGGTGCCCGGACAATTTTGTAGCTTCATGAAATATATTAGAAGTATTTTGCAGAATGTTAATATTTATAAAATTTATATGAATATATATTCGTGTAACTGAAAATTTAATCGAACCCCTTCCCAGCTACAATAATTTTACTGAAATTTTATTCATTAAATCATTAATTACAGATGTTTATGGGACATGACACTTTACATTTTACATCTGTAGTAATTATGACTATAGGGCATAATTTCAAACAAAGATTGTAGGCATTAGAAGAATATTGGCACTCACTTAAAGGGTAGCGTAGAGATGCCTCCCCCCTTCCTCTAGTCTCAGTCGTTTGCACAAGAACGTTAAAATATTTTCTTCCTAATTTGATCATATATTGGAACTATAAATGAATGCCTGGGGGATCAGCTTTTACGTGTCTATAATACTTCAAAAACTTTTAAGACGTCAAGGTTTATCGACTACGCCTTTCTAAAAGTGTTTGCCAAAGGACAAAGAAATGTGAAAGCATTAGTCTGGATACACGTGCCAAGCCCTATTAAGCCCCTCAACAAATCAGAACTATGAATACCAATCGCTAAAAACAAATTTGCTATGCAGTTTGTGGAATAAAAAAGGGCTTTATAGGCCAACCACGCTTTGAGCAAGATATGAACCTATTCAAAAAAACAGGCAACATGATTGAATTAGCATAGAAACTTATTCAATATAAGTGGCCGAGAATGTAAGTCCATCCTCACAGAAACTTTACTGTGCGTATTTATTTGCTGGAACAAGGAACTAAGTAGCATAAACGTTCATAGTTTTTACGCCTTCTCAAGAATGGGCACAAAGTGTACGTTGAGTATTCGTTCCCTGGATCCCATACACACTGATGTATGAGACTATAACCGATAAAACGAAAGAAATCCATATTTGAGTCCTGTCTACGCAGCAATTTATTTCGTGAATTCAATGAGAATTATGGAGAAACCGCTAATTCGACGAGCATGTCCGCGCTAATTGTTTTTGTTGGAAACGGTGTAAAGGAACCATAAGTTCAGCGGGGCCATAGTCTCGAATGGACGTATATCTGTTATGACAACAAGTGGACAGCACAAAGAAGCTTGTTTACCATGTGGTCAGGGCAAATAAATTAGCTAGTGAGAATGAGAGAATATACTTGTCAAGGGATATTTGATTGCAGAAAACCCCCTTATAACATCATACTGTCAGGACAAATGATTAAATTAGACAAGCCTTCATTATCATTCAAGGGGAGCAGTGACAAATAAAGAAAGGCTTAACTAGAACAACGGTTTCTGTAGAGAGAATCAAATGCATTCTTTCTGAGATAAAGTTGCCTAAATACTTTTGGGCTTAAATTAATGCCATAAAATATTAAATGATCATGTTACTAAATCTCTACTTCCAGCTCCATTACAACTGAGGGAGTGTAGTTTACATGAGAAGTTTGGGTATCTTGTGCAAGAAGATGACGTAGTCTACTTAAAAATACTTCCGA